>CM022761.1:27213506-27246006 GCA_012411365.1 Ameiurus melas
GATGGATAGATAGATCGTAAATGATACCATAAATAAATGCAGGTGTGTGTCGTGTATGCTTGTGTGAGTGAACATGCCGTTATGTTCACCTGACTCACCTTCAGATTAATTCATACACTTTTGCCGCTCACAGATATGTAATATTGGATCATTTTCCTCAATAAATAAATGACCAAGCATGATCTTTCTCTCTCAGTTGTTTAATCGGGGTCGCTTTATCTTCTTTTAGGACTTGTGTGAAAAACCTGATGATGTTTTAGGTCACGTTTATGCAGAGATAAAAACTTTCTGGTGGTGCTTATAACTTTCAAGCAGCACTGTACATCGAGGGAATATTGTCAGGGTAATTGTTTTAGTCTTTATCGTGTGTGTGTGTGTGTGTGTGTGTGTGTGTGTGTGTGAGAGAGAGAGAGTGAGAGAGAGAGTGAGAGAGTATTGATGTATGTTGTTGTTGCCTGGCCGCTCTGTTTGCAGAGATAGTCAGGCAGTTAAATGCCCTCAGCAGTCTAGATGGAGACGCAGATGAAGACCCAAAGCACGCCCACAAAGCAGCCTGTTCTCCTGCAGGTCTTCAGCTTTAACTTCACCTCTCTCTCTCTCTCTCTCTCTCTTTCTCTCATGTTCTATCTCACTTTCTCTAGCTCTCTCCCATGTTCTCTCTCTCGATCATCTTCTCTCTCTCCCATCTTCTCTCTCTCCCCCATCTTCTCTCTCCCCCATCTTCTCTCTCTCCCATCTTCTCTCTCTCCCATCTTCTCTCTCTCTCTCTCTCTCTCGATCATCTTCTCTCTCTCTCTATCATCTTCTCTCTCTCCCATGTTCTCTCTCTCTCGATCATCTTCTCTCTCTCTCTATCATCTTCTCTCTCTCCCATGTTCTCTCTCTCTCTCTTTCGATCATCATCTCTCTCTCTCTCACTCCCCCATGTTCTCTCTCTTACTCCCTCATCATCTCTCTCTCCCATGTTCTCTCTCTATCATCTTATCTCTCTCTTACTCCCTCATCTTCTCTCTCTCCCATGTTCTCTCTCTCCATCTCTCTCTCACTCCCCCATCTTCTCTCACTTTCTCTCTCTAACATATTCTCTCTTTCTCTCTCCCATGTTCTCTCTCTCTCTCCATCTTCTCTCTCACTCCCTCATCTTCTCTCTCTTCCATGTTCTCGCTCTCTCTCTCGATCATCTCCCCCCATCTCTCTCTCTCACTCCCTCATCTTCTCTCTCTCCCATGTTCTCTCTCTCGATCATCTTCTCTCCCCCATCTCTCTCTCTCTCTTTCTCCATCTTCTCTCTCACTCCCTCATCTTCTCTCTCTCCAATGTTCTCTCTCTCTCGATCATCCCCCATCTCTCTCTCTCTCTCTCTCTCTCTCTCCATCTTCTCTCTCACTCCCTCATCTTCTCTCTCTCCCATGTTCTCTCTCTCTCGATCATCCCCCCATCTCTCTCTCTCGCTCCCCCATCTTCTCTGACTTTCTCTCTTTCTCTCTAACATGTTTTTTCTCTCTCTCTCTCTCTCTCTCTCTCTCTCTCTCTCTCTCTCTCTCTGCCCTTCTTTTGCATCGTGGTGCTGTTTGTCGTGTCCCGTGTCCAACGCCGTTCAAACACATGTGAAGTGACTTTTGGGTTCAGTTCCATTTCCTTTATACGCTCCCTTCATTGCATCTTTGTTTTGTGGTTGCTCTTTGGGTTGAGATTCATTTTTCTGCTGTTTGTAGTGAACCGGGCCTCCCTCATTAGCCTGCTGCGGCTACTTCCTGACTCTGGCCCTGCTCTGGGTGAATCAGTTATGATATACAGCCGTTTCATTATAGACTTCACGACAGTCCCAGATTATTTGTTGTACGAAAAAAAAACGAAAAAAAACCCCACGTACCCCAGATGTAGTTGATCGACCAAGATGTGTTTGTGGATTTCGTTGTTGCACAGGAAGTGTTGAGGCTAAAGTCTCGCATTAAAATCTCTCCTGTAAATATCTGCTTCAGTAAAGGATTTATCTTGAACCCCCCCCAGAAGCAGTCGCTATTATTAAAAGCTTTGTGTATCCGTGCGTATGGATACTCGAGAGGTTCACTCCAAAACGCAGTTATTTTTGTTTATTGTCCTTACTGCAATCATTTAGTGCTTGTTGTTTTTAAAAAAAAAAATTATTTATATGCATTATTGCTTCATCGATGTGTCATAAGCTTTCACTTCTTATATTCATTGTAAGCAGTTTGTTTGTACATAGTAAGACGGTGTACGTGTCCGTGCGAGTGAGTATCGTGTCTTGTTCTCCTCACACCGGTTTGCTTTTGCACAGAGTTGATCAGTAAGCTGAACTTCCTGGAGGATGACGAGCAGGAGCAAAACCTCACCAGCTCCAACCTCTACGAGGAGGCTGATGACCCTGTGGACCTCAACCCATTCGGTGACCCTGATGAGGAGGGTAAGAGATGACCTTTAAACCCCGTGCATGACCCTCGGCTGAAACGGGCGAGAGAGGAGTGTTCAGGGCTTGATCTCGCTCGCAATTTTTAATTCCGTCTTGTTGCTTGCGTGTCTTCCGTCCAGAATCAGGCCCTGCACCCCCCCCGGAGTCCACCTTGAAAGACGGGGACTCTCCGAATCCACTGAACCCGTTTGACGAGTCTGAACCGGAGCCGGATCCAGAGCAACCCGAGTACAAGAACCCCTTCGATGAACCGGAACCGGAGAGCTTACCCCCGAAAGGAAGCGTCAGGAAGCTCCCACGTCCTGTGGACATGAGCAAATACCTGTACGCAGACAGCGGCAAGACGGAGGAGGGCGAGGAGCTGGACGAGTAAGTGGGAGACGCGGTGGTGGGAACGTAGCACTGATTGGCGCGAGAGGAGAAATCGATCTGAGGGAAGGAATGATGAAAAAGACCATATTAAAATATACGTTTTGTCTGAAGGACAAAATCATCGACATGATGCGTGGTACTGCTTTTAAACGACACCTCGGTGCCTTCTGATGTAGTCTAGTGAACATTTTGACTCCTTAGTGTTGCTATAATTTAGCGCTGAGTTGCTTCATGACCGGCTCTAAAGATTTCCCTTCTTCACTTCCCTTTTTTCTTCAGTTTTCCTCCCTTCCCTTGAGTTCTCTAATATTAAAGCCTCCTTCTCTTTAATTCCTTTCCTTGCCTTAATTTCATTCAATTCTTTCCCTTCAATTCTCTTTTTTCCCTTCAGTTCTTTCTTTCCCTTCAATTCCCTTCAATTCTCTTCCCTTCAGTTCTTTCTTTCCCTTCAATTCCCTTCAGTTTTCTTCTCTTCCCTTCAATTCTTTCTTTCCCTTCAGTTCTCTTCCCTTCAATTCTTTCTTTCCCTTCAATTCCCTACCAGTTCTTTCTTTCACTTCAATTCCCTTCAGTTCTCTTCTCTTTCCTTCAATTCTTTCTTTCCCTTCAGTTATTCTTCCGTTTCCTTCCTTTCAATTCACTTTAGTTCCATTCAATTCCCTTCCATTTAGTTGCTTTGACTTGCTTTAACTTCCCTTCCCTTTTATTCCCTCACATTCAATTCCTTTCATTTCTCATCAGTTCTCCTCCTGTCAATTCCCTTTAAAGTCCCTTCAGTTCCCATCAATTCCCTTCGAACCCTGTCCTTTCTCTCGTTTGTCTGTTCCTTCCTTCCTTCCTTCCTCCCCGCCTTCCTCCACTCCTTCCTCCCCTGATCCCACCCTTCATCCATCCCTCCCTCTATTCCTCCTGCTTCATCCAGGTCAGGATTTCGGAGCCCAATCCCGTAACGTTGGTGCACGGCAGGAACGGGGCTCACAAATTCCACACACAATTCTAATGTTAAATTTGTAGCGTGTACGTGAAAGACTGAGATGGTGAGTGTATGTGTGTGTGTGTATGTGAGGGTGTGTGTGTGTATATATATATATATATATATATATATATATATATATATATATATATATATAGTGTGTATGATTGAGAGAGGGAGAGGAGAAAGCTATAAGCAAGGGTTTTCAGCAGAACAAGGCCGCTGTTGTTCGTGGCATTCTTTCTCCCTGTATGTACATCTATACCCCCCCCCCTCCCCCTCACACTCCTATGACCCCTCCAACTCTCATGGCATTTCACACACATTTAAATGGAGACACTGAATATATCTATGTGTTTCTCTCTCTTTCTCTCTCTCTCTCTCTCTCTCTCTCTCTCGGCCCGAGATGCATCTCTAACCTTGTCTTTCAACCGAATAGCTTTCTTTCCATTGTGTCTGCGTGTGCGCTGAGTGACGACTCCTCACACAGCGGTGCGTATTGATGCCGTGCATGTCTGCCTGTCAGTCAGTGCATCGCCGGGGTCAGAGGTCACAAGTTGTGACCTCCGGAACACCTGGCTGCTCTGGAACCCAGCGGAGCGTTTTATTGGCTCACGCAGCTCTGATGCGCTCCTCTTACCTTCCGGATGAAACACACACGGAGCCACACCACTGAAGGAACCAAACATTTGACAAGTTGTCTTAAAAGAAATAAATGAAACAAACCGCTATAGAGGCGTGTTTTTATCAGGTATTATTTATTTCCGTCGTTTTTTTAATTAGATTTTATTGTTATTTAATTCCGCCACGTTTGGGTGTTGCATCATTTCGAGACCTAAACATATTGATCAGTTATCAGAAACGAATACAATTCCATCATTCTTCACTAATATGAGGTGTCAAGGTCCCGCCCACACTCTCGCAGAATCAATCGCGAGCACACGCCCCTGAACTTTTTCGCCTCGTTAAATAAACCGTTATGGAAGTGCTCAGTTTAACGAATGTTTTCATTTTATTTGGTTGACGTTAAACCTCCGATCGCCTCCCGAAAATCCTGATCAGAGTCCGTCGGCGCCTCAGTGACCGCTTCGCTCAGAGGAGCTGTCAATCACAGCTGTCGATCATGACGTCACACCCCCGTGTCTATAGCGTCAGATAACTAACTAAAAAAAAACCAACACTTGAACTTACATCAGCGCGATAAAAAAAACGGCCTAACCTGACAGAAACCATCGTTGGAAAGAGTTTATTTGAGGTGTAATTTGATTGTTTGACCGTCTCACGTCGAATTAGATTTCATGGAGAGGGCGGGGTTTATGACGATACCGCATCCAGCCACCTGGGGGCGATCGAAACATTCTGGCTTCACTTTTCCATCATTTATTAGAGGACTAGGAGTGAACTAATCTCTAAAACGAACGCTGCCCGAATAGCGCTTTCAATCATGGCTCGTACGTATGGAGGAAGTTTGGTCTGTCCCGGAATAAATCAATAAATAGTTCATTGTCGTCATCTGTTTGTGTTTGCAGGTCGTGTTTTAAGTTGGAACGTTAACCTGAAGCGTGTTCATTGTGTCTGTGTGGTTTATTTGAAGATCGAACCCGTTCTACGAGCCCAAGTCAGACAGTCCGGCTCGGTCCACTACAGAAAGCACGGCTGCCTTGAAGAACACCAAACGGTGCGCTCCTCCGCCCCCCTCTGCCCCCTCGGTGACCCCCGCCGGCCCTGCGGTTCCCACTGATCCCAAACCAGCCGTGCCTGACAAGGTGTCCATCACGTGCCCTGCGCTAGGGCCGAGAGCGCTGGTCTCTTCCTCACCAAAGGTAAAGAGTCTTCCTCACTCCCATGTCACTCTGCACCCCCCTGTTCAAAATGGCCCCTTATGTCTCATATATTCCACCATTTTATTTATTTATTTATTTTTATTCCCGCTCCGTTGTCCTTATTACCTTCTCTCCGTTTGCAGCTACCTTTCTCCTCCTGCTCTTATTCTTCCTCTTTTTATTTCACTCCACTGCCCACATCTCTTCTCCGTCCCTTCTTCTCGCCATCCTTCCATTCTGCGGTTCCGCGTCTGTCGTTTGCATACGCCATTTGAATACAGGCATGCATTATGCTCCTTATGCATGCGTGATGAGTCTGCTCACTTAATGCTTTGGTGCCTGTAATTAAGCTGCTCCGTGCTCGAGCTGCGCTTGAGGAGGGAGGGAGCGAGGGCCTAGGGCCTAGGGTGTAGGGGGCGAGACGGAGCCCACGTTTGCAAATAAGAACAAGCACCAGTGATCAGGGCAGGGCTTAACTACGGGCAGCTTCCCACGGAGTGTGTGTTTTTTATTTACCCCCCAACCACTCGTGTGCGTGTGTGTCTGTGCGTTAATGTGGTCTGTATTTAATTATGGCCGAGGTTTATCAGAGAGCAGCACTCGTGCGTGTGTGTGTCCGCGACAGAGGCCTGGTCCAAACTTAAACACATTTAATTACCCAAAAGCATTGGCCTGTGAGCAGGAACACACACACATGTGCGCGTCCGCACACACACACACACACACACACAGAGATATCCTCTGCTGCCACATCGAGAAAATTGGGAGAGACACAACTGCAAAGAGGAATGTAACTGAATTTCAGTGACCCTAACTTCACCGTATCAGTTAGTCTAATCCTAAACCTGACTCTAACCATCACCGTATCAGTTAGTCTAATCCTAAACCTGACTCTAACCATCACCGTATCAGTTAGTCTAATCCTAAACCATCACCATCACGTCACCGTATCAGTTAGTCTAATCCTAAACCATCACCATCACGTCACCGTATCAGTTAGTCTAATCCTAAACCATCACCATCACGTCACCGTATCAGTTAGTCTAATCCTAAACCTGACTCTAACCATCACCGTATCAGTTAGTCTAATCCTAAACCTGAACCAACCATCACCGTATCAGTTAGTCTAATCCTAAACCTGACTCTAACCATCACCGTATCAGTTAGTCTAATCCTAAACCTGACTCTAACCATCACCGTATCAGTTAGTCTAATCCTAAACCTGACTCTAACCATCACCGTATCAGTTAGTCTAATCCTAAACCTGACTCTAACCATCACTGTATCAGTTAGTCTAATCCTAAACCTGACTCTAACCATCACTGTATCAGTTAGTCTAATCCTAAACCTGACTCTAACCATCACTGTATCAGTTAGTCTAATCCTAAACCTGACTCTAACCATCACTGTATCAGTTAGTCTAATCCTAAACCTGACCCTAACCATCACCGTATCAGTTAGTCTAATCCTAAACCTGACCCTAACGTCACCGTATCAGTTAGTCTAATCCTAAACCTGACTCTAACCATCACCGTATCAGTTAGTCTAATCCTAAACCTGACTCTAACCATCACTTTATCAGTTAGTCTAATCCTAAACCTGACTCTAACCATCACTGTATCAGTTAATCTAATCCTAAACCTGACTCTAACCATCACCGTATCAGTTAGTCTAATCCTAAACCTGACTTAACCATCACCACGTATCAGTTAGTCTAATCCTAAACCTGACTTAACCATCACCGTATCAGTTAGTCTAATCCTAAACCTGACTCTAACCATCACCGTATCAGTTATCTAATCCTAAACCACTAAACCATCACCGTATCAGTTAGTCTAATCCTAAACCTGACTCTAACCATCACCGTATCAGTTAGTCTAATCCTAAACCTGACTCTAACCATCACTGTATCAGTTAGTCTAATCCTAAACCTGACTCTAACCATCACCGTATCAGTTAGTCTAATCCTAAACCTGACTCTAACCATCACCGTATCAGTTAGTCTAATCCTAAACCTGACTCTAACCATCACCGTATCAGTTAGTCTAATCCTAAACCTGACTCTAACCATCACCGTATCAGTTAGTCTAATCCTAAACCTGACTCTAACCATCACCGTATCAGTTAGTCTAATCCTAAACCTGACTCTAACCATCACCGTATCAGTTAGTCTAATCCTAAACCTGACTCTAACCATCACCGTATCAGTTAGTCTAATCCCAAAATGACTCTAACCTCACCGTATCAGTTAGTCTAATCCTAAACCTGACTCTAACCACCCGTATCAGTTAGTCTAATCCTAAACCTGACTCTAACCATCACCGTATCAGTTAGTCTAATCCTAAACCTGACTCTAACCATGCGTATCAGTTAGTTACAATCCCAAACCTGACTCTAACCTCACCGTATCAGTTAGTCTAATCTAACCTGACTCTAACCATCACCGTATCAGTTAGTCTCCTAAACCTGACTCAACCATCACCGTATCAGTTAGTCTAATCCTAAACCTGACTCTAACCATCACTGTATCAGTTAGTCTAATCCCTAAACCTGACTCTAACCATCACTGTATCAGTTAGTCTAATCCTAAACCTGACACTAACCATCACTTTTTTTTCTTTTCACCGTATCAGTTAGTCTAATCCTAAACCGACTCTAACCATCACGTGTCAGTTAATCCCTTCTAATCCTAAACCTGACTCTAACCATCACAGTCCATCAGTTGTCTAATCTAAAAACCTGACTCTAACCATCACGTATCATTATCTAATCACAAACCTGACTCTAAACCATCACTGTATTTCAGTTAGTCTAATACTAAACCTGACTCTAACCATTACACGTGATTCTTTTCATCCAGAAGCTCTGAGGCAAACTTTTAACAGTCTTTAATTATCTTACTATTATATTAACCAGCCAGGTAACGTGCGTGCGTGTGCGTGCGTGTGCGTGCGCGCGCCTCGTCTGTATAGGAAGTTTCACTCACTCCCTAAATCACTTTGTGTCTGTCAGAACTTTAATATGTGCAGGAAGTCTTTTGTCTTTTCTTTGATGTTTCGTAAGAGGACGAGGATGGTACCAGGGATTAATGTAAATGAACGAAGGATGAGAAAACGAGTTGTTCTTAGATAGTGAGAGAGAGATGGAGGGATGCTCTGATTCACCAGAATGCCGTCTTCACCTCTCTTCCTTTCCCCATCTCTCTCCCATGTTCCATTCTGCGTCACGTTTCCCGCCAGCACGATTTCACCCCTCCTGCACACTCGTCTGCTCGCTCTCTCTCTCTCTCTCTCTCTCTCTCTCTCTCTCCATCTGTCTGTCTCTCTGTCTCTATCCTGCTGTGATGGAAGGATTTGCAGCTGTTCATGCTCCATAAGTTTCACTGTGTTCTGGGTGTTAATCTAAAGGAAAAGCCTTCGCAGTCTGATAGATCTGCATATGATATCACTCTCACCACACACACACACACACACACACAGTTCTGTCAGAGTGGAGACTAAGATCTCAAAACTTCAGAGCTTGAAGATGTGGAAAAACTTGTCAGTGTCACTTTTGCATGATTTCTCTCTCTCTCTTCTCTCTCTCTCTCTCTCTCTCTCTCTGTGTTCTCTCTCCATGTTCCTTTCCTCCCTTTCTCTTTTTATCTGGAGAGCAAATTTGGGGACAGACAGACCCTCAGATACTCTCTCTTCCTCTCTCTCAATCTCTCTCTCTCTCTCTTGCTATATCTATCTATCTACAGTTGTAATCAAAAGTATTCGACCGCTATTGCAAATCAGGTTTATTGTCAGGTTTTTGACACTTTCAGCTGTTTGCAATGAACAAATCAAACAAAAGCAATTGAAATAGTTCGACACAACGAACGCTTCAAGTGGTCTCCACAAATTCAACTGAAAATGCAACTTGTAATGACTTCTCCAGTCTCAAAATTATTCAACTCCTTCATGGTAAGCATCTTTAGTACTTAGTAGAGCACGCTTTTACTGTTATGACCTGCTGCAAACGAGATGCAGAGTCAGCAACCAGCTTCTGGCAGCGTTCCTGAGGAATCTTAGTCCATTCCTCATGAGCAGTGGCCTCCAGTTCAGTAATATTCTTGGGTTTGCGTGCTACAACCACCTTCTTCAAATGCCACAGATATTTTCTATGGGGTTCAAGTCAGGTGACTTTGATGGCACTGTAGAATCTTCCAGCATTTCTTCTGCAACCAAGCCTTGGTGGAATTTGCGGTATGCTTGGGATCATTGTTCTGTTGGAGGGTCCGATGACGCCCGAGCTTCAGCTTCCTCACAGATGGCATGAAGTTTTCTCCTAGGATTTCCTGATACTTCAACGAATCCATCTCGCCTTCCACGCGCTGCAGGTTTCCAGTGCCAGAGGATACAAAGCGGCCCCAGAGCATCACCGAGCCACCACCATGTTTGACTGTAGATACAGTGTTCTTTCTTCATTCTTCTTCCTCCAGACATACCGCCGTTTCATCGCTCCACAGAACAGAATCCCAAAACATCTATGGTTTATTTATATTATTTTCAGCAAACATTTCTTGTGCTTTTGGGTCAGTAGTGGTGACGTCATGGAAACCTTCGGCGTTTAGTACGCGCCTTACTGTGCTCACTGAAACCTCAGTACATGTTACCACCAAGTCTTGCCACAGGTCTTTTGTAGTCACTTGAGGGTTTTTCACAACCTGCCTTCTCAGAAATCTGCTTGCAGCCGTTGGCAGCTTCCTTTCTCTGCCCCATTCAGGTACTTCACATGTTTTCTACCCCTAGCCAGTTCAGGTATTTCATGTGTTCCAGCTCAAGCACACCTGGTGCAACTAATGAAGCGCTCGATTAGTTGTATCAGGTGTGCTTGAGACAACACCTGTTTTGCATATTTGTGCTGTTGGGAGAGATTCTATTCAGCGGGGTGAATTTGGGGGAAACCACTCGAAGCGTTCATTGTGTCGAACTATTTCAATTGCTTTTGTTTGATTTGTTCGTTGCAAACAGCTGAAACAGTCTGTACATTTTGACAATAGATTTGCAATGAGGGTCGAATCATTTTGATTGCAACTGTTGAGCGAGGAAGAGAGGGAGGAGGGAGAGTATCTGAGGGTCTGTCGGTCTCCAAATTCTCTCTCCAGACAAAAAGAGAAAGGGATAAAAGGAAGATGAGTAGAGAGAGAGAGAGAGAGAGAGAGAGAGACCATGAGATCTTTTTCAATTGTTTTTGTTTGATTTTATTTTGATTGCAACTGTATCTATCTATTTATCTGTTCTCTTTCTCAGTCTATTTCTCTCTCTGTTAATCTCCATCCATTTCTCTCTGATTTTCTATACCTCTCTCTTTCTGTATGTTGCCTCTCTCTCTCTCTCTCTCTCTCTCTCTCTCTCTCTCTCTCTCTCTCTCTCTCTCTCTCTCTCTCTCTCTCTGAATGTGACAGGGCATGCAGTCCTTTAGTGTTCTGTGTTGTTTCTGGAGTCACTAAAACTAATCAAAGGCCCAAATTAAATTACTTCATTCAAGATCACACACACACACACACACACACACACACACACACACACACACAGAGGTTACACTCCATTGCCCCTCTCTCGTTTAGCATAAAGCGTGTTTAAATTTAAATGAGCATTACTTTAATTGAGTTTGCAGAAGGCTGTGGTCTTGGTGTGGTGGTGGTGTTGTTTTGAGGAGATTTCTGGTAGAAGCCCATGAAAACAGTGTGTGTGTGTGGGTATGGGCCGTGTGTTTGGGCATTAGTGAAGTGTGTGACTCTCTCTGAATGTTAGTTGTACTAACTCCTCTCTAACGGCGTTTCAGCTCGATGGAATTCATGGACCCTGCCCTATCTATTATCAACCCTGACCTCCTCTGAGGCTCTAAAGCGAGTGGATGAGGATAAGGGCACGTGCTAAACGCTGTAAATAAATGCCCACCTCTCACGCCGTTAGTTACAAATCATATCCGCTTATATTCTTTATATAGACACGTTTATTTATAAGACACGTTCCTGAATACCTCGTTTTACCTGCCGGGCTCGGGTTCTTTCCCCAAAGAGAGTGTGTGTGTGTGTGAGCGAGAGAAAGAGAGAGAGATTCTCTGTTATGGGACTTAAACAGTAAGACTCTGTCTTTGGCTCGGTGCAGGAGCATCAGTGGGGCAGTAAGACCCCCGAATAACCCCCAAAAAAAAAAACGGCCCCATAATCCATGAAACTCTATCAGAATAATCCCCAGCAAAAGAGAGCGAAGTCCTGGACACCCCCTTCACTCCTCCGCTTCTCTCTCTCCTCCTTCTTCGATCCATCGCTCTCTGACAGCGCACCGACTCTGCCGAGAATCTGAGATGCTTATAAGAATTAGACAGGAGGTCTGGAGGTCCTCTCTCTCTCTCTCTATCTCATATGTCTTCTTTAAGAGGAGGCCTCTGAGTGTGAGAGAGAGAGAGAGAGAGGGGAGAGAGAGAGGGTCTTTGAGTTCATATCTCTGGAATCTCTCCATTCGATGAGATATAAAAATGAAGTTTGAGTTGTTGGCTGGGGGAAAAGTGTGTGTGTGTGTGTGTGTGAGGACCATTTGTGCTTTTAGAATGTCAGAGAGCGAGGCGTGTCTCGGCGTCGACCCAGCTTCTCCTTTTCAGCATTCTTTAAAAAGGGGTTCTGGCTCGTAAAGGTCCAAAAACATCCCCCCCACCCCACCCCACCCCCCTTCCCGCTAATGGACAGCGAAAAAAATGAATCCAGCTGAGTCCGGTTCACACAGTTTTGTCTTTCTGAAATCAAATAAGCTTCACAAATCTATATAGAGCTTCGTGATGATATTGTCTTTTTTATTTTTATTTTTTACCACAGCGCTGTCGGAATGCTCCGTTCCGATTGGTCAGAAGGTGTTGATTGCGTTCTCTCGAACAGCCTGGTTATTTTCCTGGAACGTCGCGCCCGGTTCCGTTTTTCTCCCTCGCGTACCGTTTCCTCTCCACTCCCCGTCGCCGGTTTACGATCCTCGACGTTGGCGTTAACGATAACGTCGTCGCTGCGCGTCACGGCGCAGGTCTTGGAGCGGCCCGGTTCCGTTCCTGCTTCTTTGGCTGGCCCTCGTTCACCTCCCTTCAGGTAGACGAGAGGGCTTAGTGCTGCTCGCTCAGCCACGCCAATAAAGCGCCAGCGTCACTTTGACTGGCGCGCACACAGTCGCACCAGGTGTGGTAAAGAGTGACAGCTCGAGTGCTGCTAGCAGCACCACCACATCTCTCTCACACACACACACACACACACACACACACACGTGTGCACTACAAAGCGCTTAGTAATCTCTCTTTGGTAAGTCTCATCGGCCGAGGATTACCTTTATACTGCACAGAGAGGAGGTGTGTTTGGAGAAATGCAAACACATCTTAGTGTAATCTCTTAAAAGAAGATCTGTTGCAGTGAA
The DNA here is from genome assembly GCA_012411365.1 of Ameiurus melas. NCBI lineage: Eukaryota > Metazoa > Chordata > Actinopteri > Siluriformes > Ictaluridae > Ameiurus > Ameiurus melas. Next base: position 27,226,527 of record CM022761.1, read on the forward strand.
GATCATTTTCACGTGTGAGACAGTTCGTGTGTGTGTGTGTGTGTGTGTGTGTGTGTGTGTGTGTGTGTGTGAGATGTTTGGTGCTTGAGGCTTGTTTGAATAGTCAGTAAAACGTAACTGTGTAAGAATGCTGATGAGAGTGGTCGAGTGAGGTTCGTTTAAATAGACGGTTGGAAATGGATAAAGAAATTCGAGTGTGTGTGTGTGTGTGTGTGTGTGTGTGTGTGTGTGTGTATGAGGTCTGGTGAGTGAGAGAGTAACTCTAGATTAATCTCTGCTGATCCTCTCCCACAGGTGTGTGGCCTTAAACCGGCCTGAACGCAGGCAACCCTCAACCCTTCTGATTAATAACGACCCAACACACGCGCGCACACACACACACACACACACACACACACACACACACACACACCAAAAATAGGAAAGTAAATATAAGAAGGATAATACCAGCAAAACAGAAGTGTTGAATAAACGTTCCATGAAGTTTATTTAATGTCTACCAAAGTAGTTATTTTTCATATTTAAAAAAAGAAAACGTTTGTTTGTTTGTTTGTTTGTTTGTTTGTTTGTTTGTTTATTTATTTAGACATGAATAAATATTGAACAACATTAACCAGAATATTAACCACAGAACATTTAACTGCTGAATTTTAACACCACCGTGATATATATGTATATTATATATAATGTACGTTCCTTTCACACAGATCAGAACATGGACATTAGATGGGGTCAGATCCCGCAGCCGCACGTCAGACCCTTCCGGAGTGTTCTAGAACACTCCGTGTTGAAGCGAATACTCTACAAGTGCCGTTGAATTCGGTTTCCCCCGTCAGTGTGCGCGGCGCGTTCCTCAGCTCGAGCGCGTCGGCCCCGGCGAGTGTGCCGTACCGTATGGAGTAGGATTTCAACACCTCTCCGTCTGCCTCATTAATGTCAACCACCTCTCTCAGAAGTCACTCACTCTATCGCCGTCGCCGTCGAGTGCCTGACATTCACCATCGCCGACGTTTAAGTGTTTTTCCTCTCCAAACCGTGACCTTTTATACAGCGTGAGTGTGTGTGTGTGGGGGGGGGGGGTCTCAGTAAAGGTGTCGCTGAACGCTGTAAACTCCATAGAGATGAACATCCCGGATCAGCTCCGACGTCTCGAACGTGACCGTCGACAACAGCAAGCGTTATCGGCCGCTCGATATTCCCCCGTTTTTATATAACGGGGCGTTACCTGCACCTCTTCCGGCCCCCTGTGGGTTTTATATAACGGGACGTTACCTGCACCTCTTCCGGCCCCCTGTGGGTTTTATATAACGGGACGTTTCCTGCACCTCTTCCTGGCCCCTGTGGGTTTTATATAACGGGACGTTACCTGCACCTCTTCCGGCCCCCTGTGGGTTTTATATAACGGGACGTTACCTGCACCTCTTCCGGCCCCCTGTGGGTTTTATATAACGGGACGTTTCCTGCACCTCTTCCGGCCCCCTGTGGGTTTTATATAACGGGACGTTACCTGCACCTCTTCCGGCCCCCTGTGGGTTTTATATAACGGACGTCCGCCTCGCCCCTGTGGTTTTATATAACAGGACGTTACCTGCACCTCTTCCGGCCCCCTGTGGGTTTTATATAACGGGACGTTACCTGCACCTCTTCCGGCCCCCTGTGGGTTTTATATAACGGGACGTTTCCTGCACCTCTTCTGGCCCCCTGTGGGTTTTATATAACGGGACGTTACCTGCACCTCTTCCAGCCCCCTGTGGGTTTTATATAACGGGACGTTACCTGCACCTCTTCCAGCCCCCTGTGGGTTTTATATAACGGGACGTTACCTGCACCTCTTCCAGCCCCCTGTGGGTTTTATATAACGGGACGTTACCTGCACCTCTTCCAGCCCCCTGTGGGTTTTATATAACGGGACGTTACCTGCACCTCTTCCGGCCCCCTGTGGGTTTTATATAACGGAGCTACCTGCACCTCTTCCAGCCCCTGTGGGTTTTATATACGGAGCGTTACCTGCACCTCTTCCGGCCCCTGTGGTTTTTATATAACGGGACGTTACCTGCACCTCTTCCGGCCCCCTGTGGGTTTTATATAACGGGACGTTACCTGCACCTCTTCCGGCCCCCTGTGGGTTTTATATAACGGGACGTTACCTGCACCTCTTCCGGCCCCCTGTGGGTTTTATATAACGGGACGTTTCCTGCACCTCTTCCAGCCCCCTGTGGGTTTTGGGCTCGTTTTTCTACTTGCTAGTCGGAGTGTGTCTCGTTGCTTCCTTTATTTATTTATTTTTTTTATCCTGAGGATTAACGTGATGTCTTCACTTCTCGTCTTGATTGATCGTGATTTCACACTCCTTGACCATTCTATTGATGAGGGCCGGTTTTTGATCGGACCACACACACACACATTTAAAAAAAAAAAAAAAAAGGGGGCGACTTTGTAATTATTTGCATTTTAATTGCTTCCGCTTATCAGACGTCTGATCTGTTAATGAATCCACGCCGCCTCGGACAGCAATCCGACAGCGACTGCAGCGCCACACACCTTTTTCCCTTAACATCTCTCCATCTCTCGGCTGTCTGTCTTCTTCTCTCTTTATCCCCCAGTCTCTTTTTAATCTCCCTTTCGACCAGTCTCTCTCTCTCTCTCTTTCTCTCTCTCACTTTCCATCATCCTCTCACTCTTTCTTGCTTTCTCTTACTCCTGGTCTTTATTTCTTTTCATGCTTTGTACCATCACTTTATCTTTGTCTTTTATTGCTCTCTTTCTCATCTTGTCTCTCTGGGTGTGTTTTTTTTTTTTTTTTGTCTCTCGCTCTTTCTTTCTCAATCTTTTGTGCCGTGTCTTTTTTTTTGTCTCCCTCTCTATCTCATAATCTCTTTCTTTCTTTCTCTTTCTTTTTGTTATATTTTTATTTCTGTTTTTCTACCTTCCTCTCTCTCTCTCTCTCTCTCTCTCTCTCTCTCTCTCTCTCTCTCTCGGTCTCGTAATGACTTTTCCAGCGTGTCCGCGTTCATTAACGAGCGTGCGTATTAACAGGCCCGATTGTTAATCTCCTGGATTGTTTGTTTGTACTAAACAGATTAAGTCTTGATTGCTGTGGGATCGAGTCTAAACGTTCCTTATTCTCTCCTCAAAGCCGCACCAGGCCCGGGAGTTTCCGCCGGAAATATGTTCGACTGTGTTCATTTCTCATGTTGTTGTATTTGGCTGTGTTCGCTCAAGGGGATCTGAGCAACTTAATCGCTCGAGTTTACGGGCCTGTGCTAATTTCAACAGCGTTAGCGAACATGCTGATTTACTTCCACGTGATGTAGCGTTTGGCTGACGTGGATTCCCGCTGATTTTCAAAGCTGGAGTCAGAGTTCGGACTGAATTACAGAATGAGCTTTGCAGGGCTTTTCTTTAACAAGATGTAGGTTTGGGTGTTTCTGTCAGCCAAGTCTCTTAAAGAGGTTTGGGCCGTGCGTTGTTTTTTTCGCCCTCTCGCTCCGTCTACCCCAGAAGCTTACAACATGTCATATGTGTTGCGCGGACGCAGGCCAGGATGGTACGGGCTTATGCTATGCTACGCTTTCCTCTGGGGGCTTTTAACTGTGTGAAACAAGCGGCTCAAATTTCCCAGCACTGTTTTCCACACGGGGAACTTTGGAAACGAAGAGAGCGTACATCTCCAGCGCAAGAGCAGAAAGTTCTGGAGAGGTAGATGGACTGTGGTTTAGCAATTTAAGAAGGAAAGACTTCCTTGTGTAACTATTTAAATGAAATGTATCATGTCACAATGATTAAAGAATGAAGTAATGGGGATTGACTAAAGGTGTGTGGGACTGTTTATTATTATCATATTTTTAATTTTTTTTTATTATTATTAAGGTTCGGCTTGCTCCCAGAGGAATGGTATCCAATCCTGCCCACTCCCCTCAGAAAGGTTGACCAGTCTGGAACACTCTCTAAGACAATCTTGAAAAGTCCTGATTGCTCTTGCAGGCACTCATCACCAATCCCAGCCTCTCTTGCAGACACCCCTCGCCAATCCCTTCACTCTTGCAGATACTCTTGACTAATCCCACCCACTCTCATAGACACCATTGGCTAATCCTGCCCTCTTTCAAGGACACCCTTGCACAATCCCTCCACTCTTGTCCAATACCTTCACTCTCACAGACACTCTTGACCAATCCCTTCACTCTTGTCCAATCCCTTCACTCTCACAGACACTCTTGACCAATCCCTTCACTCTTGTCCAATCCCTTCACTCTCACAGACACTCTTGACCAATCCCTTCACTCTTGTCCAATCCCTTCACTCTCACAGACACTCTTGACCAATCCCTTCACTCTTGTCCGTTTCCTTCACTCTTGCAGACACTCTTGTCCAACTTTGCCAACCAAGCAGGAGGCACACCTGATTCCACCTGTTTAATCAGTTGATCTTGGCTTTCAATAGACTCAGGTGTGGCTTCTGCTTGGTCGGAATGAAAACCTGCACCCAAACCGGCCCTTTCCGGATAAGATTGCCAACCCCTGCTCTTGACCAATCCCTTCACTCATGCAGACACTCTTGACCAATCCCTCCACTCTCGCAGACGCACTTGTCCTATCCCTTCACTCTTGCAGACACTCTCGTCCAATCCCTCCACTCTCGTCCAATCCCTCCACTCTCGTCCAATCCCTCCACTCTCTCAGACACACTTGACCAATCCCTCCACTCTCGCAGACACACTTGACCAATCCCTCCACTCTCGACAAATCCCTCCACTATCGCAGACACTCTTGACCGATCCCTTCACTCTTGTCCATTCCCTCCACTCTCGTCCAATCCCTCCACTCTCGCAGACACACTTGACCAATCCCTCCACTCTCGCAGACACACTTGACCAATCCCTCCACTCTTGACCAATACCTCCACTATCGCAGACACTCTTGACCAATCCCTTCACTCTCGCAGACACACTTGACCAATCCCTCCACTCGCAGACACACTTGACCAATCCCTCCACTCTCGCAGACACACTTGACCAATCCCTCCACTCTTGACCAATCCCTCCACTATCGCAGACACTCTTGACCAATCCCTTCACTCTTGCAGACATTCTTGACCGATCCCTTCACTCTTGATCAATCCCTCCACTATCGCAGGCAACTTTTTTTTTTTAAACGAACTAGAAGTGTGTGAGGGGAATGGAAGGTAAGGCCGTAGAGGCAGCATGACTATGTCTAAAGGACAAAGAAATGAAAACTAATTATAACACGACAGTGTGTTAATAGTATTTACCACCCACAATTCTGACCAATTCACAGCCGTGCTGTGTAAGATTTCACAATTCAAATACTTGCCTTAACAGTATTTTTTTTCCCCTATATATATGTTTCTGACAGTATTTATTTCTTCTCCCTGACTGTGTGATTTTATGTATTATTAGTTTGTTTAATCTGTCTTTCTCGGTCTGGATGTGATTGAACTCCTCTGCGGTTCTCTCTTAGCTTTAATCAGTTTGATATGGATGTTTGGCTGTGGTAAGAACACAGGCAGAGCATGTGATTCCAGTTTCTGAGCAGCTTGTTGGAGGGGGTGTTCGCGCCTTTTTGAAAGCGTGCGTATGCGATTACGGGGCCCTGTGATATTTTTCCACTGTATGTTAATGGGCCTCTGCTGTACACACGGCTGCGTTTAGACTCCTGTACCTTTTTGTCTCCCTCTTAATGTTCCACTCCAGCTCTTATTTCCATAATTGGACTTTTTGATTGGAACGGTGTGGAAATTGGAAGGGCGGTTTGTGCAATTTCATGGCCAAAGTAACTTGAAACATTAAGAGAGGATGGACACGCGGGCGCAGATTAGACAAATTAGTCTTTAGATTAAAGGTGCAATTAAATAATTGAGAGCTTGAGTGAAGCAGAACCAGCTGGAGGTGGGGTGCTCCTGAAGAGAGAGAGCGTGTGTGTGTGTGTGTGTGTGTGTGAGAGAGAGAGAACAAACATGGCTACACATGGACCACGTAGCTAATCGATTTGGTGCTGTTCACTTAGACATGCTACTGCAACTAAAAGCTTCTTTTATGTCTTTCGGAAAATATCTTTTAATCGGAATTCATACATCGATAAATGCATGAATATGATGCCGCTTGTCCATGTCTTTCCCAGTCTGAGCAACGTAGCAAGCCAAAGTCAATCTAGCCAGAGTCTCGTAGTATGACTGACTTTTATTATTCAGTAGGTTGGTACATCCAGGTCCTGAAACTTGTCTTCAAAGCTTGAAGCCTGAAGTGACTCCGCCTCCTGGCACTGTAGATGGTTCATCTACATGATTCATGGGGCATACGCAGGGACTTTTTTCTAATTGTTGATATGGTGAAAGGGAGGGGAGGGTAGGGTGGGGGGGATGAGGGTGCAGGCTGATGAGGGAGCACCAGTTTATAGCTGCTTTAATGTAAGTGATAACAGGAAGCAAGTTGTTTTATGGAAGTTTCACAATGTTCAATGCAAGTGTAAAGAGATCAAGACGCATGACGTGCCATTCTGTAATGGACCTGTGTGAAAATGTATTTGCCCCCGTAGTTACTAATTCCCCAAATCTGTGAAATTGTGTTCGTAATGGGGTTCTCAGCTGGATTAGACAGAACCAGGCCTGATTTACTGCAAACCCTGTTCAATCAAATCAACACTTAAATAGAACTTTTTCTACAGCGTGACGTTGGTTAAGCGGTCTCGGGGTTGCCTTTGTTTTGGGTTATATTTCGTTTGAAGGGCTAAAACGGTTTAATATGAGATATACATATAAGAACAGAAGAAGTGGGGATGGGGTTGAATACCGGTTTTTGACCGTGAAAAATTCAAAACGTCCGATTACAATCCAAAGCTTCGGACACAATGTCCGGTAAAAATGTGAACACGAAGCAGACGCATGCTGTGCGTTAGACAAAGTACGTTCGCAATTTCACACCCAAATAAGGTCTGTGGGTCCGCGCTTCTCCTGTTACATGTACTCTGATTTGACCGCATTATGCAAATCAACCCCACACACACACACACACACACACATACATGCATCTTTGTGCTGGTCATCTGTCTCTCTCTCTCTCTCTCTCTCTCTCTCTCTCTCTCGCTTGCTCGTTATGCAAGCAGCCTCAGGCTAATCCCAACGCAAGTCAGAATCACGCGTTTCCTGCCGGTTCGTCCCGCCTCCTCTCAATCTCGCAGCTGACACTCGACCACGCCCCCACAATTGTATGCAATATGTATCCAATCTTTTATCAATATGTACGCCGCTCTGTACATTTACTCTGAGCAGTCCAAAATGTTTCAATGCAAAATAAACACTGGATTTTATCATTCATTCCTGGACTCGTTAGCCGGCACCACAATTTCTTAGTGGAAACTCTTTGTGTGTGTGTGTGTGTATATATAATTTGTGTGTGTGTGTGTGTGTGTGTAGAGGTGCATCCCAAAATATTAGGATATCGTGGAAAAGTCCGTTCGTAGAAATGCCAATGACCAATTATTCAGAGTGATATCGGACGATTGCCGATAGTCCAGCCTTTTATTAATCATAATTAATTCCACAATTCTGAAAGAAATGCAAATAAAAACGTTATTCTCTCCGTTTCAACAAGTTGTTTCACAGCAACTGGTCTCAAACAGAAAACACATTACTCACATTAACACATGAACTCAATTGTTAAGGCTTTAATCTCTCAGTCCGGTTCAGTACACAAACACAAGTTTGTAGATGGAAGATGGAAGTAGATGTTGCTTTTCATTTGGAAATCAAGGTTCCAGAGTCTGGAGGAAGAGCGGAGAGGAACAGAATCCGAGTTGCTTGAAGTCCAGTGTGAAGTTTCCACAGTCGGTGATGATTTGAGGAGCCGTGTCATCTCCTGGTGTCGGTCCACTGTGTTTTCTCAAGTTGAGAGTCGATGCAGCGTCTACCAGGAGATTTTAGAGAACTTCACACTTCCATCTGCTGACGAGCTTTATGGAGGTGCTGCTTTCCTTTTCCAGCAGGACTCGGCACCGCCCACAGTGCCAAAACTATTAGTGACTGGTTTTCTGACCGTGGTGTTACTGCGCTTGATCGTCCAGTCGACTCGCCTGACCAGAACCCCATAGAGAATCTACGAGAGACGCCAGACCCAACTGAAGACCGATCTCAAAGCAACCTGGACTTCCAGGACACCTCAGCAGTGCCACACGCTGACCGCCTCCATGCCACGCCGCACTCATGCAGTAATTCATACAAAAGGATTAAAGCCCAGACCGAGTATCAGCCCATAAATGAACATACTAAATGAACATACTAAATTCTATATTTGAATATATTGAGATACTGGAGTTTTGATTTCCGTGAGCTGTAATCATTAAAACATAAAAAGGCTTGAAATAGTTCACTTCATGTGTAAAGAAATGTCGAAGATATGAACGTTTTTTTTTGTTTTTTTGTTTTTTAAATGGGGGGGCACGAACTTTTCCATGATATGCAACTTTTTTGAGATGCACCTGTATTTTTATATAGAAATATACTACATACACACACACTGTTCTCTGACAAACATTCTGACCCGATCCGAGTTTACGCCATGATTTATTCATATTATCGTCTCGCCGGAGGAGCCCGATGTGTAAATTAGCTGTAATGTTTGTACGTATCGAATGGACCCGCAGGAAAGAACCAGGTTCCCGTTTTAGGTCCGCCCGCCCCTTTCCTTTCCTTCCCTTCAAAGCCTTTTCTTTGCATCTTTGTGTAAGACACCGTGGGTTGTGTTTGTGCATCTTGCAGCCCGGCGTGCGTGCGTGCGTATGCCTTTAGTCCGTTTTAGCCGCATGCATGTGAAGACTCGGCTGGAACGTCACTCGTTCAGCTCATGATGGATTCCGGTCTGGTGTGTGGTTTACTTCTGCGTGTGAGAAACGCCTTACACGAAATATACTGACATGGCGGGTCGATGAATTAATGAAGAATGGAGAAGTTTATCTGATTCACTTTCTCTACCCTGCCCAGTTGTTTTCGTTTGCGCGTGTGAGTGTGCGTGTGTGTGAGTGTGTGTGGTGGTGTTGACACACCGATGACTTTCTGCTTTCGTCTGCTTTTATTTTTGGCCCGTGTTGAAATGCTGCATCTCATTTACGGCGGGTATTGTGCACTGGCTGGTGATGAATATGGTTTTTTTATTCTAATAGGCTGTATGATGTTTGCTAGGCGGGACTGTAATCCTCGCCTCTAGCATCGGAACGCTGGCAAGATTTCCTCCGCCTTTCTGTTCTTTCCCCCTCCCCTTCACCTCTGTCGCTCAGGGCGAGACACTGAGTCGCTTGATAAGTATGTGTGGAGCATGAAATTCTCCCTTCAGATTTGTTTTTTTGGGAACATTTAAACCCTTTATTTATTTATTTATTTATTTATTTATTTATATAAAGTTTTGTCAAAATGTGGCGGTACTGTTTTATAGTGGAATCAGATGAAATTCTCTATGTAAATTACATTGGAAATGTCGGACATTACCTGGTTGTTGCATAATGTATTCAAATACAATTTACGAGAAGCCTAGAGACGTCCCTCTCGCACGTGTTTTGCGCCGAGGCTACGATACGAATGTAGCAAACACGTTTTTCTACCCTGCAGTTTAGTTTCATGTAAACTCCATGGCAGAATCATCACACTTACCCTCGAACCACGTTCAGTATCTCTGACAGATTGTGTGTGTGTGTGTGTGGGAACGTTTAAAAAAAAAAAATACAAATTTAGGACACTGTTATGTATAAAAATGGATTAAATGGCTTGAACTAAACACTAAAACGCGCGTTAGCTGCACTCTTAACGTCAAAACAACGTGCTTGTTCAACGCTCGGCCCACCGCGGGCACCACACTCACAATATTAAAGACGTAAGAATTGTACATTCAGTATCTCACGAAAGTAAGTACACCCCTCACATTGTTGTAAATATTTGATGATATCTTTTCACGTGACAACACTGAAGAAATGACACTTTGCTACAATGTAAAGTAGTGAGTGTACAGCTTGTGTAACAGTGTAAATGTGCTGTCCCCTCAAAATAACTCAACACACAGACATTAATGTCTAAACCGCAGGCAACAAAAGTGAGTACACCCCTAAGTGTACGCTAAGGGGTGTACTCACTTTTGTGAGATACTGTAATTTAGATGATGAATTTTGTCAGTTTCACTTCATGTGAATTGTATTATTTTTTATATATATATACGTGTGTATGTGTGTGTGTGTGTGTGTGTATATATATATATATATATATATATATATATATATATATATATATATATATATATATATATAATATAAACTTAAAAATGGAGTACTTTGAGTAGTTTATTTATGGGATATGGTATGTATTTAATGTTTTTATGAAGTTGACCTGGCGCAGAAACGTCACGTGTAGGATGTTGAAAAATGTCGAATGCTTTCCTGTGTCCCTGAGGGATTTATTTTATGAAGCTGTTAATTCATAGGTAGCGCTTCTGAGTGTGTGATTTATGTATAGGTCACAGTGAACTAAAGATGCAGACTTTACACATTAAACACAATTTTAATGAATGATTATTAATCCTGCGTGTCGTTACCTGGATGATCGACGACATGATGTGTTTATGTTCTGCGAGAGTTCTTCACGAGTCCCTTGTTTGTCCTGAGCAGTTAAACTACCCACTGTTCTTCAGAACGATCCTCCAGGTCCTGCACATTCTTTACTTTTCCTGAATATTCTGCATATCTGACCCCTTTCCAACAGCGACTATACGATGTCGAGATCCGTCTTTTCACACCGAGGACGACCGAGGGACTCGTACACGACTATTACAGAAGGAGCAAACGTTCACTGATGCTCAAGAAGACAGTACGATACGTTAAGAGACAGGGGGTGGGGGTGTAAACATTTGAACAGGATGAGCGGTGTTGATCGTTATTGTCTTCTGGGAAACCTGCACATATCTTGTGTAGCTTCAGATGGGCAGTACTAAATGGGGGGTAAAGAAGGTCTTGACGCAAACCAATCATTTAGACCGATCATCCTGTTCAAAAGTTTACACCCCCCTCCGCCTGGCTCTTGATGTATGGTGTAACTTATGACTTCAAGTGTGTTAAAGTTCTAGGCGATAGAATACGTCTGATTAAATGCTCTTAAGCAGACCATCAAACCTCGTCCTAAATGCTCATACACACACATTTATTTACTTACTTACTTATTTATTTTAAGATTCTACCCTGACACGAGTTGTCCACAACCTCATATGAGTGATGCCTTGAGCAGTGCATGTGGATGTAATAATCTAAAATATCTGGTGCAGGTTAGCTTACAGCGTACAGACGTCTCGTGTTGAACAAGTAGGTTCACGTGTCAAAACAGTGTCATTCGCAAAAAACAAAGTCATTCAGAACTCCACCTGAGGCTCAGGTATGAGGGCGTGTGTGTGTGTGTGTGTGTGTGTGTACACACGGTAGCCCCGGTGCCGCCACCACTAAAACTCCTGTCACTTCTTAATTGCTTTAATAGCACCTGGCCTGAAACGGTGGATAATTACAGGCACGGAATTAAACACGTACTTTCAACAACATGGCTGAAAGTGCCAGAAGAGCCTCAGGTAGCTGGCTCAGGAGGGTGTGTGTGTGTGTGTGTGTTTGGTTAAAGAATGCTGCATTTATTAATTACTTTCAGGTTGAGTGTACCATTTTGCTGCTTTTCCTCCTGGGTCCCAGAAAATCATTAATTTTTTTTTTCTTAGTAAACAGTTTTCAGTTAATTAAACTCTGTGTTATTTTGGGGAGAAACCTTGCTCTTTCTCTCTCATATCCTTCTCTTATTGCTCATGTTTGTTTTCTTACTGTGAATTTGTGCGTGTGTGTGTGTGTGTGTGTGAGAGAGAGAGTGGGTCATAGTCTTAAAAGGTTAATAATGTTGGTGAAAAGTGGAAAGGAAAAGTCAAGTGAGATAGCTTAGGGGCTCAAGACACACACACACACACACACACACACACACACAACTTTACACTTTTATTAATGGAAATATTTCCATAGGAAGGAAACCGAATCGGTTTCTGCGTGTGTCCTAAACTATAATCCGTCCCCTAATCGCTAGTTTTTTGGAAATCTGCCATTTTGGATCCATCTCTGGAGGAATAGATCGAGATCCCACAATTGCTCTATTATATATATATATATAGCTACAGAATACCCATAATGCACCAGGTTATTCATAGACAAGCCATACATCCGAAATCGCGTACTGTGGCAGTACTTACTGCATCCGATTCAGTACCTACCGCTTGGCCGTCGATACAGTAGGTACTGATCAGTATACAGGACGTAGTGTGAATGCAACCTGGACATGCAGACGCTACATCCGCCATGTTGGCATTGTCATGTGACCTACAACGACGTCATAACCATAAAAAAAATTTAAAAAAAGGAAACGTAAATTCGCTCTTTATGCATGGAAAGACTTCGCGTAGGTGACTGACTTCTGAAACGACTTGACTCGGCGATTATTTGCACCGATGTCGGGGTGAACGGACTCCGGCGGGGTGACGAGACGGCGCACCGGGGGACTTTTTCTCTCTCGGGTGATGAGACGGAGACCGATGCGGTTGACCTCGTGCTCATTTCCCGGTGTAAACCTATGAGTAATTATTGATAGTTTGGCAGTAACGTTGTGTTTCCGTCAATAGATTCGATTATAAGCGTCGAGTTAGACGCAGCGTCTTTAGAGATCATCAACTGGAGGCTAGAGCCTGGAGATTTCTGATGATGGTACCGCTTGGAGATGGTTCTGGACTTCTGAACGAGGACGTTCTCGCTGTGGTTGCTGGGACTACTGTTGCTGCGATGTCCTTAGGACTGCCATTACCACGGTGGACTAGGTCAACAAAAGACAGACCTCATATACAAACCATAACGACCTTTCTTTTTCGTTCACACTACCTGTCGTGACCCAGATGAGGACGGGTTCCCTTCGGAGTCCGGTTCCTCTCAAGGTTTCTTCCTCGTATCATCTCAGGGAGGTTTTCCTCTCCACCGTCACCGCCGGCTCGCTCAATAGGGATCAATTAAGATTGAAGCGTTATTAACGTGCGGTTTCCCTCTTTACCAGCGACTACAGCTGAACACGAGGCTTGAATGTGAAGATGGAAAACGACCTTTTCTTCTCAGGCGTAAAGACAAAGACGTTCACGTCACGAAGGTCGTTCTTTTCTGTCCGAACATGAAGAACTTTCTCTTCAGTTCATATACACGGCCTGAAGACTTTCTCCAGGTGTTGATCCGCTCAGAGCCGCTTTGGTGTGCGTGTGTGTTTCCTGCAGTAGCACGTCCTGTCCAAAGGGGGGCGTTCTTCATCTGTTGTACACGGTCAGAACACTGAAAATGATTCATGTCTGGTGCGTGTTCTGAGCCCCAGCAATGTGTCACTCCACACACACACACACACACCCACACAGATACTTACGAATAAGGCTTCTGTTCCTTCAGGAAGTGTTGTCTGAGTTAGATTTTCAATTGAGACACCGGACCACATTCACACCCGTTTTTGTTTTGACCTGCATCTCTTCCTGTGTGTGTCGCGGTGTGATTTTCCTGGCCCGGCCGGATCCGTGACGCCACTTTTCGACCGTCTAACGGGATTAGGTCAGAGCCGGGGCCGCTCTCGCCGAGCTCTCTGATTTGGGATTTTGCAGGATTTCGCCAATCCCATTTTCCACAAGATTCCCGTCCTCTCCGCCGGCCTGATGAGACTTCAAACGCTGCGGCGTTAATTAATAATGTGTTTGCGTTAGGCATGGTCAGACCTCGTGTTTTCATTAAAGAGAGCGTGGAGGAGTGTGTGTGTGTGTGTGTGTGTGTGTGTGTGTGCGCATCTCATTTGGAGAGGGCAAGCTAAGCTTCTAGAGCTAATTGGAGAGAGATAGATCAGATTGGATGGTCAAGATACTGAAGGGTGTGTGTGGGCGGGGTGGAGTGGGCGTGGGGGATTTGTCTAAATGATAAAGATGAGGTTTCTATTAACGTCGTGTCAATCAGCCGTATGATAAATCTCAGTGATAAACCCTTCTTAATTTGGACACCTTTGAAGGAGTGTGTGTGGGATTTGTTGTTGTTGTTGTTGTTGTTGTTTTAACCTCTGTTTGTGTGTGTGTGTGTGTGTAGGAGAGTCCGGTGCCTAGTCCCGTTTTGGGAGGAAGGCCGAACGCCTGTCATTCGCTGCTCGTCTGGTGCCGAGAAGTGACCAAGAACTACCGCGGCGTTAAGATCACCAACTTCACAACATCATGGAGGAACGGCCTCGCCTTCTGCGCCCTGCTCCACCACTTCAGACCAGATCTCATGTAAGAGAATCTCTCACACACACACAGACTCACACACACACACAGACTCACACACACACACAGAGACACACAGAGGCACACACACACACACAGAGACACACACACACACACAGACTCACACACACACACAGAGACACACAGAGACACACACACACACACAGAGACTCACACACACACACACAGACTCACACACACACACAGAGACACACAGAGACACACACACACACACAGAGACACACACAGACTCACACACACACACACAGACTCACACACACACACAGAGACTCACACACACACACACACAGACTCACACACACACACACAGACACACACAGACACACACACACACACACAGACACACACACACACAACAGACTCACACACACACACACAGACTCACACACACACAGAGAGACACACAGAGACACACACACACACAGAGACACACACACACACACACGCACACACTCACTCACACACACACTCACTCACACACACACTCACTCACTCACTCACTCACTCACACTCACTCACACACACTCACTCACACTCACTCACACACACACTCACTCACACACACACTCACACACTCACTCACTCACACACACACTCACTCACTCACACACTCACTCACACACTCACTCACACACACACTCACTCACACTCACTCACACACACTCTCTCACTCACTCTCACCACACACACATACACTCTCTCACTCACACACACATACACCTCTCTCACACACACACACTCACTCACACACTCACTCACACACTCTCTCTCACACACACACACACTCACTCACACACTCACTCACTCACACACACACATACACTCTCACTCACTCACTCACACATACACTCTCTCACTCACACACACATACACTCTCTCACACACTCACTCACTCACTCTCTCACTCACTCACTCACTCACCACTCACTCACTCACCACACACACATACACTCTCTCACACACACACAGACTCACACACACACACACAGACTCTCACACACACACAGAGACACACACACACACAGACTCACACACACACACACACACAGACTCACACACACACACACACAGAGACACACACACACACAGAGACACACACACACACAGAGACACACACACACAGAGACACACACACACACAGACACACACACACACACACACACAGACTCCACACACACACACAGACTCACACACACACACACACAGACTCACACACACACACACACACAAGACTCACACACACACACACACACAGAGACACACACACACAGAGACACACACACACACAGAGACACACACACACACACACACACACACACACACACACACACACACAAGACACACACACACACACACACACAGAGACACACAGAGACACACACACAGACACACACACACTCACACACTCACTCACACACACACACACACACACACACACACTCACACACCCCACTCACACACTCACTCACACACACATACACTCTCTCACACACACACACACACACTCACCACACACTTCCTCACACACTACCACACACACACACACTCACTCACTCACTCACACACACATACACTCTCACACTCACTCACACACTCACTCACTCACACCTCACTCACTCACCACTCTCACACACACATACACTCTCACACACACACACACACACACACATCACTCACACTCACTCACTCACTCACTCACTCACCACTCACACACACACATACACCTCTCACACACCACACACATCACTCACACACTCACTCACACTCCTCACTCACACCCACCACTCACTCACCCACACACACACATACACACTCTCACACACACAGACTCACACACACACACAAGACTCACACACACACAAAAGACTCTCACACACAACACAGACACACACACACACAGAAACACACACACACACACAGACTCACACACACACACACACACATAACACACACACACACAAACACACACACACAGAGACACACACACACAAAGACACACACACACACAGACACACAAAACACACACACACACACAAAGACACACACACACACACACACACACACACAACACACAGAACACACACACACAGACTACACACACACAGACACACACACACACACACACACACACACAGACTACACACACCACACACACACACACAAACCACACACACACACAAAAGAGACACACACAACACAGACACACACACAAAGAGACACACACACACACACACACACACACACAACACACACAGACACACACACACAGAACACACAGAACAAACACGACACACACGACACACATACACACTCACTACACACACACACACAACACACACATACACCACACACAAACTACACACTCACACACCACACACACACACACACTCACTCACACACAAAATACACTCTCACACTCACTCACACCACTCACTACACTTCTCACTCACTCACCACTCACACTCTCACTCACTCACACTTCACTCTCTCACACACACTCACTCACACACACACTCACTCACCACTCACTCACACACACATACACTCTCACACACACTCACTCACTCACACACTCACCACACTCACCACTCACACACACAACCTCACACACACACACACACCACTCACTCACACTCACTCACTACCTCACTCATCACCACCACCTCACACACACACACACACCTCACACACACACACACACACACACCCAACAACTCACTCACTCACACCTCACTCACCACTCACACACACACCACCACCACACTCCACCTCTCACACACTCACCACACCTCACACTCACCTCACTCACACCCTCACACTCACCCACACTCACACCTCACCACCAACTCTCACTCACTCTCACCACTCACTCACACATACACTCTCACACTCACTACCACACTCTCACTCACTCACACTCTCACTCACACACACACACACACACACACCACTCACTCACACACTCACTCACTCACTCACTCACACACTCACTCACACTCTCACTCACCACACACACTCACACACTCACTCACACACTCTCCTCACACACACACTCACTCACACACCACTCACTCACACACACACATACACTCTCACTCACCACTCACTCACTCACACACATACACCTCTCACCCACACACATACACTCACTCACTCACTCACCCACACATACACTCTCTCACTCACACACACATACACTCTCTCACAACTCACACACTCACACACACACTCTCACCCACCACTCACTCACCACCACACTCACTCACACACACACATACACACTCACACACACACAGACACACACACACACACAGACTCACACACACACACACACAGACTCTCACACACACACACAGACACACACACACACAGACTCACACACACACACACAACAAGACTCACACACACACACACAGAGACACACACACACACAGAGACACACACACACACACAAGACACACACAGACACACACACACACACAACACAGACTCACACACACAGACTCTCACACACACAAGAGACACACACACACAGACTCACACACACACACACACAGACTCACACACACACACACACACAGACTCACACACACACACACACAGAGACACACACACAAACACACACACACAGACTCACACACACACACAACAGACACACACACAGAGACACACACACAGAGACACACACACAGACACACACACACAGACACACACACACACGCCACACTCACACACTCACTACACACACACACACACAACACACAATCACACACTCACTACACACTCACTACACACACATACACTCTCACACACACACACACACACTACACACCCCCCACACACTCACTCACACACACTCACTCACTCACTCACACACACACATACACTCTCACACTCACTCACACACTCACTCACTCACACTCTCACTCACTCACTCACTCACTCACACTCTCACTCACACACACATACACTCTCTCACACACACTCACTCACACACACACTCACTCACACTCTCACTCACTCTCACACACACATACACTCTCACACACACACACACTCGCTCACTCACACTCACTCACTCACTCACTCACTCACTCACTCTCCCTCACTCTCACTCTCACTCCCTCATGCTCTCTCCCTCACTCTCTCTCTCTCTCCCTCACTCTCTCTCTCTCTCCCTCACTCTCACACGGCGAAAGCAAGAAATTATCGTGCAGTGCTGGCTTAAAAAACTTCCTGAACACGAACACATTCACACGGCGAAGCAAAACGTCAACCCTGAGCTCTCTTTCACCAGATTGAAAAGTTTCCCTTCGGTTTGCGGCACTCACGTGCACACGCGTCCGAGTTCCCACGGTGCTCTCAAACAACCAAAACACTTCCGAGGTCCCCAAAAGGTACTGACGCCTCTGTGGAAACACACGTTCGAGTATTTTATACTAGGATATATGTGCGCACGCATATCTTATTTACTGAGAATCCTTATTAGCTGATTATTCTCCTGATTACACCTGCTAGTTAATTGCATGTGCGACCCTACAGTTCACCCGTATTACTGATACACACACACACACGTATGTGTTTTCGGGAAGATTCCGATCACTCATCAAACTAAAAAGGATTACCTTTCTCTCTCTCTCTCTCTCTCTCTCACACACACATACACACTATAAATACATGAACACACGTGTACATCTTGTCTCTGTAAGGGGCAGGCGCAGCGTGAGAGAGATGGTGAATGTAATCCCTCTGTTGAATTTGTGAGCGATGGCGAAACTGCTCTCATCAGCACGCCTCAAATCCGCCTTAATTACTACATTTACACAAGCGATCCTAACACGTGTCCATCTCCCCACACACACACGCGCACACACACACACACACACACTTACACATTTACACAACCCCCTTGGACTGTCTCTTTCTTGCTCTCTCTCTTGCCCCCCCCATGTGCCATAGGGAGCTCTTGCAGTTTATGCTACAGAACATCTGCTACCTATTTAATCAACATCTGTAATTTCGCTGGGTTTCAACTGTATAGATATTTGTTTGAGTATTTTTCTATATTTTTTCTATATGTTTGTTTGATTGTCCTTAAATTTCTAATTTGTTTGAAATCTGTTG
>CM022761.1:27251006-27261006 GCA_012411365.1 Ameiurus melas
ACTTTGCCCTACACCCTACAACCCTCACTTATTATACCCATACCCACGGTTTACCCCTCAGTGCCCTCAGCTCTACATCAACCGGTGTACCGTGGTCCGGATGCAAACCCACCAAGGGCTGAACCGAGCACTTGAAATAAATAAATTAATTAATAAAAGTTGTTTACACTGAGGAGGTAATATGTGTGTCACTAGTGTGTGTGTGTGTGTTTGTATTTGTGCTGCAGGCATACGACGGCTTCGCCAGTCTGGGCATCTCGCGGCTGCTGGAGCCAGCCGACATGGTGCTGCTGGCGATCCCGGACAAGCTGACCGTGATGACGTACCTGTACCAGATCCGCGCGCACTTCAGCGGCCAGGAGCTGAGCGTGTTGCAGATCGAGGCGCAGGCCGGCCGCAGCACCTACAAAGTGGGCGACTTCCACACCGACACGGAGAGCTCTGTGGCTCACGACACCTTCTACGCAGAGCTTCACAACGAGACGGAGAAAACCCACCCCGAGGCGGATGACGAGGAGGCGGAAGACGCCGGGTTCGTAGAAACCCCTGCCTGTACGTCCACAGGGCCGACCAACACGGACACGGGTCCTTCCCGAGCCGGCGCGTCGCAGCCGAAAGACGACGACGACGACGCGGTGGCGAGACCGAGGGAGAAGGAAAGAGAGAGAGACGGGGCGACTCCCGGAGGCGGAGCGCAACCGCAGGTCTCCGTTTCACACGCGCGCACGCTCGGCTTCAGCTACAACCGAGACGCGGACGTGAACGAGAAGCGGAGCGCCAGGCAGGATCAAGCGGACGGCACGACGAAAGAGAGCAGCTCGTTACAGACCAACCATACGGACACGGCCAACAAACACACACAGGTAAACGCTCTGTCCTCCATCCTAACTCCGTCCTCCGTCACCCGGAACATTACGGGTTCCTTGTCGAGTCTCTCGAGGTTTCTTCCACATGTTGTCTCGGGGGAGTTCTTCCTTGCCACGCTGTCCTATGTCTTGCTCGATACAGTTCGGATTTCTGGAACATTCCAGGTGGGTATACGTGGGTGTGTGTATACATACATATACTTGCTCGTAATTTAAACTGCAGCATCATCAACTGCGTCAAGTAGGTCTCCAGAAAAACAGCACAATAAAACGTTTTATATACGTATATATATATATATATATATATATATATATATATAGATATTAGTCTTTTATTTGTTTAGCAGGTTTTTTTTTAAATGATGTCTCTGTGATGCATCTGTACACATAAATCACACGCGCGAACAAAACGCACGTGGAAATGGTGCACGCATACGCGCAGAACGGATACACATTAGTAAACATACGTGTACACACCCTCAGTCAACCCACCTTAGCGGGGTCCCCCCCCCCCTTGTTGGGCCGTGCAGCTGTAAGCTGTTTGTGCTATCACACCGCCTGTTCCCCCTCTGTCACTTCGTCTCATACTAAGCGTGATTGGCTTTTTGTCATCACCGGGCTGACGTGTGATTAATGCAGCCTGCGCAATATTCCTCCCGCCTGCAGCTCGCCACGCTCCACAGCCTCGCCTCATCTCTACAGCCTCCTGCTTCATACCCTTATTTATCTCCCTCTCACACACACACACACACACACACATTTTTTATCCTCACATGCACACATACAGACGAGTGACAATTTAAAGGAAAAAAAAAAAAAAAAAAACCCCGTGGCTGTGTTATTGCTGTAGGGGCATTTATTTATTTTTTGTTAGCATGGTCTGGCTCCGCTTCGTCACTCGAGATCGATACGACGTTCTTCTCGCCGATCGCTTTTGACCTACGGTGAAACGTTTCTATCGGGTGGGGCGCGGTCTCGTCCTGGATGACTCCGCCCACATCCACAGAATGAACGGTTCGACGAGGAGGATAATGTGCTATGACCTTCCTTCACACTCGCCAGATCTCAAGCCAACCGAACACTTGGGGCATTGAGCGCACACACACACACATGCGCACAAAAGCGTGTTCTCGGACTCTGAGCTCAACTTTTCCACAAGTCGCGCGTCTGAAACTCGTTTTCTTGATCCGATCGCTTGCTCGCTCCGTAGCTCAATCTGATTCGTCCAAGGGCTGAAAAAGCATCTTAGTACTGCTTAGGACTGCTCAAACGCAGCATCGTACAAGTCATCAAATAAAACCGTTTATCGTGATGTAGGGATGGAAACGCTCCCACATTGTGTATTCTCCATCACACACACACACACTCGCATGTTTGATCAGGTTTATATTTACACGTGTACTCGGCTTTCCATGACACCGGACTTGCTTTGAGTGCGCGCACGTGTCGTGTCCACGCGCGTTTGTGCACACACACGTGTCGTGTCCACGCGCGTTTGGTTGTCTACGTTCGCCATGTTGGTCTTGCCAACCCTGAACCGTCTGAACAGACATCCCTAGCTGGAGAGACGAAGTTCCAATTTCTTTTTTTTTTTTTTTTTTCTTTTTTTCCAATGACTCACTTTTTTTGTTTGGTGCTTGTTTTTCAGGTTGCTGCGCCTGTCCCTGCATCCACCACCAACGAGAAGGTAAGCTCACCATGCGTAATCATAATACAGGGTGTCCCAAAAGTCTCCGTGAAGGGAGGGGGGGGGGGGCAACATGTCCCCTTCCTTCTCGGTCGGTCTTCTACACTTCCAGTCTTTTTGACCCGATCCAGCCACGGGAACGATTTCTGTACGTTATTCTTTTGCGAAAGGTCAACTGAAAAAATATACACATCATATAGACTTTTTTTTGGGGGGTTGGAATACATTTTTGCTAAAAGTGTTAATCTCCCCAACGTATGGAGCTATCGGGACAACCTGTACGTTATAATAACTAACCCAACAGTACCAGCACCTCCAAATTCTGCTTTGTAGACCATTTGTAGCTTGGATTTGAATAATCCCGCCCCCCAGTGCCAGTAAATGTTTCACATCACAGAGTGAGCTGTTGTAGTTCGGATTATTTGCTCATGGCTCCAGTACAATTCCAGACACATGTAGAATTGTAGAAACACAAAGATAATCCAAGCAACACGACACAAATATAAATACCCCTCTTTCTGTTTGTCCTCTGTTTTCAGAAAGCGCAGTCTCGTCAGGAGGAGCTAAAGGAGCGAGCTCGTCTCCTGCTGGAGCAGGCTCGCAGAGACGCGGCCCTGAAAGCCAGGAACAAAACCGTCCCGGGCTCCACCTCTCCCACGCACGCCCGCCCACCACAGGTCATCGACGTGAGTTCGTCTTTCGCCAATAATCCACGCATATACACGATCTCGACACTGCGCACAGCGGCATTCGATGTCCTGACCTAATTTACCCCGAAACAGGAAGTCAGGGCGGGACCTATCGAACGGCTCCTCCCCATTTTTATTGCCAATAGCGTTTAGCTCACCTCACAGCCGTGGATTTTTATACCGTCTGGGGCGGGACACTTCGGATTCAAAAGTGCAGAGTGATGTCATCAAAATTGCTGATCCGTATCGGTGGTAGAGAGAGGCTGTAAACGCTGAAGGCGTGTATCTTCTAAACGCGTGTTGAAGGCGCACTAGGTTGCACTGAAGGCGCACCAGGTTGTAGAGAACCTTAAGCTTGACATGTTCGTACGTTAAGACACAAAAACGTCCATTTTGGTTTCAGTGGGACTTTAATGTTCAACGTCAAACATCAGACAGGGGTGCAAAAAAAAAATTCTGATGATATGTGACGAAACCCGAAGGACAGCAGAAGACCACGTGAGGTTCCTCTCTTGTAAGTGAAGAACAGGAATCTGAGGAGACCGGACAGCTGAACATAACAATAATAAAGTATGAGTGCGTCTAAATTGGCGAAAGATGCAAGAAGGATATGTGAAGTTTCGGAGCTGTGGATAAAGAAGTACGTCTCTTGATTCGGCTGGAGAGACTTTAAACGCTCCTCCACACACACACACACACACACACACACACACACTGATATGGTCACTGTGATGAGAAAACCTCACAGCTTTACCTCCTCTTGAAAAGTCCCGCATGACTGTTTCATAATATTTTTGAACAGTTCAATAGAAATGGTCCGAATAATCGAGTAGTATTCGGGGAGAAAGCACCGGCCACCTCGTGCGGCGATGTAATATCGTAGAGCGCGACTTCGCAGGAGAGCGAGACGTCCTTGAATTAAGTAGTGGGGGGGGTGTTTAGGAATGGACAAGGAGGAATTAAAGTATAATGCTGCTATTGGCTTCAAACCTCACGCCGGTTGTTTATTTCCAAAATAAATTCTTTCAAAGCACTGTCGTCCCGTGTCTCACCCCCCCTCTGTCTTCCTGCTATCTGTGTCTCTTTAACATAAGTCCTCTACGAGTTGGTGAAGGGGAGACGGTTTGCCTTTCCGTAGATTAGCCACAAATTAACACCGTGCATGCGCGCGTGTCTCCCAAGGACAACGGTGCTAATGAGCCTGGGTTGCTTTAGTGCGCTGGCATATTGAATCGTTTGGCTTTTTAATAGAAAACATTGATCAGAAGGTAGCGTGGACCTCGGTGCGCTGATAATTGGCAGCGATTTAGATTAGATTCGGCGATGTCTTGTTTTGATTAGGGGAGCGGAGGGGGGGGGGTGTTATCTCACGCCGCGGGGCCCTCGGCAGGACGCGGCCCTGCTGAGCGCAGCGTGCATAAGGACAATTTTAATTCAATTACAAGGAGGAGAGGAACAGAGGATGGACAGATGAGGGATGGAGGGATGAAGGGAAGAGCGAGTAGGGGTGTAAACGAAGGGGCGTAGTTTGATGGAGCCAAATACGTTGGTGTAGTTCGATCAGCTCGATATATTCTGAAGTGGCGGTTTGGTTTCCGGCTGGACTGATCGTCCGCGTCGACGCCGTGAGCGGAAAGAACATCCGTTTACTTCTGTTCTCACCTGCGTCCGTTCAAACTAACTCCCCAGTGATGCCGAATCCACTCCATACAGCCCGAAGGCCCAACAGCGTCTCTCCGACAGAGCCTGGCGTTCGGACTCGCAACTGTATTGCTTTTATTACTATGAGGAGGCGTGGCCTCTGTGTAGGAGGCGTGTCGTCGGTGTCGGTCCCAGTGAAGGAGGCGTGGCCTCCGTCGGTCCCAGTGAAGGAGCCGTGGCCTCTGTGTCTGTCAGTCCCCAGGGAGGGGACTTCGGTTAGCGCCACACGTTGGCTTTAGATTGATAAGAAGCTGACGACGCAGAAGAACTGCTCAGGAAGTGGATCATTTGGACAGACGGATGTTGTACTATTCGTGAGCACGAACGTGGGAATGTGTGTAAGATATAGTTCCTCGGGTAGTCCTGGGATTTGAACTCGCAACCATCTGATCACTAGCTGATAATCGTAACCGCTGAGCAACCTTGTGTGTGTGTGTGCGCGAGCCTGTGACCGTTGGTGGGTTTTTATTGGTGGCATCACTAACCCCTCCTCATCAGCAGCGCGCGCGTGTGTGTGTGTGTGTGTGTGTGTGTGTGTCAGCCGTTATCCAGCATGCCATGCTAATTTGGTTCCAGTATCCAGCATGAAGCTTCTGCCTTTGATCTAAGTTCACCCCTTCTGTTCTTCGGTTCCCGGGTGTATGAGTGCGTTGCGTGCGTGCGTGTGTGTGTGTGTGTGTGTGTGTGTGTGTGTGTGTGTGTTGGATCTTTGATAGAGGCGTAGCAGTAATGATGGTTTTGTTCTGGGCCTGATGGCTGTAGGTAGGTGGCCTTCACAATCTATTAGAGCTGGAAGTCTGACACCACATGTACGTACACACACACACACACACACACACACACACACACACCCCGAGCCGCTGGCTGGCTGTAATGAGTAATTAATGAACAATCATTAAAAAGCTATGTGCGCACACACACACACACACACACACACACACACACACACACACCACACACACGAGCGCGCGCGCGCACATGCACCATACATTAGGCTTACCTCATTTGTCCTTCCTGCCTGTATTTGACCTTGTAAAAGAAAAAAAAAAAAAAAAGGGGGGAGAAAACAAAAAAAGGAGTAGAAAGGTGGGAATAATGTTTATGTATGTGTTGGGTTCAATTGTGGAGAGCTCGGAGCCAGCTTTCTGAAGCAGCAGCTGATCAGAGGGGTAATTTCACACAACTCTGGCCAGGGTAATTATGACAGGGAAGAAGGGGGGCGGGGGGTAGCGGGAGGGTGGCAGGGGGGATTCCAGGTGATCTCCCTCATGCTCAGTGGCTCGTTATGATTAGTTTAATTGGACTTCATACCCGATGGGGCCCCTCCGTTTCTCTCTCTCTCTCTCTCTCTCTCTCTGGTGTGGTGAAGTGACTTTTCCGAGATGCCCGTGACCCTCGCTGTAGGGGAGACACGGAACAAACCTTTGAACTTATGCCAGCTTCCGTGTGTGTGTGAGCGCGAGAGAGAGAGAACATGTGAGACAGAGACATCTCTTCTGTATTCCCACAGTGGTTTTTACCCTGTCCACCTTCTTTCTTCTCTTTTTTTTTTTTTTTTTGCCCCGGTGTATCTGCTTTTTATCTACATTGATGATAAAAGCGTGTTAAAAAAAAAAAAAAAAAGCGTCGTCGTCGTCCCCCCCCGAAGTAGAGGTTGGCACAACTCCCTTTTTCTTTTCCGATACTCGTGCTGAAACCTAGAGCATCAGACGATGTCGATACCCATCCGATGTTTTATCCATCCATCCATCTTCTGTACCATTTATCCTACACAGGGTCACAGGGACTCGGGGCGTACGGTGGGGGACGCCCTGGACGGAGTGCCGACCCGTCACAGAGCACACTCACACACACATTCACACACTACGGAGAATTTGGAAAGGCCTGTCAGCCTACAGCGCATGTCTTTGGACTGGGGGAGGAAACCCCCGAAGCACGGGGAGCACATGCGAACTCCGCGGACACAGGAATCGAACCCCCGACCCCGGAGGTGCGAGACAAACGTGCTAACCTCTACACCACCGTGATGATCCCCACAATATAGGACTTTCTTTAAAAACTAATCAGCTTTAAATTGATTCTTTTTTAAACTGGGGATCATCTCAAACTCTTCTTTTTTTTCTCTCTCTCTCTCTCAAACACCCAACCCCCCAACCTGGTTTATTATAAGGTCTCTCTCTCCATCTCTCTCTCTCTCCTTCCATCTCTCTGCCTCCATCTCTCTCCATCTCTCTTTCTCTCTCCATCTCCCTCCATCTCTCTCCCTCCATCTCTCTCTCCATCTCTCTCCCTCCATCTCTCTCCATCTCTCTTTCTCTCTCCATCTCCCTCCATCTCTCTCCCTCCATCTCTCTCTCCATCTCTCTCCCTCCATCTCTCTCCATCTCTCTTTCTCTCTCCATCTCCCTCCATCTCTCTCCCTCCATCTTTCTCTCCATCTCTCTCCCTCCATCTCTCTCTGCCTCCATCTCTCTGCCTCCATCTCTCTCTCTCCATCTCTCTGCCTCCATCTCTCTCTATCTCTCTATCCCTTTCCCTCCCTCTCTCTCTCCCTCCCTCTCTCTCTCCCTCCATCTCTCTCTCCATCTCTCTGCCTCCATCTCTCTCTCTCCATCTCTCTGCCTCCATCTCTCTCTATCTCTCTATCCCTCTCCCTCCATCTCTCTCTCTCCATCTCCCTCCATCTCTCTCCTCCATCTTTCTCCATCTCTCTTTCTCTCTCAATCCCCCTCCATCTCTCTCCCTCCATCTCTCTCCATCTCTCTTTCTCTCTCCATCTCCCTCCATCTCTCTCCCTCCATCTTTCTCTCCATCTCTCTCCCTCCATCTCTCTCCATCTCTCTTTCTCTCTCCATCTCCCTCCATCTCTCTCCCTCCATCTTTCTCTCCATCTCTCTCCCTCCATCTCTCTCTGCCTCACTCTCTCTGCCTCCATCTCTCTCTCCATCTCTCTCTCTCTTCTCCATCTCTCTTTCTCTCCTCCCATCTCCCTCCATCTCTCTGCCTCCATCTCTCTCCATCTCTCTCCCTCCATCTTTCTCCATCTCTCTCTGCCTCTCCATCTCTCTCTCTCCATCTCTCTGCCTCCATCTCTCTGCCTCCATCTCTCTCCATCTCTCTATCCCTTTCCCTCCATCTCTCTCTCCATCTCTCTCTCTCCCTCCATCTCTGCCTCCATCTCTCTGCCTCCATCTCTCTCTCTCTCTCTCTCTCTCTCTCTCCAGGGTGTAATAAACCAGGCGAGTTTCTAGTTTTTTTCTAGGCCAGGGGCAGTGTATAAATATATCATTTAATACTTTATTTCTTTTTTTTTTATTTCTTTTTTTTTTTTTATAAAGTATATAAGTTCCATCATGTATTTTCTGTAGTTAAGCCTCAGATGATGGTTAGATATAATAATAATAATAATAATAAAAGACATCAGTCAAATGCAAGTTTAAACGATCTTTATAGCTATATATCTGCAGTGAGTGTCTAGTGAACAGGAGGCTATTCGGAAATCAGCTTAATAAATAAAAAATGTTTGTCGTTTAAAATACCAGCAAAATATTTACATACATAAATGTTTTTGTTTGTTGGGGGGGATTATTTTATTTTATTTTATTTTTGCAAACCAGACCATTTTCCTTTAAACAGTTGTTTAGATTGGACAAGCCACTCTATACGCTCTCATTGTGTTTAGTCATGGAGAGCAGCAGCTGAGTCTCTGTGGACTATGACGCTATAAAACACTGTCTCTTCTTCTACTGCGCATTATCATCTCCCCCAAATTCCGAAATATTCCACGCAGAAATTCCCACTGCCAAGTAGAAATATTTTTTCAACCCCTTGTGTTTACAGTTTCGGTTCCACTTGAAGAACTGGTTTCAGGTTCAGTGCTGTAGAATTCGAAAATCTACGTAGGAACTGGGGTTAAATATTAAAGGTGGTGGTGGTGCTTGGGGAGGGGGGGGGTTTAAAATATAGCTCTATTACTAAGAATTAGGGATTTGATGGAAGACGTTTGATTGATTGATTGATTTATTAATAATAATAATGTAATTGGCAATAGTGATTAAAGTGTAATTAAAGCGCTGATGAACGTTTGTCTGGTCGAGTATCTCCGTCTGATTAGTGTGTGGTTTCTGTTGAATGTCCAGCCATTGCGAGGAGCAGGTGGAGTGGGCAGGGGTGAGGAAACGTACCGGGGGAAACGCTCCATGATCTGCGCGGTTCTATGGAGTGTGTGACACTCGAGGCACGATTAGCGTTGCCATAACGTACCTTTTAATGACCGTGCGACTAAAATTCTTTTCACGTCAGACGCTGGTAATGAGGGAAGATATTCAAATCTTCGCTTATAAATACAAATCTGTACTTCTTTTTATTTTATTTCTCGGTAGCTAGCTGGCGGATAGCTTTCACACAGAAACGTGGGGGGTGAGTGCACGATTCTGATTGGTTAATCCGGTTTCTCATCGCAATATCTGGTAGCCCCTTAAACGCGATTAAACGAGACTTTTTTTTTGTCTGACGTCTGAGGCGTTTCGACTGTGGCATCGCGGCGAACATCGCCACTGCGCAGAGAACGTTGGAACGGAAACATCTGGAACTGTTCTAGACTGTTCCGGTCGGATTCTGTTTCCTGTGTTGATGCGTTTCTGTTAAGCTACTTTGTTAAAAGCGCTGATCGGATCGACTCGAATCGAAGCGACGCCGATGCATAGACCCGGCGTCTCGTTTTTTTTGTTGTTGTTGATTTATTTTTTATTTTTTTGTCTTTTCATCCACTTTCAGTCTCGCGTTCTTCCGCTCTCAGCGTCACACACCCACACGTACACCGGGAACTTTATAATGGAGCTGCATCCTATGAATAAAACACGAGGGATAAAAACGTAGTCTTTAAGCGCAGCGGATTGCCACTGTTCATTTTAATGTGAAATTACAATTGTTCATCCCGGCGCGTTGACTGATTTCCGCTTTGTCTCTGCAGAGAGAGAGTGTGTGTGTGTGTGTGTGTGTGTGTGTCTGGTTTAATTGCACACGATGGATCGTGTATATTAACTCGAGATGATTAA
>CM022761.1:27268506-27273506 GCA_012411365.1 Ameiurus melas
TCCTGTCTCTCCTTACTCGCTGGGGTTTTTTTTCCTCTCTGTTTAACCCAGCGTTCCCAGTAGAAAGCAACAAGTCTGTCTCTGATCATTTGTCTCTTCTCCGTGTCGCTTGTGGGTGTACACTGATATTTTTCAGATCCTGCAAGGCCTATGTACGCTTGGGTCCTCCGCTGTATGTAAGGGTAGTGATGTAAACCGCTCACGGGCAGGGGTTTCACGGTTTTGTTTTGACCTTGCGTCTGCGCTAAGAGGACTCTCGTTAGGCGGGCACGCAAGCACGAGCCAGGTCCGTAAATATCCAGGTATACCGCGGCGGCCGATCTTAAGGCTCACACCCCCCACGGTCGTCTCTGGCCATGAAGAGAACAACTGGGTGAGCACAGGGTGAAAACTGGCCCGCGTCCAACCCGAATTAGTGAACACAAGCTGCGTGTGTGTCAGCATTAAGACCGCGCTGAGACGGAGGGAGTGTCTCTGTCAAGCGTTTTATTAAATGAAAGATTATATTCTGAAAAGTGTGTGTGTGTGTGTTTGCTTGCACACACTGCTGTTGGATGGGATAGATCTGAAATCTCTCTTCCTTTACAGTGCGTGTGTGTGTGTGTGTGTGTGTGTGTGTGTGCGCGCTCTCTCTACCTCTTTCTCTCTCATACCCACACGCAGACATAGACACACACTCCTCCTGCTCCCAAAAACACCCATCTCCTCTCGCTTCACAGCGGCCGGCTCCCTGGCACCGGTACGGCACCGGCCGGGCTCCGTGTGCGTCAGTGCATACGTGTGTGTGCCAAAAGAGCAGCTATCCAGGCGAGGGCAGCCGCCACGACCTCATGCCCCAGCGCCTGTACCGCCCCCCTGCCATGTTGGCGTCAGCCTCCGCTTGCCATCTTTTGTGTTTTGTTGTTTTTTGGGTTTTAAGACAACCTTTAAGACATGCCAAGTTTCTCATTTTCCATTTCTTTAAGATGTCCAGTGTCGTGCTAGCCGCCGCCACTAGGGGTCCTCTCGGCCATTCGTTTTTTTTTTTTTTTTTTTTTTCTTTTTCTTTCTTTCCAGATTCTTTGGAAACCAATCTGGCAGTAGCTTAGAGAGCTAGCTAAATACAGAGGACCGCCAAGAGATTAACCAGAGACTGATACCCACCTCTGGGGGCAGGACATATACATTCTAGAGAGCGTTTAATTGGACGATCTCGAAGAGTAGCTTAAGTCTGAATCGTCGAAAGGTTTGAGATTATTTCTGCCTTGAACTATTTGGAACATTTTTCTATTTACCAAACCCAATCAACCCCCCAACACACACACACACACACACACACACACACACCTAGTTCACCATGCATCCTGCCCTCAGGTGTGTGTAATGAGTTAAACTGTGGTTATTGACCAACAGTTAAACTCCGTCCCCTCCGGGTTCGTTCCTCCGTAACTCCCCTCATTAGGACCCCGCTATTGGGATGGGCTCATTATCACAGCTGCTCGTCGTCCTTTCCGAAACAGACTACAAACAGAGCGTTAGGACGAAACGGGGGCGGGGGCTAATTAGCGTCGCCGTGCGATGCTGTCGATTTTGTGAGAGCTGTCCTGTTCTACTGGACTGGAAACGTGTTCGTGGAGGGCTGTACAGAGATTAAGAAACACCGGGGTCAGCAAATGTGTTTGTACTCGCTTGTGTCTGGGTGTGAGTGTGCACAAGTGTGTGTGTGTGGGTGTGTGTGGGTGTGGGAGACAATATGCATGTAAGTGCTGGTTTGAATACACTCGAAAAACATTTCAGATGTGGGTTTCTTCAATATCTTAGTCAATCTTAGAAGAATCGTATCACAGCTTACAGGCGTTTAGTGTGTGTGTGTGTGTGTGTGTGTGTGTGTGTGTGTGTGTGCGCATACGTGAGCGGGAGAAGACGAATAGCGCACATGGTAGGTGTATTCGACTTCGACAGGTCTGTGTGTGTGTCCGTGTGAGAGGTGTGCGTTTTTGTTGACGGAGTGTGTTTATGGGTGTATATGTGAGTGCACCGGTTCATGTGTGGAATGTGCGAGTTTAAGTAAGGAATAAAACATAAGGGGCAATGCTGCTGTTGGAAAATAATCACCAGCGAGGTGATCTGAGGCCCAGCGGCGTGAAATGGAGTTACTGTTCGCACCCTGACCGTAATTATTTTCCAGTAATGGCATGCCCCGAAGTGTTCCATTTCTCTTATAACGCAGCGGTTTGCCAACCGTTTCAGTTCTTCGTATTAATTTAACAACGTTTCGTGTCGTGTTTTTTAAAAAGAAATAATAATAATATTAAATCTATTTATAGTCGTGTGTAATATTGTGGAACATCCGTGAAACGAGTTCATTCCAATTATTACTTATAGGTGCATCTCAGTAAAAAATGTCCTATCATGGAAAAGTTCGTTTTTTTGTTGTTTTTTTTCCCCCGTAATTTAATTTGAAAAGTGGAACTTTCATTCTAGATTCATTACACGTAACGTGAAATATCTCAAGCCTTTTTTATGTTTTAATCTCGATGATTACAGCTCACGGAAATCAAAAGTATCTCAAAATATTAGAATAAGAAGATCTCTAAATCAGCGCATTCACTCAACACCTGCAAAGGTTTCCTGAGGCTTTAATCTCTCAGTCCGGTTCAGTACACAAGCACAATCACGGGGATGATGGAAGTAGATGTTGCTTTTCATTTGGAAATCAAGGTTCCAGAGTCTGGAGGAAGAGCGGAGAGGAACAGAATCCGAGTTGCTTGAAGTCCAGTGTGAAGTTTCCACAGTCGGTGATGATTTGAGGAGCCGTGTCATCTCCTGGTGTCGGTCCACTGTGTTTTCTCAAGTCGAGACTCGATGCAGCGTCTACCAGGAGATTTTAGAGAACTTCACGCTTCCATCTGCTGACGAGCTTTATGGAGGTGCTGATTTCCATTTCCAGCAGGACTCGGCACTGCCCACAGTGCCAAAACTATTAGTGACTGGTTTTCTGACCGTGGTGTTACTGCGCTTGATCGTCCAGTCGACTCGCCTGACCAGAACCCCATAGAGAATCTACGAGAGACGCCAGACCCAACTGAGGACCGATCTCAAAGCAACCTGGACTTCCAGAACACCTGGGGGGTACATTCAAGTCAGCATACAAACATATTCGTGTTTATAGGTGAAGGTAAGATCTTTCCCCCAAGAATAGGTCGCTAATAGTTAATTAAGGGTTAGACATTTTGAATGATTCACGCTTACCTTCATGAAGCTCCGCCCCCAGGATCTGCAGTGGCCTGTAGACTAGAGTGTCTATAAAACGACTGACAGGAGGCCCATCCAAACTCTTAACAAGCATTCCATACCCGAAGTCAGTTTTCTCAGAGATGTAATACGCTTCTTCAGAAGACCACTGAGACTTTATTAGTATTAATATGGGTGGTTGTGTTGTGGTGCAGGTGGTAGAGTGGGTTGTCCACTAATCGTAGGGTCGGCGGTTCGATTCCCGGCCCGGGTGACTCCACATGCCGAAGTGTCCTTGGGCAAGACACTGAACCTCAAGTTGCTCCCGATGGCAAGTTAGCGCCTTGCATGTCAGCTCTGCTACCGTTGGTGTGTGTGAATGGGTGAATGAGACACAGTGTAAAGTGCTTTGGATAAAAGCACTATATAAGTGCACATTTACCATTTATTAATAGATATTTGATCATCTTTTAAGGATGATCAGGAGTGTTCCCGTAGCTGTTGAATGCTGTCCAAATAGAGTTGAATTTGGTTTTATTTTACATGGAGGCAGACAATTTTACCATGGTTATATAGTCAATTATGGGGGCGTTTTCTTCGTGTATGGGGCGGGGTTTTCCTCGTCGGGAAAACATTCCTACAGCTCCAAATTGACTCGTCTGCTAGGTGAACCCGCTAAAGTGGCGAAAGAGCGTCAATTCATTTATTGGAGTTCCTTCTCCTGTAGTAATTACAATCAAATCAGAGTGCGGCGCCTCTCACAGACACTTATCTAGAAGTTCTGAAGCCGGCGCGATTCTTTCAGTACATTAGTAATTATTCTCGACGCTACAGTCTGTGTGCACCCGAGCATCCGGACGCTCGATAACGCGCTCCCGTGTCGCGTCTCTTTCCGTTTTTTTCTTCTTCTTTTTCTCGTAATTAATATGCGGGGATGCCATGCATGAAATGAGGCGGTTTTTAGCTTTCATCGTTACGCGGGAGTTTTACACGACGCGCTTTCTATTTTAGCGCTGCTTTCCAGACGAGCGGAAAAGAAAGGACTGTAAACGTCTAAACATCTCGCCTAATTACGCCGGGAATGAAGCATGATGGGGCGTGCACTTATTACACACACAGCCACTTGCTAACAATTACATATTATTATTATTATTTTTTTTTTTTTTTTTTTGGTTTAAGAACCAGGTTGCAATTTTTTTTACCCGTTTATAGTTACAGGAAATGTTGTGCAGCATTCGGGAAAGAGCGTTATCACGTACGTATACGGTTTTGGCGTTATAGCGTGGAATTGAAACTTGTCTGGGATTGTGTGTCGTCCAGGGTAGAAAATATCCTGTCACGGTTTCTCGAAAGCATTTCTATTATACACGATGTGTCTCGCAATATATATATATATATATATAGGTAGCGAAATAAAAACCCTCTCGAGTCTCTTTATATGTGAATGTTTTCAGTTGCAAAAATTGCTTTCTTTTCCAATCCAATTCCACTGTTTACCGGATTGGGTATCGGATGTTTTCTCAAATAGACAATCCCCCATTTTTGATCGATCACGGTATTCACGAAACCTCAGAAAAGTGTATCGTTAAAGTCATTTATCACGATATCAGTACGATCGTTCCGCAGAGCCCGGTATGTCAGGAATCGACACAATTACCCGTAATATTGAAGTGATCGGTGGGGTTCAACGGGGTGAATACTTACGCACGCCGGACACCTGACCCCTGTCCGTCACACCCATACCCATGTGGGTTGCCACAAAGTTCGACGCACGCGATTGTACCGGA
>CM022761.1:27278506-27283506 GCA_012411365.1 Ameiurus melas
AAATGTAAGTTATGCACAGACTTCAGCGGGAACGCATGTTACTCTCGGGAAAGCGCTCTGTTCGTCCACTTAACTAACTAACTTCATCTCTCTTTACTAACCGCATCTCTCATTTTTTGGGCAATGATGCGTTTCTGTCGTTCCAGACACGGTGAGTAGGGTGTGTGTTGATGGTGAGGAGGAGAGGTCCGAAGAAGAGCAGGTGGCGCCGTCGCCCGATGATGATGATGATGTCACTGTTTGTGATAATGAGGAGGAGCCAATGGCCACTTGTCTGCTGGAGGATGACTTTACTAACTCAGCCACTGACCTGGCTTCTCTGGGTAAACTAACTATGCATGGTGTGTGTGTGTGTGTGTGTGTGTGTGTGTGTGTGTGTGTGTCCTAACCACTAACCAAACTTTCACACTCCCCCAAATTGCATGCTATCACACACTCACTCTTCCTTAGAGCTGTTCTAACTATGATCACTAGATCAGTGATGTACAGTGTATATATAAGGCTACAATATGCAAATGAGCCTTCTAACCCTTTGTTTTAAATTTCTAGCACAGTACATTTGAGGTATGCTTCTATACAGCATGTGAGTTATGCTTCCTTACAACGTATTTGAGATATGCTTTCATACAGAATATTTGAGTTATGCTCGTGTACAGTGTATTCAAGTTATGATTCTGTACAGCATATTTGAACTATATTTCCATACAGGGTTATTTGATTTATGGTTCCATACAGAATATTTGAGTTATGCGCATGTACAAGTGTATTTGAGTTATGATTCTGGGCAGCATATTTGATCTGTGCTTCCATACAACGCATTTGAATTCTGCTTATGCACAGTATATTTGAGTTATGCTTATGCACAGTATATTTGAGTTATGCTTATGCACAGTAGATTTGAGTTGTGCTTATGTACAGCATATTTGAGTTATGCTTATGTACAGTCGATTTGAGTTGTGCTTATGTACAGTCGATCTGAGTTGTGCTTATGCACAGTAGATTTGAGTTGTGCTTATGTACAGCATATTTGAGTTATGCTTATGCACAGCAGATTTGAGTTATGCTTATGCACAGCACATTTGAGGTATGCTTATGTACAGTAGATTTAAGTTATGTTAATGCACAGTCGATTTGAGTTGTGCTTATGCACAGTCGATTTGAGTTGTGCTTATGCACAGTCGATTTGAGTTGTGCTTATGCACAGTCGATTTGAGTTGTGCTTATGTACAGTCGATTTGAGTTATGCTTATGTACAGTTGATTTGAGTTGTGCTTATGTACAGTCGATTTGAGTTGTGCTTATGTACAGTCGATTTGAGTTGTGCTTATGTACAGTCGATTTGAGTTGTGCTTATGTACAGTCGATTTGAGTTATGCTTATGCACAGTCGATTTGGGGTTATTCTTTTTTTAAAAATTTGGGGGTGTATTTGAGTATATTTGTTTGGTCGATTTGATTGTACTTACTATTTTTTTTTTTTTTACACATCATACTTGAGCAATGCTTTTTGGTGACATATTTGAGTTATGCTTATGTGCAGCGTATTTGAGTTATGATTCCAGGCGGTCTATTTGAGTTATTCTTCCATACAGTATTCCAGGCAGTGTGTCTGAGTTATGATTCCTGGCAACATTTTTGAGATGTTTCTGGGCAGCGTCTTTGACTTATGATTCTGTATCGCGTATTTGACTTATGCGTAGCATAGTTATGATTCCATACAGCGTAATTGAGTTCGCCGTCTTCTTAGCCATGCTGTCAGCTGTGAAGTGTATTTCTGATGTCTGTTTAAACACAGTAGGGCCCCGTATGTGTGGATTTGCATACAGTATTTTGTACAGTACACTTATTTGTGTGTTTTGGTGCGTTTTGGTCCAGTATGTTCGAGTTTGTATATTCTGGTCCTTCGTCTCGAGTTGCTGCTTCCCCGTGTTAGCTGATGTCTTTTTCATTTCGCAGATGGTTTTAAAAGCTGTTTCTGCGCAGGCACTAACTTTCGCTTAACACACAGCCTTTATCTGGGTTGTGTTGTGGCCTGATAAATGGCTCCTGTGGTGTTGCTGCTGCTGGGGTGCAGACGGTCTGAGGGATAGATGGATAGAGGAGAGGAAAGGAGAGGGGGATGCACATGAAACACACCATTTCTGTCTTTCATCCCCACCCACTCACTCACTCACTCAGTCCTGTGCAGAGGGAAAGGCAACAACAGAGAGAGAGAGAGAGAGAGAGAGAGGAGGTAAGGCAAGATGCACAACTTTCCCTGATGCCAAGAGAGAAATAGAAAAATGGGAAAGACCAGGTAGGAAGAGAAAAAAAGAGAGGGGGATGAAAAGGGCGACAAAGCAGAAAGGTTAGGTTCATCCTTTAGGTCTTAGGTTGGAGACATTTCACGGTAACATTGTGGGTGAAGCAGGAGTGCTGAATCAGGATGAACGTGCAGATGAAACTAGATAGGAGAACTAATGTGTACGCGTGTGTGTATTAGAGAGAGAGAGAGAGAGAGAGAGAGAGATGAAACTCTTGGGTCATTTGATGTAGTGGAAGGGGTCTGAATCATTTACGACATATTTTTATCACGTTTTAAAATTACAGTTGAGTGCAAAAGTTTGTATCCCCTTCTAATTCTGGGTTAGGGAAACAAAGCGCACACAAAAAATGAAAACATTTCTCTTCTGTTGTGCGACATAACTACAAAAAGTTTTATTTCAAGTCAGAAATGAAGTGTGTGTGTGTGTGTGTGTGTGTGTGTGTGTGTGTATCCTGCAATAGTCCACAATGAACAGAAAGAAGTAGTTTTTGTTCGTGTCTAGAAGACCTTGCATGAAATCCGTTATAACAGAAAATTAGAAGATGATTGATTTCATGGGTCTCAAAGTGGGGTTCAGTGGCCTGGAGGGGTTTTTTGAAGGACAGGGGGCGGTGATTATTATTTTTTCCACAGCGGTAAAAGCCACAATCGGCCTATATTGAAATGATTACATGTATCGTTGAGTTTGTTATTAACCCCGGGTGTAGTGAATAGGAAGCCATTTTGCCTCAGTGTGTGCTGGGTGATGTATGGTACGAACACACCGTGTAGCTCTCCTACAGATGTCCCTCTGCCCGTAGGCGTGTCATCATCACTTCTGAAGCTGAATCTTTTCAATGGAAATGAAGTGATTTCAGCTGAATAGCATGTCTGTAGTTGACCTACTGCGGGAATGAAGTACGTCATGGCAACGTCAAAAAAAAAAAAACATTCCACGGTACACCCATACACCTTATAGAGTCTCAGGTCTCATCCATCCCTCTGCACTTTGTTTGTGTGCGCGCGCTCATGCCAGATCCCAACGTGATCCACATCAGAGTCAGTGTATTCACCTTATTAGTTTTCTTCTCGGTTTATTTTCTCGTGTCCTCTCTCTATAGGAGTGATGAACAGCAGGCACGTGGACCTGAAGCTAAGGAAGCTGACGGAGTTTCGACCTCAGGGGGGAAGCTCGCCTTCGTCCTCCTCCTCTTCCTCATCCCTCACAGCCTCCAGCACATCTCCGCTCAGCCCGGGAGACGAAGCCCACCTGGGCTTGCAGGTGTGTGTGTGTGTGTGTTTGGAATTCATGTTCCACTCTTCACAGTTGAAGAGTCATGTTTAAGGAGATGATTTTAGCAGAGAAGTGTGTGTGTGTGTGTGTGTATGTATTTATGTATATATATGTACTTCTCTCATAATCACTCACTCACTGCTCGTATGCTTACTTACGCACTCATGTATGGACTCAGTTTCTCACTCAGATACTTACTCACTTAATCGCGTACCTACCACGCCAAGCCTGGCCGTCATAAGATCAGCACTACACCTCTTACAGTGCAGGCCAGCGATCGCCGTGGAGAAAGAGGGCAAAGGGGGCTGTGGAAGCCGGCGTGACACTAACTATTCACAAAGAGAGATGTAAACCAATACACAGTTTAACAACTGATATTTTGCCGATTGCGACTTTAATCTGAAGCAATTTGTAGCGTTGAGACCAGACAGTGACTCTGTTGTTGTCCTGAGATTTAAACGTAGAACTGGTGATTAACATACTGATGACTAATCTTCACCTGAATCACTGAGCTATTATCATCGCCGTGGAGCTGCCGATCAGGGATCAGTCAGGTCTCGTAGTCTCGTGGCGACTGTTTCCGCGTTACAGCCGGACAGGAAAAATGATACAGGTTGTATCGTCTTAGCAACTCATTTTAATACATGCTAATACTCCCCAGGCCAGAATGTGGATGAGCATTCGAGATGTTTCGTGAGTACAGGGCTTCACCTACGATGGTGTAGCCATGATAAGTGAATTTTTAAAGATGTGAGAGGAGTCAGGTTTGAAAAGTTTATTTGGAAAAGTAAACTCATTACCAAAGGGAGTGTTAATTTTAAGTAATAGCACAGCAGCGTTCAATGGAAAGCCCTTCTGCAGGTAAACATACAACAGTATGTAATAGAATGTCTCCTAATGCACTGCTGTACACAGAGCCCCCAGGTGGCGACTGTAATGTGTTCTTTCTGCACCTCTATATGCACACACACACACACACACACACACACTCCCACACTCCCTATCGCTTTTCCCCCTCACTCTCCTTGCTGATGGAAGGGATTTCCTGTGAGCAGATGCAGCCTTGCCTTTTGATGTAGGAGCACAATAACAGTAGTGCCAGAGCTCGCTCTGATTCAAATGGCCTGGTGTTGAAAGTCAGGTGCAGAGTTTTTGGCCTTGCTCTCAGTCTTCAGACACACTTTTCCTCCTGCTTACCCAGTCACATTACTGCAGTTTGGCCTGCTTTACAACAGTCCCGGTCGCTTTACTGCAGTCCGGCCTGCTTTACAACAGTCCCGTCGCTTTACTGCAGTCTGGCCTGCTTTACAACAGTCCCGGTCGCTTTACTGCAGTCCGGCCTGCTTTACAACAGTCCCGTCGCTTTACTGCAGTCTGGCCTGCTTTACAACAGTCCCGTCGCTTTACTGCAGTCTGGCCTGCT
>CM022761.1:27286006-27296006 GCA_012411365.1 Ameiurus melas
ATCCGTTCCCTCGAAAGAGTGAGAACGTGCACGTCGGCGTTGTCTGGTCTGTTACGTTAATGTAGACTAGCTACGAGTGATTTATGAGGACCGAACTTGCGGTTTGTTTGTTTGTTTTGTCCCTGTCAGCGGAAACCGCACGAGGCCGACGCGGCCGACCGAGCATCTGATGGCCGACGTTATCGTCCGACGCGTAACCCGAGCCCGACGCGTTTCGACTCGACTGTCTAAACAGCCGTGTCACTGGTGACGGCCGCTCTGGCAGCGGGGAAGCTAATTACCGCAGCGTTCCGAAAAGCCGCTATTTCGGAATAAACAGACGAAAGTCTTCCCGAGCGCGTGTACGCGTCTGCGGTCGTCTTTATTAGGCAGTCAGATTCTCGTGCACACCCCAGCGAGCCGGCGCGGCA
The DNA here is from genome assembly GCA_012411365.1 of Ameiurus melas. Lineage (NCBI taxonomy): Eukaryota > Metazoa > Chordata > Actinopteri > Siluriformes > Ictaluridae > Ameiurus > Ameiurus melas. Next base: position 27,286,417 of record CM022761.1, read on the forward strand.
CGCTAACGATGTCGCTCCCCTTTCGCTCTCAAGCAGTGGAACGTGTTCGCTAATTGCGAACTTTATTAGACGTTTCCCTTTTCTAATTGACGTCAGCGAACGTTCTTCTGGAAGGGGAAGAAAAACAGGCGCTGTTTCGCTTTCCGGTCCGCTTGCCATGTTGGACTCGAGCTGTAATAATAACGCGCTTGATAGGGACGGAGATCCAAAACAATAGCATGTTCGATTTGCATAATCTGAATATATTTTCTGGCTGCGGGTTTTGCCGAAAGTCGACTTAATTGCCTTCTTCCTTTCTGCTGCTGTGAGTTAATGCGGACCGGCTGAGAAACCTTTTATTTATTTATTTATTTCATTTTTTTTTTTAAGCGTTCCTCAGCGTTTCATAATTAAACGTTTCCTTTTTGGCCGCGTGTGTCTAATTTGTCCTTTGATTTAACGTTAACCCGCACTTTCTTTCTTCTCTCTTTCTTTTTGTTACTTCTTTAATGCTTATTTAAATGAGTTTGTCCTCTGCTTCTTGAAGTTAAGTGATGGTTTTCCCCCTTTTGCTTACTCTTCTTTCTTTCATTGCTCTCTCTCTCTCTCTCTCTCTCTGTGTGTGTGTGTGTGTGTGTGTGTGTGTGTGTGTGTGTGTGTCTGTCCCTTGCAGAATAACAGTGAGGAGCTGAAGGCCGAGCGTCTGCGCAGGGCGACCGAGCGTCTCCGCAGCCCCGTCGTCTTCAGCAAGGAATCGGCCGTGCGCAAGACGCAGCTCAAGTCTTTCAGCCAGTATGTGGAGAGCAGGCCCGGTAAGACTCCGCCCCTCCGACGGACCTCAAATCCTCTCTCACGTAAACGTTCCCCCCGTGTCCTAAATGGATCCTATCTCCCTCATCCGACACAAGTGCATCATGGGTATTCTTTGCGCAGCATTTTGGGCGTGATCGATCGCGCACCATTTGGGCGTGATCAATTGCGGTGCATTGTGGGATTTCATCGGATACACGTCGGATCTTCATTGAAATGGCGGTAGTGTTGTATCTTTAATTCACTGGTGATGGAAAAACGTCCATTTTATACACAATATAATATTGCATTCGTTATATTAGAGATGCATCTGCGTACTCGCTGTGATTCGTCTGTGATTCGTCTGTGATCAGTCTGTGATCCGTCTGTGATCCGTCTGTGATCCGTCTGTGATCCGTCTGTGATCCGTCTGTGATCCGTCTGTGATTCGTCTGTGATCAGTCTGTGGTTCGTCTGTGATTCGTCTGTGATTCGTCTGTGATCCGTCTGTGGTTTGTCTGTGGTCCGTCTGTGATTCGGCTGTGATCCGTCTGTGATTCCAAAACAATCGGTTCTTTATTCTAATATTTTGAGGAACTGGAGTTCTGACTTCCACGAGCCGTAATCATCAAGATTAAAACAAATCTTGGACAATTCATGAATATAGTTTTCTCATTCTGTTGTTACATTTGTATTACCTTACTGGGCTTACTGAGTTATTCAGATGTAGATGGTGTGTGTGTGGGGGGCCTGTGCAAAAGTTTAGACACCCTACTAAGTCAGTACTTCGGGGGTTTAGTCAAAATAAAAAAAATAAAAAACTTATCACAGATTGCGAATGCTTTTTGAAGCCAGGCAGGCGTATTTCAGACTTTTCGCATACGACTGTGTAATAGATGTTGACGTTAGATCAGGAGCGTCCACACTCTCTATATGTCCGGTCGTTAAGACAGAAGTGACTCTGCAGTAGAAAGGCCTCAGGAAGTGAATCATCACTTCCCAGAATTCAGCTTGTAGCGTCAGAGAGAAAGAAAAGCAGAAAAAGCATCTCTTCTTGAGCTGCTCAGTGGTATCGGAGTAATGATGAAAGCCACAACACTCATATTGTGATGTGATTTAATGCGATTTTAATGTTTTATAATAATATTGCCCTTACTCCATACTATCTAGCACTAACTGTTGCACCTGTACCCTCCGCTGTGGGCTAATGTACTTATTAATAATACTCTTACCTTCTCTAACACTTTCATGTCCCGTTTTGGCATGTCCATCCTCTCTGTTTTTTTTTTCTCTCTAGAGGTGAAGAGGCAGAGGTCGGTGCCTGAGGACCTGAAGCGAGCGGGTGAGGACAGGATCGGTTCCTCAGAGGCGGAAAACCGAAAGCCGGCAGAAGACGAGGTGCTTCCCGGTTCTCTTTATTCGGATTTCTTATCCTGCTCGTAATTCCCGAGTGACACGTTCACCCTCACACACACTGGGGGGTTTGGTTGTTTGTTTGTTTGTTTATTTATTTAGGGGGCGATCGTTTCTACCTTTAAGCCGGAGAGACTCGGAGAGATTAGACGGGTACTGACGATTCCGAGATTAGGAGTAGAGAGAAAAAGTCATCGTGTCTTTCTTCGTTTCTTCTTTTCTTTTTGTAGCAAGAGACCGTAATTATTGCACTGAACAGAAACCGCGCACGCGTGTGTGTGTGTGTGTGTGTGTGTGTGTGTGTGTGTGTGTGTGTGTGTGTATCGCTGTGTGTGTGTGAGAGTAAAAAGAGCGAGGCAGGGCGAGAATGTCAGAGGCTTTGCGAGAACAGGAGAGCGAGGTAGACGCGAGAGGCCGTGCCGAGACCCTGACCGGACCCGTCTCTCCGTGCGGAGGTTAATCGGTGTTGAACCCGCCCATTACCCCCAGCTCAGCCAGAATTACCCTCCCAATGATGTTTGCATTAATATAATATATATGGTAATTTCTAGCCTTAATTATGGCGGCGCGGGGGCGCTGATCATGTGTAAAATTGATTCGTGGGAGAAATGCAGCGATAGAGCTGCGGCAGGAGAGGAGCCCGTGATGGACAGCGCCAAGAAAATGCAGTGTAGGAAAGGAGGGGGGGGGGGGATAACCTCTTCCTCTCTCACTCCTCTTTATCGCTCTGTTTCTTCTTTCCTATTAAAAATACACCGGATCAGCACTAACTATGTGTCCATCATTTATGAATGTACACTCGTCGTCCCCCCCCCTCCTCGCCATCCTCCGTCGTTCCTCAGACCGGGGGGTGGGGGTGCGACTGGCCGGAGGGAGAGACGATAAGGCACGTGTTTGTGTTTGCAAGCATTTTTAAAGAAAATAAACTTTGTGACTGGAACAGCATTTTGGTGTCCAGTAGTTAATGTGAAAGGAGGAGTAAGTGTGTGTGTGTGTGTGTGTGTCTGTGTGTGTGTGTGTGTGTGTGTAAGGGTGTGTTCACCTCTGTCAGGTCTCCTGCTGACAGGCCTTAGGCGTTGCTCCACCTTACCACTGTATTTCAATTTACCCCTGCGTGTGTGTGTCCTATTGACAAGCCCACTGACCCTTCTCAGTGTGTGTGTGTGTGTGTGTGTGTGTGTGTGTGTAGGCTCGTATCGGATTAGAGAGCTAAGTAGGGAAGGTAAACATTACACGCGACGCTTGAAAACCAAAAATTCCAATACGTGTGTTTATGCATTGTGCTTATTTATTTATTTATTTATTTATATTTCTTAATTCTAACAGATTCTCGAACCGGATTGGTCGAAAGCTGTCGATGAGTTTTCTTTAACAGCGGCTCTGAGAGTCGTTCGTGCTGCGACACGTTTGAATCGATCCGGTGCAGTTTTCTGCAAGGGGATGTTTATTTATGGCGTACGGAAGGAGTGTGTGTAACGCTCAGGTGAAGCTGTGGCCTTCGGGTCTTCCAGTCTTCAGAACGGCGGAGTTTGTGGTCCGTCAGTAAGATGATGAGAAAGACGAAGGGACGCCGGTGAGGGACCGAACCGTTACCGCGAACTGACCGACCCGATTCCAGGGAATGGAATGTAAATGAAAGCGGATAAAAAGTACACCGCGTCGTCATGTAATAAATCGATAACGGCCTTTAAAGGCTCCTGTCTCGATGTGCAGCGTTTTAACCAGAACGGAACGTATTGTACCCCCGGGGCACATTTTTAACGTCCACAATAAATAACAATCCCATCCTTGGTTGTGTTTTTGTTTGTTTGTTTGTTTGTTTGTTTGTTTTGCTGCTGTGTGTCATAAATAAGAACCAGGATGTGGTTTTATGTAGAAGTGACCTTCACTCAGCGATGATTAGCCCCTCTCTTTCTGCCCTCCCTCCCTTTTCTCTTTCCATTTCCCTCTCTCCTTCAGGTTCTCTTTCTCTTCTTCTCTTTTCCTCCCTCGGTCTTTCTCACCCTTTCTCTCCTTCAATTTCTCCGTCTTTCCCTCTCCTCGTTTCTGTTTGTTCTTGTGTTTACATGCAGCGTGTGACATCAGTGATGATTAACCTCTCTCTCTCTCTCTCTCTCTCTCTCTCTCTCTCTCTCTCTCTCTCTCTGTCTGTTTCTCTCAGAAGGCGTTCAGAGACACGAGTCAGTACGTGGTGGGCGAGCTGGTGGCTCTGGAGAGCGAGCAGAGGCAGATCGACACGCGCGCCTCGTGTGTGGAGAAGCGCCTGCGCTATCTCATGGACACAGGTAGCGCGCCCAATTTGCGCCCTAAACAGGGTCTGGCGAATCGAGCGCGGCCCGACTCTCTCCGAGTTTCGGGGGGAAGTGGGGGGCCGTTTGAAGCGGGACGGAGGAGGGTGGGGGGGGATATGAAAAGGCTCTCCGGCTCTCTGGACCACGGCGATAAGCCGAGCTTCACCGAGAACGATAACGGCCACTGATAGCGCAGCCGAGCGCAACACGCATCCAATATCTGGCCTTCATTGATATGCTGTAGCGGAGAGAGGGAGGAGTAAACAGAGAAAAGTGTGTGTGTGTGTGTGTGTCAGAAACGGAATTTTAGAGAGGAGCAAAAAAATAATAGCATGGGCACATAGGTACACGGACTAGTGCGTCCTCTGCCTGTGTTTGTCAAACACACGTGCACGTGTAAAGAGGATCCGCGGTGTGTAAGGGCGAGGTGAAGGGCACGGTTTTGGGGCACACTAAAATCTTGTAAAGATGAGGCTCGGCAAACAGGGAACGGCTAAAATTGGAGCACAGCGTCCTGCCATGCGGCCGCTGATACTAAACAAGCATTTTCTCACAAGGGGAGAGAGAGAGAGAGAGAGAGAACGCGAGGGAGAGAGAGGGAGGGAGGGAGGGAGGGAGAGTGGGGGCAAAATAGATGCTTTGGTTTATATGCGTCTCAGTCGCATTGCTCTCGTATCAAGACTATCTCCATTTTACGTTTGCCAACACCCCCCCCTCCTTTCCCTCCAGCTCTTTCTCGGCTGGTCTCGAGTCTACAGACACCGGAGCCATTGTGCGAGCCTGAAGGGCTGTTTCGCTGTGATGTGATATGAACCCAAGCCGGTTAGCAGCTCAGGACATAAACCAAACAGCCTGAGATAGATCAACATGCTCAAGAGTGTGTGTGTGTGTGTGTGTGTGTGTGTGTGTGTGTGTGAAAAAGAGAGAAAGTTACTAAAAAAGATACTGTCCTGTCTCCTGCGCATATTCCTTTCCTCGGAATCGAAACATTATATGCACTTAGTGTCCTCGTTGAACCGTGCAGCTATAAGCACTTGTTTCCCTGGTTCCTTATGACGATGAACAGGCGTCCTACAGCGTCCAGAACGGAGCGTTCCGTATCGTCCTAATCTCTCGTTCGTATGCGAACGATCAATATCGCTTTAGTCCCCGCTTTAGGTCCGAAAGTGAAAATGCGGTCGGTTCGATTTCCGGTCCGTCGCCGTCGATTCCAGACCCGAGCGTTTACGGCACACGCGTATACAGTCTCCGAACTAGCAGCGACCAAACTGTGCTTTTCCCTCGTCGCCGGCCGCGGCACCATCGAAGGGATATCCCGTGTGCGGTTTTAGCATGCGCTCAGTGAAGCATCGTTTCAGAATCACCGATCGACGTGATCCTTAAACGCTTTCCTTCATGAGCTGATTTAAAGACGCGTCCGACAACCATCCGCGGTGAAAGATCGATCCTAAAGTCACCGTCTGTTTCGGAGAGTGTACGTCCACAGGAGCGTCCGGCGCCGTTAAAAGTCCTCCTGTCCTCCCTTAAGCCGGCCTTAAGGACGACGTGCGATGGGAGAACTTTGAACTTTTTTTGTTCTGATAAACCAAATAGCTCGCTAGCGCTAACACCGACCGACGCCGCGTCACCCCAGGATTGCGCAAAATGGCCGACTTTTTGTCGTCTCCACGCCGACGGAGTTAATAAACCCAAGCCAAAGTGTGAAATGAATGAAATGGAGCCTACACGATGTCCACCTGTATGCAGATATGAAGTCTAGTTCATTCAGATAAAGTGGGTGTGTGTGTGAGAATACAGACGAATCGGAAGGGTTCAAACCCGATCGCTTCTACCGTGGCACTTTTGCGAGAGCAGATCTCCGTTTCTGTATTAATTCCGTCTTTCTTTCATTCGTTTGCTCGTTATCCGTTGACTCGTTTCATTCAGCCATTCATGAGCATTATAAATGGGATCGATGTAAACCTTTTAACTCCTTCCCATTTTCTCCCTCCTCATCTTTCTCCCTTTCTGCTTTATTATGATTTTTTTTTTCCCCCTCTTTCCCTCCTCCCATGGCCCCGTGCTCCCTCTTTAGATTAAACACCGTGCACCGAATTCGATTTTTTATTTATTTATTTATTTATTTATTTATTTATTTTACTTATCCCCCCCTCCTTCTTTCTTATGAGCGCCGAGTCAGCTCTCCCCAGAAGACTTGGCAGTAATTGGGCCGCCTTAATTTATTTACCGTGCGCAGTTCACAGCACATTAGAGAACGGAGATAATTGAACAAGAATTGTCAAGTGTCTTCTGATATCAGGCACATTACAGAAGGGAGCGCGCCTCGGAAGAAAAAAAAAAAAGCCCCCCCCCCCTCCGTTTCCGTGCTGCCATTGTTTATAGTAATTAAGTACACAGATTTATTCCTTGGTCGCCTTCCAAGCTTATGGCAAGCGCCATTGTTGTCCTCTATTAATATGTAATCAGTAAATAGTTTAATTTTCTAATCTGCAGTTGGAGAATTCGCTTTCGAACAACTCTTAATTACGGCGGCGCCCTAATGACGCGAGCTCGGCGCGGACCCGGGCGCCCGGGGCTCTCGCTGCAGCTCGCGCTTAATGAACTCGTTATTCCTTCGCCAGAGGGAGAAGTGTCCTTCACACGGAGGGAAGAATGAATAATAATCAAATCAAATAAATACGCCCACGTCGACGGCGCCGGTAATACTCGTTCGGGTTTATCGTCACGTCCCGACGTTTGTCGTCGTTCTTGAAGATGAATAAATAAAATCGGACGAATACGTCAAATTTGACGAGCGATGGGCGAGGGGGAGGAAAAGGGGGGGAGGGGTTGTCTCCGGACGGTCAATCTGCCGCACCACGGTATGTTCGGGTGTTGTATTGAAAATGTTATCAGCTGCGCTTTTGATATCGGTCCGGCTTTCCGAAGCCCCCCCAGAACGCACCTGCCTCGACAACCATCTCTGTTTATGCATTCATGCACACATATGATTTTCAAATCGCCTTATAACCCAGCACAATGGACGCAATTATGAAAATAATGGCTTCTAAAGGCACTCGGCGAAGCTCACACCTACCGAGCGCTCGATAAGACAGATAACAAGGAGAGAGAGAGAGGAAAAACGCAGGCAGAAAGGGAAAAGGACGAGTTTTAGCTGAGATTAACATATGTTTAAAAATTGCACTCGAGCCTGATAAGACTGACACAGGTTTTATTGCACTCTAATCCCTCTCGGTTTTTTTTTTTTCTTCTTCTCCTGCTTCTTCTTCTTCTTCTTCTTAACCCCCTCCGTTCATCTCGGTCATAGATATTCATACAAGACGGATATCGTCGGCTCGGTGCGGTGTGAGGACGAACCGTCTCGTAATAACGCGGCTGTCGAGAGTCTCCGCTTATTCTCAGCGTTCGCACGTTTCCGTGCACGCTCGGTGTTTGTCTCGGCGTAATCGTTGGCGCTCGTTCCGGGTGTTACGTCGGCTAGGAATAATTTCTCGTGCGTGTTTTGTGTCTAAAACTCGAGTATTTTTTTTTTTTGCAGAGGGTGGTGTTTGCGTGTTGCTGGGGTGGGGGTGGGGTTAATATCCAACCCCGTTTAGTTTAGCAGAAGATTTAAGCTCGGCTACGTGAGCAGCATGGAGATCCGGCCTCCGAGCTCGGGCAACACAAACAGCCCGCGCAGCTTTAAGTATATTATCAGGCGAGTTCTTTCAGAAACGTATTGCTTAAAGAAGCTTAACATTAATTATTGTAACTTTGGGAAGATTACATCCACAGCGGCCGTGTAAGCGGTGGCGTACTCCTCTTGACCTCCTATGCAAGAGCTTAAAGACACAAGAATGGCATTTCCCCGCAGCATTAATGGGATAACCGGTATAATCTTTCAACAGTAAGAGTTGGGGGGAGTGTTTAGAGTGTAATACCTGTCATTCTGAGGAAGAGGATGTCTCTGGGAATCAACACACTCTCACTCCTGTGTTTATGCCATTGTCGCAAACTCTCTCTCTCTCTCTCTCTCTCTCTCTCTCTCTCTCTCTCTCGCTCGCTTCTGCTCTCTGGACTCAGTACCTTGTCCACTCTGATTTCAAAGACCAAAGACTTCATTGAGCCTCCCCGCCAAGCATGCGCGCCGAGCGGCAGTAAGTAAGCCTGGAGACAAACGCTGGAATTTGCCTCATAAAGCCGGCCCTTTCGGAGCGGCTGCAAAGGCCGCAGCCCGATCAGGAGGTGACCAGCTCTTCGGATTGAATGCCGGATTTTGTCGTGTCCCCCGTCGAACGAAAAAAAAAAAAAACTTCAAAGGGAGGTTAACACCAGAGCGGTCCATTTTCAGCTTTTTATATCTAATTCGGGTCGTTAAAGAAAGTCCGAAGAATCCGGGCCCACTATTGACGCGTTTGCAGCCTGTGAGAGAGACAGAGACGGACTCTGAGAGACGGACTCTGAGAGACAGGTCAACGAAGGTCTACAGAACAAGCCGCCGGTTGGTCTTGCGCGACCTTTAAAAGCGTCTGTCCACCGAAACAGCGAACGCACCATTCCGTTAGTTAAGTTGCACTGACTTTTTGCGGACCAGCGGGTTTCTCTCCCCATTTCCATTCCCACACCATCTTCGGCTCTCGACACACACCCCCCCCCCCCTTCTCAAACCACCATCACCACCACCCCAAAAGCGAGGACGGGTTTTTTCTTCTTTCTCCTTTCGGTCTGGTGTCAGCCTTTCAAACATTCTTTAACAGTTGGATGAAAGGGGATTTTTAGGAAGATTAGGGAACGGGATCCTCCAGGCATTGTCTGAAAATCTTAAGATAAAACGCGCGCGGTGGATGGAGCCAGTGGGAGGGGAGAGGAGGGAGGGGGGTGGGTGTTGGGGGAGGGTTTTGTTGCTTGCTGCAGATAGGCTTCTCATTCAAAGATGTCTAATATAGATTTATAATTCTTTTCTCTTTTTTTTAAAATGGAAATTATGACGAGTCGACGCCGTCCCTCCTCTTCCAAGTTCTTTCTCGTTTTTTTTTTTTTGTCCGTCCCCCCCTCCTCTGTTCTTCCTCTCTCACGCCACGGTGTCCGGTGGCTGCTTCTCGCTTCGTTTATTTATTTATTTGTTTATGTATTTTTATG
>CM022761.1:27301006-27333506 GCA_012411365.1 Ameiurus melas
GGAATAGCGGTATCCGTGGGGTGGGTGGTTGGGGGAGGAAGGGGGAGGGTGTGGGGGATATGGGGTGCGATCCTAAACCCAGACACCAGAGTTTGGGGGAAGAGAATACCCAAGGCCAACAAATAAATGAAAGTTTGCCCAAATCCGCCAGATAATGGCCACTGTGTTCCGACTAACCAGGGTGGAGAGATAAACGCAGGGATTACTCGGGGGTTTTGCATCAGTTGCTTTCTGCTGGGTGGCCTCACTTGTCAAAAAAAAAAAAAAAAAAGGAGATGAATGGAGGGAAAAGGAATAAAATAAATAAATAATTTAACACAAGAACATTCACATGGCACATCGAGAAAAGGAGTACGGCTAATTCCATCAAAGCTGGAGGAATCGAGTATTAATTTATTCTGATACCCCCCCTCCCCCTCCCCCGACCGCTGTAGCTATTGTTGCTTCGATTGTTGATCACTTTGGTAACATGTGATCCGAGTCACTTTCGCAGGCAGCACGGCGTTAAGCCGAAGATTTTCGTTGTAGAAGAAATCCAGAAATGAACACTGGGGTTTTCCATTTCGGGGCAACGAACGTAACTCCTGCGTCCTGCAGTAAATATATCTTTACGTTTTCAGCATAACATCAACAGAATTGACATCAGCTATTTACACGAAGTTACACAATCAAATCCATTCCAGACGAGCTTAAAACATCATTCTGGAATATTATTCTCATAACGCCCGTTATTAGCGTCTCTTATTGTGTGGGGTTTTTCTCTTTATTGTTTCGTCCCCTCAGCTACCATTACTTTCTAGAATAAATTCGAATAAGGCGACTTCTGTCCAATAGAACGGAAGTTTCAATCCAAATGTATCTGATATCTATCACCAAGTGAGAAGGTGTAGAATTGTATTTCTTTCTTTATTTATTGCAATACTCTCACACGTCGGGCGAGACCCGGCGTCGCGCGACGTTGGCGAAAGTGTGGAGAGATGCTGAGATGTGTCGTCTGAATGGAGGGTTTTAAGAGGCGACAGATTACGGCTTGCATGGCGTTTCCTCGCCGCTCTGCTCTGGGGGGAAATGAGCTGTTGACATACTTCAGGGTCATCGTTCGAGATAGCAGGCCAGCCACCAGGACGGCCCCCGATAAACCCATCCATCTAGACCTTTATCCATTTCGCTACAACGAGGGAAGGCAGACGCGAAATGGAGATGCAGAGTGTTGGCACTGAAGGTTTTTTTTTTTTTTTTTTTTTTGAGATGAGGAGCTGCCAGAACAGCATGGTTATTGGTGTAGGATTAGCTCTGTTTGCTAACAGACGGCGTGCTAGACGGCCATGTTGTTTGATTAAGCGGGGCATGATGTTATTTGAAACGTTATGCTGCTATTTTACATAAAAAACAAACACACAAACTTGTCAGGTATTGTGTCAGGAAGCCTGTCAGTCAAGGATAGTAGATATGTAAGGAATAAACCCCTACTCTTTCGATCCCAAGGTTAATTATTTTCCTATATAATGTTTATTCCTCTTACACCAGTTTGCCAAGTATAACCATTTAAAAATGTTATTTATTAATGCACGGTGCCATACTTTTTATCTGTTTATAGTTACATGTTCTGGACCCGCCCACTAACAAGTTCACTTCTGTTGTTGCTTACACTTATAAACAGGCATTCTGTTTGTTTATAAGATTTATTTAAAAAAGTAAAGAATTTTCGGTATTTTGCGCTTTCGTGTGGCAGAAAACGTACTGGTACTGGAGACTCCTTTCGTTCAAGTGAAATAAACATCTCCTTATATAAGGCTTTGTTAAATAGCAACGTCATTTTTTTTATTTTTTATTTTTTTTAACACATTAGGTTTTGATTATGTGGGGCGTCCAACGTAGAAGTCCCTGCGGGGGACGTTCGAGCGAGCGCGTGAATGTAAACATGCTGACGTTATTGTCCAAGCCGCCGTTTGTAGAAAATGAATCAACAGCTTCCGACCAGTCAGAATGGAGATGTGGAAAAGGATTCTCGTGTGCGTTAATCATAACGCGAACGCGAGGGAGGAATACGGAGTCGTCATCTTGCAACGTTTCGAGTACGTTCCATATTATTTATTTTTAAAAAAATAAATAAAATGTCAAAAGAAGAAAATTCCCTATAATTCTCTTGTGTAACCCAGGGTTAGTGTAGCTCCCCGCTGTGAGGTAGACCCAGAGGAAAGACAAAAGCACAATGAAACGGAGAGCTTACCACCAACCGCTCGCGCTGGAGCTCTAGAGCAGGGCTGCTATACATCACGGCCTCTCCAATTCTGTCCCGATGCTAATGAGCCGGCTCTGATCTTTCCTCCGCTTCCCATGTTTTCAACATCTTCAAGGACCACATGGCGCTAGCAAAATAAAGACAACTAAATGAGAATTTTTAGCGCTTTTTGTGTCGGCCCGGCTCGGAGCCTTTCAGCCAGCATCACTCATTTAATCTTCCTCCTGAGAAAGAAAGGAGAGGAAAATGGAAGAAAAGGGGGGGGGGGGTTAAAATGTGCAACAAGGAGTTGGAGACGGTATCACGGGGGCGGGGGGTGGACGAGGTGGCGGAGTCGCAAACTTTCGTCACCGGGGACGAGTCGAGAATTAAATTGGTCTCTAAATCGCAGACGTGTTCCGCTTCCAGTCTTGACAAAACGACGTTTCGTACAAAATGGTGTGTTTTTTTTTTCCCCCAAATACAAGGGAATATATATATATATATTTTTTTTCTTTCTAAAGCTCAATAATATCGCTGACACATCTCAGGGTCCACTTGAAAGGTCCCGAACAAGAGCACGAGATAAAGGGTGAAAGAAGTTCCTGGTCCCCTGCTGGGGGTGGAACCTGAATTCTCTCTCTTTAACAGCAGCGTTCTCTAGAAAAGGCATTGGGAAGTACCTCGCATTAGCTCTGGAGATCACTAGTTAATAGGATGATGTCTTTTAGCTTTTGTTATGAGATTATTAACCCGGGATAGGTTGCCATTCTTATCCGAGCCACAACTTGGAGAGCCTGTTGAGCACGAGTGCCAAAACGCATTGTTCCTAGCTTCTTATTGTTCAGACCCTTTTAATGAAACACCTTTTTTTTCCCCTCCCCCGAGGGCTTCACCAGGTGATCTTTCTTGCACCGCTCTCTCTGCTAATACTAGTGCAATATTAATTACTTGAAGGGTCCGTCCCCCGTCGTCGTCGTCGCCCCCAAAAAAAAAAAAAAAAGCCCTTGAGCTCAGGCTCTGTGTTTAATATAGCCCCAAAGTGGAGCGAAGAATGAAGTTATAGGGATAGTCGAAATAAGAACGAGAGCAGGAGAATGAGATCTGTGTTTACCCCTAAACCCAAGAGGCTCATTTTAGAGACCTGTATTTTGGGTTGCCTTTGTTAAGGACTCGGTTATTGATTGATTTTTATTTGATTTATTTTTTTTTTTTTGTAGCACATTTCAAGTGTGAGATGCACTGAGGGATTCAGTTCACCTGTTGGCTTGAGCAGAACGTATTAGCTTTGTATGTACGGTATGTTTCTGTATTTCCGACGGCAAGTATGTTACCATTACCCAGTTTAGACTTTTGAACGACGCACGAACAGTAAAACATGCAAAATGCTGTCATATTCGGTGACGCTTTATTTATAAATTTCTTTATTTAAGGAACGTTTCACCTTCGGGCCGTCCTGACTCGTCATGTTTTCCGTTCCATTTCTTTTCCCAGTTTGTCCGTCACTATTCATCACTTTAATATTTCAGCGGGACTGACAAGAAGCGTAATAGTTGTTTTGTAACGTAAACTGTCTGTCCAGTCCGTGCGATAGCGGGCAGGGATTAAGGCGAAAGGTGCGGCCCCGGCTAGCCGATAGTCTGTCAGGCCGTGATAATGTTTATTGATTGATTTTTTTTTTTTTTAAGTGCAGTTTAATAGAGTCGGGGGTTGCAGACAGATATTTTATATTGCGATCGCTCACCGAAGGTTGCCAGACGTAACGAAAATCCACACCGCTTCGGCTTTCGTACAAACCGTGAGGGCCACTGTGTGAAACGGCGGACAAAATGAACATTTTTAGCCTAAACAGTGTGGGGAAAACATGACCGAAATCTATTATCAGGTGGCTGTTTGTTTTACCCCTCGAGTGCGGGACGTCTTGGCCGTGAGCTCGGGAATCCGGGCTGTTTGCAGAGCGGCTGTTTGCGTTCTCAGCAGTAAGGAGGCCGACGAGTGTGACATATTAGAGGGAACCCTATCTTCAAACAATTACATGAATGACGGCGCGATAACGCTGTATGTATAGCTGCGGACTTTTCTCTCATTAAAAGCGACTTTGTCGATCCCGGCAGCTTCTCACCCCACAGTTTAAGAGCGCTTACGGTTATGAATTCTTTCTCTTAAGCCGCAAAGCAAGCACCGTCGGGCCAACAATACCAGTGGCAAATTGAAATCCCGCTCGTGTAGCGGATTGGAGCTTTTCTTTAGGATTTTAAGTACTTGTGTTCAGCAAGTGTTGATATCTCGGCATGATGGAATCCAGTGGAATTGCACCGTCTTCGATAAATCATCTGTTAAACGTGATCACTGAAACATGCCATGCGCACACGAGCGCTCCGGGTCAGTGTGGGCGTTTCGATGAATTGTGGCACGGTTTTTGAAAATTTCATTCAGGTTCGTCTTTTAACCCGAGACACGGTTTAATTTATTATATTGATGGCTACGCGTGATTGCAGGGTTTAGCTAATATAATATACAATCTCGGTACGCCGTGTTTGTCCGAGCTTGCAGTCTGAAACCTCTTGAGCTGTTCGAATAGCAATCCTGATCCGTGGTAGTATAGAGTACGGCCCGCAGTGTTTTCCTAACCAGAGCACTAACTCTAACTACCGCTACTATTTACACCTGAGCGTTGAGCTGCTAGCACCCCAGGCTAACAATGATACAGTCCTGTATTATGAACCGTCAGATTATATTACAATACTAACAGTACGAATCCTGAGTGTCCATTATTTTATTACCCCTTTAATCATAACATAATAATCCTAGAACATTTCTGCGGTTTTATTATGATGTTATTGTCTCTCAATCGTTTTTATTTCTAAAAAGCTCTATATAAATGAATTTAACTAACTGTACTATATGCTTTATCTATACTATCTAAAAACTCTAAAAATAATAATAATAATGATACCAATACCTGACAAGTAATGATTTATTTTTTTTTATACTATCATTAATACTACTATTACCAGTTTTTTTTTTTTAATCTCTATACTACTATCACCACTATTGACTTCTAATAGTCGGTTTTTAATTATTATTAGTTATTATTAACTAGTATTTAATTAGATGCTGATATTATATGTTTATCATACTAATCCCACATCCTGGCTAATATTTTTATAAATATTATACAAATTTAATAGTGTTAGAAATATATATATTATATTATAAATAATATACACACACACATATGGACTGAAATATACACTGTTTCGGTCTTGATATGAAAATGCGGGACACGTGAAATTTTCATGATTCGCCAAGAAAACATCAAATAAAAATAAGCAACAGTGAAAGATTTAAAAACAACAATAAATGGAATATAAAAGCAAAAATGATTTCGATATAATTTTCGTATGTTGAAAGGGGTTAGGGTTCGGGACAGCCACCTCGAAAGGATGGAAAGTATCCCATTAATGTGTGTGTGTGTGTGTATAGATAGATAGATAGATAGATAGATAGATAGATAGATAGATAGATAGATAGATAGAGATATAGATATAATAGAAGGATCTTAGTAAACATCTAAGATTTGAATACTTATGTTTTTTTTTGTTTTTTTTTTTTTTTTTTTTTTTAATCAGGTTTTTTTTGGGGGGGGCAGCAGTTTTCACCAGTTCTGTAGAATGGCCCATATATACAATAATTCACATACTATTATTATTTACTCATCATCATAATGTGATTTATTCTATTAACTTCTAATAGTCAGAATTGAATTAGAATATCGTATACTATACTATACTATACTACATGTATGACAACTGATTCATACTAATACTACTTAGTATGCTATATACTGTACTTAATTATTATCTAATTTGAATATTGGACACTATTATTATCTACTCTATTATTGTATTAAATTCTATTAATTAGTATTTAATTAGAATAGTAGTTATTCTAATACTATATACTGTGTATACTATATAATATTAATACTAACAGCAGTTTTGTGCTAATACTACTTATTCTAATATTATGGTATTAATATTATTGGTATATTAGAATGGTTCTATTGGTATTTTGTATTTTAGTGATTATGTATTATACTAATCCTTTAGTACGAGTACCTGGCACCAAGCGATTTAATAGCTGGTACTCGTTATACTATTTACACGAACCCTACGTGTTTATATAATGTGTGTGTGTGGAAAATCAGTGTTTATATAGTATACTGACCGACACTATGATTAATGCTACTACAGCTGTAGTAATAGTGCAATTGCAGAGATGTGTGATTACACTATTGACTTCTCTTCTACATTTTTATCTTTAGCTCTGTTGTTCGAGCAGATCAAGAGCTCTAGCTTCTGGTTTTTTTTTTTTTTTCTTTTTTTTCTAAGCCCATGACATGCCTTGTTGCTTTCTTGCTCTCTGTGCTCACTTAAAAGCTCGGAGGGGAACGAGGTTTGCGCTTAACCAGTTTGGCCTAACTGAGGGAGAAATGTGTTGTGTCCATTCTGAAGCTAGCGACGGGCCTCACGGGCCACAATGGACTCGGCTTTATCCCGAGATTAGGTATTGTGCCTAAAGCCAAACTCCTTTCCTTCAGGCCGGCGCGAGGCTAGTGCGGCCCTTTCATTTCACGCTAACAAGACTTCTCCATGCCACAGCCCCACTCCAAGTAATTAAATCAATCCTTTTGTACTTACCGCTCTCTCTCTCTCTCTCTCTCTCTCTCACACACACACACTCTCTCTCTCTCTGCACTGATGAACAAGGATCTGCTTATTACCTTCATGCATATTCAGAGTTACTCGCTAACGGCCTTTTAATGAGGTCCTGCTCAGTTGCACAAAACAATGATCATCTTGTTCTTTTCTCTTTTCCCCTTCTTTTCTTCTTCCTCGCTCTCACTTTAACTCATCAGAACAATCGAGCGTAGACTCGGCGCAGGCGGAGAAGACAAAACGAGACCCCCCAACACACACACACACACACACACTTAAAATAAATTGTCCAAAAAAAAAAAAAAGTGCCTTTTCTGCACAGAAGTTGAGATCTGGCCCTTAAAACTCCGATAGACAAATTGGATTACTGCGTATTGGATTAAACAGGAAAATGGTTGGATAAGAAACGAGAAGAGGTTGCTGTGATCACAGGGTTTAATGTATTTCTTTTCTTTTCGGTTTTGTTCCCCCCTTCTTCCTTCGCCCCCCCACTCCTTTGCCTCCTTCTTTTTTTTTTTTCCCAGAGTAAAGAAATCGCTCTCACCAGATCCAGGATTAATTTGTAATTGTTCTTGTTTCTTAATACTATTGGAAAGATTATTATCTAAATCAAATGAGGGAAAATTTTGTAATTAAACGAAAAGACACCCAAACAATTCGGCTCTTGTTGAGCTGCACTTTCATGAGCAGATTTCTGTGGTTTATTCCGTATCATCTTTTTGTTTTGTTTTTGTTTTGTTTTGGGTTGTTTTTTTTTGTTTTGTTTTTTTTTTGCAGCTATTCAAACAGCAAGGCCTTTCCCGGTCTGTCGTATGATTAATTTTCTATTTACGTCCGTCTCGTCTCGTGGCTTGTGGAGATTAATGGAGGTTGTTTAACTTTCGCAAGACAGCAAATCGCATAGTGCGCATCTCAGTACATAATTAGCTTGCAGTTGTAGTTGTGGATCATATTACGTGAATAAGATGCATAGGGATACGTTAGACATCAGAAACATCATACCTGAGGTGTAAAAGCTGATTTCCAAATGTATTTGAAGACCCTTTACACCTGTAATACATACATGCTATGCTTGGCAGGGACTTAGCAGTGTGTGTGCGTGTGTGTGTGTGTGTGTGAGAGAGAGAGAGAGCTGGGAGAAGGCAGCTGAATGTGTGTACTATGAGGGGATTTCATTAATGCTATCTGGTGTGAATGTAACAGTGGCTGTGATGCTTATCTTAATCTTATTTGGCTATAGAGGCTGGTTCAGCCAGGCACGGCCACGAGCCCTCAGGACACACACACACACACACACACACACACATATATATATATATATACACCCGTATATACGCTGCTCGCTTTGTCTAGGTGTGTGATTTCTTGTATGTATATATTTCTGATAATGTTTGTGCACCGCAGTGACTTCGGGAAGATTATAGGAAGTGATTATTGAAAGCGACTGAATTGTAAACATTTCAAATGCCTTATAAGGAGAACGGAACTGGACCGGAGGACGAAACTGTTTACCGTCGAACGTGCCGTGTACACCGTGAAAATTTAAATTGGCTATTTAATGAATCATTTCAATTTTTTTTTAACCGTGACCTTTAACTAGAGACGAGCGGCATGGACGATATGACGTTGACATCTGATCAGTCGATGTCGATACACTTGACTGAGATATCGCAGTGTCCTTTCATGACCAACGGATTGGGAGCAGCTGATTCGCTGTCGGTATTTATTACTAAACGATGGAGTTGCGGAAATTATTATTATTATTTGCTCATCATTTATTGTTCTAGACGTTAAATGATCTCCGGGATCTTGTTCGCAAACATCGATCTATCTCATGATGCTCATTATGTATTGTAGCAATGTCTTCAAGTATCGTGATGTGTGTTGTATTTTGGTGGGTTTTTTTTTTTTTTTTTTGTCCCAACTTAAACGTCATCTACCGTATTTGAGGAGGAACGTTTTCTGTCATTTTGGCTCCCCCGTACGCGATATGCGTCCCTGCTGTTCTAGCTGAGAAAGTACACACAAACACACGCACCCCTTTCTGTGGAAACGTCCTCGGCGATGCGCCTCCTAATCCTCCGCTTCCTCCCAAAGTCACACAGGCTTAATATTACCATTTATTATTTGCTTGTTTCATTTGGCCTGTCAGTGAGCGCTTTATCCTTTTCAAGCCCACTATTTAAAAGCTGAATACGATAATCCAGGAGCTGATTCCTGAATCCCAGGACTTTTCTTTTCCTTGCTCTTTTTTCTCCCCGAGTTATCGAAAAAATATAAAAAAAATAACACATAAATTTAAATTACACACATCTGTGTAGAGCTTGCTTTGTATCTGTGTGTGTGTGTGTGTGTGTGTTTATTTATTTGTTTTTTTAATTATTATTATTATTATTTCCCCTTTGAGTGCCTGACACGATGGGGCTTTATTGTGACTGTTGATGTCATGTGACAGACAAATCCAGACAAGTCACATGTTGCTTGGGGGAAGAAAAAAAAAAAAGAGAGAGAAAAGACACTGCATCTCTTCAACTCCTCGTCCCTTCGCCAACTTAGACTTTCCGAAAATCCGCGTACAAGCGTAGTGTAAAACGTATATCCGATATGTGCGCCGCGCTTCCTGTGACGCTGACCTCCGTTCGACTTTCTGAACACCAATACATGTTATCCAAGCTCATTTCAGCACTGGGAGACGTTCAGTACTCGCTCTTTAATTCAAGACTCAGTCCTGTCCGCATGAGTGTGCACATTAACAAAAGGAAGGGGGGTGGGGAGGGGGGGGGGGGTTAAGGTGTTCAGGTGTTTGGACGCTAATTCTGCTGTTGATGTTGTCGGACGCACGCAGATATTAGAGAGCTAATGAGTAGAGAGGGCGATTACATAAGCTTAAGGGATCTTTCATCTTCTTGTTACTTTCATCCCGTCCTTCAAAGACCTCCTTAGCGTCACTGGAATGCTCAGAACGGCAGCGACGGTGGCGGTCCCGCGTCTCGAACCCACTTCACCGATTTGGCTGTAACCTCTTGTTCCTGTCTGCTCTTAGCGAAGGCTAAAGGTTATACCAAACGTCCGTGGAGGTTCAATCTTTTTTTTGTTTGTTTTTTTTTTTGTGTATAGCGTGTGTATATTTTAGACGATCAAATTCTTGCAAATAGTTCATCCGGGTCTATTTGTATAGAGTTGACACTGTAAGCCATCTTCTACTTGTTGACACGGGGTAAAAGCGACAGTCACACACGTTTGTTTGTTTTATATATATATATATATATATATATATATATATATATATATATATATATATATATATATATATATTAGAGTATGATATATATATATATAGTGTGTATGGATGAGGCGCCAATAATAAGGAAGAAAATTGACCTAACTCGAAATATTCCATCTCCAGTCTGGAGGTTGTTGGCGCCGGTGGTTTCTGAAGCAGCACAAAGTCTCCACGTTAATCCCAGCTAGTGTGGGAACAAAACAGGCCGCCTGTAATCCGGCCTCCTAATCCAGCATCGTCTTATTGACAACGGCAGCATCGTGTGAAGTGTCTAATACGTTGCCGCCGAACACACATCTGGCCGGCTTCCTAACTCGCGTGTCGATCTGTGCGACTGAGAAAGAGTCGGTGGGCTAATCTCATTTGATGCACCTCGGTGTCGGGGAGAGGGAAGGTTTGGTTTGGGGCAACGGCCGAGGAACTCCGCGTTTGTGTTCCAGAAATGAAATCACTAAATGAACGAGTTGTGATTGCCAAGATGCTACAATGTCATAGACGATATAACGATATGATCACATGGTAACTAGCGTGAGAAGTACCCACTGTCCTCCGCCATCTTTGCGAAGTGCTATCAAAGCGCTTGAATAAAAAATAAAAAAAAAATGTATCTTACCGAAAGCTAGCAAATACGTAATCATGCTTTTTATAATCCCATAATTAATCCGCAAGATTATTGAGTGTCTAATCGCATCAAATGTTCTTGCATTTCCTAATTCTCAAGGACGCACGTGTGTAATATCTGCGAGTAGTACGTGAAATTCGGCGTAAGCATCGCACGGTACCGTCGCGTGCCTCTGCGTGTCCATCGGATATGAAACGTCAATTAATTAATTAATGAATTCGCTTTCCTGTTCGGGTTATCAAAAGCGTTTAGCGTTAAAGACATAATACATAATCACCGCTGCTGTTAGTTAGTAACGTGCGTATTACTGATGCGGATAATAATTGAGAAGATAACATGAATAAACTAAAGTGTAGCAGGATTTTATGTTTTCTGATGGATCGTGCGCTCTAGTAGCCGTGCGTCTGCCGTATGTCCGCTTACGTGTGTGTGTGTGTGTGTGTGTGTGTGTGTGTGTGTGCTCTCTCCTATAGGGAAGAATAAGGAGGAGGAGGAGGCCATGATGCAGGAGTGGTTCACGCTGGTGAATAAGAAGAACGCTCTGATCCGGCGCCAGAATCAGCTCTCTCTGCTGTGAGTTCCTGTTTGCCCTCTTCAGCCTCTCCCTCTGTTCCTTCTTCCTCTCATTCTCTCTCTCTTTCTCACGCTGAAGCGTCGCCGCCTATGTACACCCACCTTTAACGTTTAGACACCTACACTTCAAAATCGTCGACCCTTGGGACTCGGGCGCGGGACGAAGGTCAGCCGGTGAAGGGCACAGCGGCTTATTCCTTCGCCCTCTCCCCTTCCCCCTACCCGGTTCAGGCGGAAGAATGAAATCGCGTCAGTCCCCCCCTCACGGCTGTAATGAAATTCAGTGCTTGTGTTATTTCAGCCATTAGCTGTATTGGATCAACCTGTAAAGACGTAGGAGTTATTTGAAAGCGAAACCTGGCACGGCGCTCGAACTGATTTTGTCATTTGAATGTCTGGTTAAGATTTTTTTTTTTTTTTTTTTTTCATTTTAATGGCTGTTATGTCATCTTACATTCCTCTCCGAATGAACGAGACAAAAGATAATTGTTCTGTAATCTGTCCTTTTTCTTTGAATGGGACGCACAGTAAATCCAGGTCATCTTTTAATTCCGGGGAGGGAGGGGAGAGCGTTCCCAAGCTCCCGCTAATGACAGATCGAAGTGCCCTAATCATATTATATCACTGGGGAGGGGGAAATGAGAACGCAGTTCTAAGTGCTCACTTAAAAGGCTCTTTTTTAATTATTATTATTATTATTATTATTATTATTATTCCTTTCATTTCGCTCTTTTGTCAGCGAACAGGCTCTGAAGGACGAATTCTATTAGGGACCGGAATGAGCTCGTTTCCAATCCGTTTGAAAGAGGCGAAATTAAATTTGCTCGTTGATGCCCCTTCTCGCGTTCCTTCCCGTCTTAATCGCGGCTCTTTTTCTCCCGCTGCCCTATCGCCACCGCCAGCCCTCGCCGCTGCCCGTCTGGGTATCAGTTATTTGCAGTAGATTAATGTGGCGCGGCGAGGTGCCGGCGAGTGCTCGAATCGATGTTTATTAAAGGTTTCTTTAAGTGTTTAATGATTTCGTAATTAACATATTGATGAACTTTTACAACTTGCCCAGGGAGAGGGAGCATGATCTGGAGAGACGCTTCGAGCTGTTGAACCGGGAGTTAAGAGCAATGCTGGCGATTGAAGGTAAGCGAGAGTGGATTTGGGGGGTGGACGGGGGAGGTTTGTGTGTTGGGGAGGTGTGTGTGTGAGAGAGAGACCAAAAAAAAATTTTTTTTAAGTCTTTCTCTTACCTCATCTTCTCTCTCCACCTTTGCTCTCACCTTTTTAACAATACAGGACCACTTGAGTTCTCCTGAATTTATGTCTTGTCCTTTTTTTTTTTTTTTTTCCCCCCCTTTCACGATATCTTCATTATATTTAATACGACTACGTAAACCTTCCGAGTGTGTTCGGTATTATTGTTAAGTGCGAATATCATGTAAGCATCAATACCGCGTCTGTGTGATGTGCCCCAAGGCGTCGCCGGCTATATTTATAATCTTTCCTGAGTGCATGTTATCCAAGCTGGAAAAGACGGCAAAGAGGGGAGGGGAAAAAAAAAAAAAAAAGGCTGTATCAAAGTTGTCTGGTTAACTTTAATCCCTTTGACTGTGTCCCTGCTTTCACAAAATGAACCTTTCGCAATCGATGCAAATTGATTTTGCTATTCGATGGTGACCCCTTGCACCCCTCGGCTAGCCACGGTAATTTCTTTCTGCACCTGATAAGCTACCTGATCCATCATAAATCAATTCTAATTAGTTCGAGGGGGCTGACGGACGACATGCATAGCTAAGCAGAGAGCCATGTCGCCGACGTATGCGCTTTTTTTTTTCTTCTTCCCCTATTTATTCCCCGTGCATGCCATCTTCTTTAGCTTACTTTTATACAGAGTTGATTTACACATCGGCGGGAGGATTTGTAACGCGATTGCTGCTTTATTTTGGGAGGGGGAGGGGCGGGATATGTTCGGTTTTTGATTTCAGAACAAGTTATCATGGAGTCTTTTTTTTTTTTTTTTTATTTTTTTTTCCTGTGCATAATATGATCGAATGGCTGATTTTGTTTTGGTCACAGGTTATCTGACCGCGGACTGTGATGCCCGGAAGCTAACTGAATTATTGGATTTATTTTTATTTTATTTTTATTTTTTTTTAGAAGAATGTATAGTTTTTAAAGATGTATATACATCACACCCTATCCACTGCCCACCATATCAACCCATAGACTTTTATCGGTCTTCGCTCTCTCTCTCTCTCTCTCTCTCTCTCTCTCTCTCTCAAGCTTCAGCACTTAACATTCAGAGACAGCTCTTTTCTTGGGCGAAGCAGTGATAGTTCTGACCTGCTGGTGAGGGAAGCGAGTGCATCGCTTTCTTATTTGGTGCTCCAACAGGTCTTTTCACAGCCAGCCAACGCAGACAGGTAATTTCTGATTTGCTTGGCCGGCTGACGACAGTAGTAATAGAGACCACTGAGGTGTTTACACACACACACACGCACACACACACACGCACACACATACAGGTCGGAAAAAGACACTTCATCTCCTGCAGGTGCTGATATGGTACTTAAGTCACCTTTTCCCCAGAGAAAACCTAACGCACCTAGCAAGAAGATTCTAGAGACTTTACGCTGTTGTTTGGCTCTTCTATTACTCGAGCGTTCGTTTTCGCATCTCGCTGTTCTCTGAACCTTTTCTCGGAAACGTGGCGCATCGTGCAGACGGGAATTGCGGCGTATAGTGTTGTACACGAAATGTATAAAAGATCTACAGTATCATATTAGGACTTCGGCTTTCAGGAGGTTGGAGTAAGGTTTGAAAGGAAGAGAAAGCGAGACACACACACACACACACACAATCCGATTGACAAGGTGGAGAAGATTCATGTGCAGGTTTTGCGGAAGAAATAAATAAATAAATAACGCAGCAAGTGTTCATGTTGTCTAAGCGATAACCCGCTCTTTGGTCCTCTGGATTTTGCAGGCAACATTATGGAGAGGGCGAAAAAGAAGGGCCGAGGATTGAATGTGGCCTTCTACAATATGCCATGGTTCTTATTTTTCTGCCTCCAAATTGATCCTTTTTGGCCTTTTTATCTGCTTTCCATGCGTACACACAAACACGCACACACACACACACACGCTCGCTCGCTTCTTCTCTCGCCGTCTCCTTCTCGCACACATTTCTTGCCCCTCCTTCTCTCCATCTCATTCTCAGTTCAGACTCGGTGCACTCCGGGGCGTGTTATTTGAAAGTGGACGCGCCTCTCTTAAAGGGATTTCTGCATAGGTCCCCTATTTTTTGTTGTTGTTGTTGTTGTTGTTACGGTTTTATATGATAAGCTTTTTTTTTTTTTTTTTTAAAAGATGTTTAAAATCAATATGTAATCCTGTGCAGGAGCTTATCCCCCCAACAACCCCATTTGTAAATCTATTTGAGCTTTGTTACCCGCCCGGGCCGGCGTATTCCTCAGATTGATTAGGTGCAGTGCCAGGATCCTGTCAAATGGTCGCCTTTGATGATGTTGCAAACTCTTTCAAGATTGCTAGTTGACTGGAACTGCAGATAAGGCAGGGTGACAATTCCTCCTTTTTTTCTTTTTTGCACTATTCACAAGAAAAAAAATAATCTATTTATTTCCATTCCGGTGTAGATTTCAGGGGTGTTTTGTGAAGGTTTGGTTTTTTTCTTTTCTTTTCTTTCTTTCCAGTGGGGTGTTTTTATACTCTTCAACAACAACAACAAAAAGGATATTTATATTACGTCATTTTTACTTACATGTTCTTATCACCATCCTCGCTTCAGCGTCGAATAAAATCCCATCTAAAATAGTTTGTCTACTTTTAATGCTTCGTTGTTCTTCCTACTATATTTCATTGAATAGATGACCTTTTAAGGGCGTGCTGGATCTCCGTATGATGCCGCACCATGATGATGATGATGAATCACGACGATTCCATTTTTAATTATAAAATAGAAATAAAAAACTCGTCCGACAATTCCCTTAAGAATCTCTCTCGTCTTTTCCAGCTTTTCTAACCTGCTTGTACTGTTTATACCTTTAACGTGGTCCGTTTTGTACGTTTGACGTTCGTAAAAAAAAAACCGATCCTGTAACACACCAGAAAGTGCGATATTAACACTTATATAGTTCATCGTGCCAGGATTTTTAACACCGTCCCAGCTGTGGACATGGGTATGAAGTAAGTGAACACGTGTCAATCTCACACATAAACGTGGTGGTTTGTTGTTGTTGTTTTATATCGTTGTGCCCCCCCCCCCCTCACTAATGCCCCCCGTCTGCCATGTTGGGAAGTTTCAGTCATGCTGCAGTCTTCAGTAACGTGCTGCACAGATCTGGTTTCAAAAGCCCCACACTTTCCTTTCCTGAGACTCTTTTGTCAACGTTTCAGTCCTCCACTCCACCAGCCTCCTGAATGAATGCTAATTCATTTTGTTCATTTCCTCCATTGTGAGCCTCTTGGCTAAGTTGCAAAGCTGCCATGACTTCGGTCCAAATGCACCGTCCAGACTTCCGCGGTTATGAATGAACCCCAACTGAAACAACAAAATTATGAATAAACCGAGTTGAAGTTTATTTTGGAGTGAGCGCGCACCAGAAGCCTTTTCTTTTATTCCAGCAATTAGTGAAGTGGATCGTGTCAAGAATGCAGTAAAGACCAGCAGAAATACAGATATCTTTTATTACTACTGTGTACATGGAGAACAAGCGTGTGTGTGTATATATATATATATATATATATATATATATATATATATATAATTTTTTTTTAAGTTTTAATGTAAACCTTTCTTGATCAATGCCAGTATGGATATCATTTATTACTGTTCTCTAATTTCAAAAAGCATGTGAATGTGCGTTAAATTCCTGAACATTTTTAGGTCCAACACAATGTTTTTAAATAGCTTTTTAACATTTAAAAACATTTTTATTATTTTATTTATATTTTTTTTTGGTAAGTTCGCAGTTTTATAGACTGATTATAGCCGTGTAGGTTTTTCCTACATAAGAGTCCAGACGTCTGTATTTCTTTACTTCTTTATTTTGAAGGTAAAACTTTTATTGTGGCGACAGGTTTGTGCAGTAGATGAAGGTGCCATTCCACAGACTATTTTCCTGTCAACTTCTCCTTTCTAGGCGCCATGTTAGGCTTTGTCTTGAGCCCCAGTTGGCCTCCATCCAACGCCATCTTACGTTGCCACTCAAATCCATGCACAGCCCAAATCCTCTGTAATAAGATCACGTATTTTGCTCCGGATTCCTCCGACGTTGCATACTTCCTGTTTTGATAAAGAGAAATTGTTTTGGGGTTTTTTTTTTTGTTTTGGTTTTTTTTTGTAGGTTTTTTTTTTTTTTTTTTGGGATTAGAAAAGGATCACTCTGAAGTTTAATCTCACGTCCGGTCTTTGCACGATTAAAGACACCGCGAGCGAATGCAGAATCGAGTCTTGATTTGGTCGATTCTGTAGAGATGTTAAAGCGGAGCTCCTCGGGAAAAGAAGAGCTGCGAGAGCCGTTGAGCAGTTTGCGCTCTTGAATAAACGTCGCTTTGGAGGAGGGTCGTGGGGATTTCAGCCAGTGCATTCTTGTGTAGCTTCTGAGGGCTCACATGGTTACCATTGGCGTGCATTGTTAAGGTTATCTGAATAAGCAGCGACCATGTGAGTTTTGACGTGATCGCCCAGGGCAATTGAGAATCAGAGAGAGAGAGAGGAGTAATCTCAAACAG
Source organism: Ameiurus melas (assembly GCA_012411365.1). Lineage (NCBI taxonomy): Eukaryota > Metazoa > Chordata > Actinopteri > Siluriformes > Ictaluridae > Ameiurus > Ameiurus melas. The sequence continues at coordinate 27,318,171 of CM022761.1, forward strand.
ACTGCACACACCACTTTTTATTAACACCCCACACCCCACCCCCCTTCGACTTGTTTGCCTCTTCCTCCTTTTTTTAGGTTTGGGGAGGGGTTCGGGAGCTTCCCTAAGTGACCGTGATGGGTTAGGGACTGAGGTTGAGGTGGGACAGAGTGAAGGGGAGGGGCAGATCTGCTTGTTCACTCGTCTATGTCTCTCATCGCCCCTCTTCATTGTTTACCTTCTTAATGAGGAGGGTGGGATTCTCCAGGCTTGATTGACAGCTGCATGCTGCCTCTGCCACTAGGGAGCATCTTTTGGCTTTTTGGCCGAGAGTGATGACGGTGGTGGGGGGGGTTAATGGAGGTGGGACCGAGTCGATAGTGCCTCACTTACACACTCACTCTTTCTCTCTCCCTCTCTGTGAGAGTGTCACTCTACCTTTCTGGAAACGTTTCTGTTGGCCATAGCTCACTCGCTCTCTGTGAAGTGGCCATTGTCGTCGTCTCCCCCCCAATGCAGTGGGAGAGTGAATTAAGCAAGATAGGGAGAGAGTTTGTAATAATTTATTATTTTGTTTAAACAAGTGAGGCCAGTAATTAATGATTTTAATAAACGCACACTTTTTCATTGTCACAAAATTCACAGGACTCCCTCGGAGACTATTTGACCCTGACAGAAAAGTTTGAAACTGCAAGAACGTGTTAACATATTTGCAGAGCACTCGCAGCATTAGCTTCTGATTAGGTTAAAGACGGAGGAGCGGAGCGTTTTTCCTTTGGTGCCGGAGCGCCCGGTAACTCGCCAAATATTGGTACTGTGTTCATTTTGCCTCTGTGCTTCACTTCAAAGGCTAAATGAGGCAGCGGAGGAGACCTTTCAGAGCCCACCTCGGCTCTCAGCGTGACGCACGCGTACCGCCCCGCTGCCGCAATTTCACACGCAGCACACGAGAAATATTTATTTTTAATAAAGTCCACTTATTTTAAGGATTGACATTTTCGCATGAGCAGGCTGAACGGCTGTTTTATCTCCTGCACTCTGTTGTTGTTGTTTTTGGTTTTTTTGTTCCCCGCCGAAATCGATCACGGTTAAATGTTGTCATGACACATGATGTGAGTGAGAAAAGTCCTGAGCAGAACAAGGTCTTGCACTTTTATAGGGGTTTGGCTCAATCCACCCCCCACCCACCCTGTGAAGTGTGTGAATGCAGAGTAGATACTCAGTCCAGCACGGTATGTTCTTACATTGCGCTGAAGAATAGTCTTGGTAACCAAATGTCCTGTTGGCTGTGAGAAAGGCCCTAATCTCCTCTCGTATCAGTAATGGTTGATCCTGTTAGCCGGGCTGATATTTCAGACCAGCGGGCCGGCCTACCTGGCCACCAGGTCACCTCTCTCACACGCACACACTGTTGAACCTTCCCCAACCTGTGCCAGTAGGTAGATTCTGTGCGGTGACGTAATGGATGTTAAAGAATTTCAGTTTGGGGCTGCGATTAGGAATCCGATTCTTTAACACTTTTGTTCTTTATCCCGTATCGTGGCTCGATTCCTTGGTCCAGGTTGAGCTCAGTCCAGGAGAGTTAGGAACTTCGTGTCGAGTGTGTTGAACAGAACGCCGTGTCTTCGTGTTTTACCTCTCTTTGCCAGCGCTTTCGAGTTTTTAAGTTGATTAAGTTGGCGAACTCGCCAAACCGCAGTAGAGCGATTGTGAGCTTTTCTGGTTAAAAAAAAAAAAAAAGGGTTGGGTGCTTGTGAAGTTTCTGAAAGCTGCAGCTGCTTGTTATAATAGCTCTCGCAAGTGCTCGCAAGTTGGAATCTGTTTACAAAGTCCAGTGAGGAGGTGTACATGGGGTTTGGATGATGACTGGGCAGAGAGTTCTCTGAGTCCAGAAGCTGTTTTGACTGCCCTCCCATCCCCCACTCTCGGGTAAAGATGTTCATGAGATTAATGTGCTTTTATTTGCGACTTTTTAAATTATTATTATTTCCTAAAATGCCTTTTTGTTTCGCTCCGAATTCAGATTGGCAGAAGACCGAGGCCCAGAAGCATCGGGAGCAGCTGCTTCTAGACGAGCTGGTCATACTGGTCAACAAACGCGACGCCCTGGTCCGAGATCTCGACGCGCAAGAAAAAGAGTATGTCCACATATCTCTCTCTCTCTCTCTCTGTGGCTCTCTTTTTCTCTCTCCGTTTCTCCCAGCAAGGCATTCTGGGATAGCTGACCCAGGACAAGACCTCCAAGTACCCAGGCGTGATTTTTTAATTTTTTTTTTCCATTACTTTTGGATCACCAAAATAGGTTATAAGCTGCGTTTTCACATTCACTCACTTTGCGTTCAGAGGTCATGTAGGTGTGTAGATCAGTGAGGAAGCAGAGGATGGAGACATTATTAGAGTTCCACTAACTGGAAGCTGGGAGAGTTGTCCCAAACGTAGATGTCATTTCCTTGGAGTCCTTGTCCTGGACTTTGGACCTCTGACCATGTGTGTGTGTGTGTGTGTGTGTGTGTGTGTGTGTGTGTGTGTGTGTGTGTGTAGGGCAGAGGAGGAGGATGAGCACCTGGAGCGGACTCTGGAACAGAACAAAGGGAAGATGGCTAAGAAAGAAGAAAAGTGTGTCCTTCAGTGATTTCCAAACAGACACTAAAACTTACTAAAGTGTTTCCTACCATTGTGGAGAAATGTATCATTATTACTATTATAATGAGCATTGCATACTCATGTTTATTCCAACTTTAGAGGGATGTTTGGTCATCATTTGCAGCCCAGGGCTGGTGCGTGTTAATTCACTAACGCCGTCGGTTTTCTTAATACTGCGAGATTACATTTCACCAACACTATCAGATTATTTCCTGTTTTGTTTCGATTGTGCAGAAAGGTACTTTTTATGTCTTTTTTTTTTTTTGTTTTTTTTTTTTTGGTTTTTTTAAACCAAACTTTTCTGAATAACCGAGACGGAGAGGAAGCTCCGCGACGATCCACTGACTTTTACTGTTTGTTGTTTCAGACAGACGCATAGCTTCAATCATACCAATGTGTGTTAATTTCCCAGTGGAGACTAGGACTGAACATTTTTGAGGTACAACACAACATTGTTCCATTTTTAGCATTTAAAAAAAAATTATAATGAAAAAAAAAAAACAATTCTGCATTTTATCTATAATAACTCTGAACAGTTTCAGCATATCTTCTTTTATTCCAAGCAGTGTTTATTACTTAATGAATAACTACTTTTTAAATGTATAGGATATCTTCAAGCGGAATGTTGCATTAAAGAAAGAAAGAATGAAAGAAAGAAAGAAAGAAAACACACAATGTGTTTTCCTTTTTACGTGTTTTTTTTTTGTTTGTTTGTTTGTTGTTGTTTTGTTTTGTTTTTTGTTTTACCAAAAAGCTTGGGATGTTCCATAGCTGGGAATGTTAGAGTGCTTTTAAGTGCTTTGATTTAGACTGAATGGTTAAGATGTACATTTCATTTCACTGTTTGAGGAGGAAAACGAGAGCGTGTGAAATGCTACTTCCAGGAGCAGTTTGAGATCAGAATTAATTTATTGTTGTTTGTCCTTCGCGACGACTAACCATCTTCACACCCTTGTGCATTATCTCAAGGACCTTGTTAATATTTATTGTATACTTTAAACAAACAAACAAAAAAAATGCTTTCATACGCGTCTCTCTCGTTCACTTGGCGTGCTGCTGTCTCATCGTGTGAACATTGTTTATTTATTCCTAAAATGACCGGTCATCAATAAAACCTGAAACGCTTTCATACTCTTAACAAAACTCCTGCGGCCTCCTTTTCTTATTTCCTTGATTTTTTTTCTTTCTCAGTGCTGATGTTAGCGGTGATTGGTGTTTATATAAAAAAAAAAACACCTAAGCTCAGGAAGTTTTGTTTTGTGTTTAATATGAAAATATTTTTCATCTTGACCAGACTTAACTTTATATATATATATATATGTGTGTGTGTGTGTGTGTGTGTGTATGTCATTTTATTCAAATTTTAATTATTATTTAGTTCCTTCTTCAAATGTGGGTTAAGGAGTAGTTTGGCTTTATAAATTGTTCAGAGAGCAGATCTAAATTATTATTTTTATTTTATTTTTTTCAAAGGAGTAGTAATAGCTAGATTGCATTATTTCAAGGACAGTATGTGGTTAAAACTAAAAAAAAAAACAACAACTAAAAGTGGTAACAAATAAATCAATCGATCAATCAAATGGAAAAGTGGATATTTAGCTTGGACATGGCTGTGGTCTGACCTCGCCGCTGCGAGTGTCTTTATTTGTCGTTTTGATGTCGATGGCTCAGAGGGAAACGTGGGGTGAGAAAGCACTTCTTGCTGAGCCTCGGCTGTGATTTTGCTCACGGTGAAGGTTTCCTCTCTTCGTTAGCAACGATGCATCATTCATTGAGTGGGAACTGATCATGTTCTGGGCTAAAACGAGCTCTGACAGCTCTCTCGGACCCTGATACCTCCACATTAATCTCCAACACCCCCCTCAAGACCTCCACTCTTCTTGTTTCTCTTCTCCTTCTACATCTGTGTGGTGACTGTAATGGTGTGTAGAGTTCACACTTAATAATCACTTAACTGATCACACACACACACTCTCTCTCTCTCTCTCTCCCTCTCACCCTGTCCTAGTGGACTTTTGTGTGTGTATGATGGGTATTTTTTTCCTGCAGCCTTGGCCGTGTAATCTGTATAAAAGAAGAAGCCGTGCTGGGATTTTTAACCCCCCCTCCTCCCTTAATAAAATCACCACTTAAATTATTTCAGGCTGTTTGTAAACGGCCACCATATTATCTATTAAACATTAAACCCAGCCGGTGTCATCATCTGCCTCCTAATGTGTCTCGCAATAATTAGAACCTTCGGTAATTATGGACTGTTCTTTAAAACAGGACTAATGTGACAGATAAAGTAGCCTTCTTATTAAAATCACACTGACTTTCTAGAACAAAAACAAAACAAACAAACGAAAAAAAAAACCATCCAGACTCAGAACAAGTGCAGACTCCAATCAGATCGAGCTTTTAAATTGTTTTTAATATCTATTAATATCATCGAATTCGAAATAACTTTACAGCTCGACTTCACAGCTCATTCGATCAGTTGATTCTATACAACATTTCATCTAAAGTGGTCAGAACAATAAACACAGCAAAAAAAACAACAAAAAAAAACCCGACAGGGAAAAAAAGAAGACATGAAACTATTCATTTCTAAAGCTATTAACTTTTTAAAAATAATAATAATAATTTAAAACAGTAGCGCGAGTTGATGATTTAAAAAAAAATAAAAAGATGTAGCAATGATGTTTAATTGGATTTAAAGATGAAAACAAGTCATTTTAAAATAAAAACAGTGATTTTTGGATCCAAAATGAAGCATTCATAATTCTCACAAGCTGTACGTGATAATAGTCATCAACTCTCTTACCTGGATCTCTCCAATATCTGCCCCAGACTGCCTCTGGATTACACCGCGGAGCGAGCAGGGGTGGGGGGGTATTTATTTATTTATTTATTTATTTATTTTAAAATAACTAATTCATTTAAAAATAAATAAATCAAACTCTGACGCCACACTTCAGATGCAGGAAAGAAAGCTCCGTGTTTGTGGATCCCGGTTCCTGACTTCTCATTGTGTGTGTGTGTGTGTGTGTGCAGGTGATCTTCCTCAGCTGCTCTTCCTCACCGTGTCCTCGTGGAATAAGAATAAGAAGAATAAGAATCACATACTAATAACGCGCAGGGTGCGAGCAGTCCCAGTGTCGGGTCGGGATCAGAAGGCCCTCCTGAATACATCACTGTTTTCTGCCTCGTCGTTTCTAATAAGAATCGACACGACTAGAATCGCGCGCGCTGCTCCAATACTGCCGGCTAAAGAGACAAAACTTTTTCCTTCCTTCCTTTCTTCCTTCCTTTCTTTCTTTCTTTCTTTCTTTTTTTTTATTCCCCTCTTTTCGTCTTCCTCCTCCTTCTCCTCCTCCACCTCCTATTCGCCTCCTCTAATCCCGAGATTTGCGAGCTCGGCGTTCAGGGGGGAAAAAATTGTGTGCAATTTGGCATTAGACAAAAATGCGCTTTTTTTTCTCTTTTTTTTTCTTTTTTTTTTTTTAAAGATCCACAACTTGAGAACCTGATACTTTCTTCAGGGGGTTTATATGAGAGTGAAAGAGAGATGGAGAGAACGGAATAAACAGAAAGCACCGCAGGAATTAATTATTAATGGAGGAATTAATGAGGAATAATGTGGGTTGAAGGATCTCATTTCTTAAGTACCGTTCTCTATTATTATTATTATTATTATTATTATTATTATTATTATTATTATTATTAGATTTAGATTGGTTTGGTATTTCATATTAAGGTTATAAGAAATATTCGAATAATTCAACAACTTGTAAAACAGTAACTCATCAGCTGCTGGGGTGTTTTTCTTTCTTTCTTTCTTTCTTTCCTCCAAGCCTCTGTTCAACACCCAGTTAACTTTTTCTCCTTCATTGTTTTTCTCTACGCTTTTGACTGAAGCATCTCAGTTCTCTCCTACAGGCCACTTCTCCTCTCCATGACTTTATAGACGTGTGGATCTCTCTAGATCTCTGTGAAGCCGCTCTTTGATTCAGACGGCTCATGGAGTAGAGCCTACAGAGAGAGGGAGAGGGAGAAGAAATGTCATTTGGTTCCTTTACGGCGGTCACTTGCTTTGAACATCAGCTCGCTTTCAGACCGGGGCTCAATTAGAGCGAGTTTATTTTGGTGACACCGACAAAAGACCCCGAAGCGAAGCTCCTTAAAATGAAAATGCCCGTCCATCCCCGAGCCTGAGAGAAACAGCCTTCCAGGCAAGGAAACACTCCGCGTTCTCATTCCGTATAATAATCCTTATCACAAGTTTCTGTTTTTCTCTCATCCATATTATTATTATTATTATTATTATTATTATTATTATTTTCCCCCTCTCAAATTACTTCAATCTCCCTTTCCTTATTTCCCTCTTAAGAGAGACCGCCCATTAAACTTTATTCAGCACTATTCCCGAATATCATTCTAAGTGGGGATTAGGTCGGCATTAATATTTATAAGATGGGTTCACAATAAAAATAAAATAAAAATAGCTAAAGTGGATAAATTAAACTTATTATAATTATTATAATAATAATAATAATTATTATTATTATTATTTATGCCGCATTTGTATGACGCGTTAAATCAGTGGACATTAGGGTGTGTAGATTTAAAGAATAGACTACACATCTTGCAAAAAATAATAATAATAATAAATTTAGAAGATTGATCTGCATTTAATTTCGGGTTGATGTTTTTCTTTTTTTTATGACATTGTTTATCCGTGTCGCTGTTTATCTGTTGTATATTTCTGACACTGATTCCTTGAGTCACATTTTATATATATATATATATATATATATATATATATATGTTAATTTTTTTATTATTTAATTTTGGGTTGTTGTTGTTGTTGGTGGGTTTTTAGGCATTTTTCCTATTATAAATCTGTAACGCGTCAGACATGGAACAAGTTTTAAATTAAATGAATGGGGTTTTTTCTTTTCTTTTTTGTTAAATCGGGATTCTGTTATTTCCACATTCGCCACATTTCATTTTAAATCTCTACTGAAATAAAATAAAATAAATAAATATAGGCTATAAAGTGATCTTAGGCTACTTAAAAAAAAAAAAAACATTGGATAATTTTCTCTTTTTAACCCATTCACAACCTTTGTGTGTCACAACAATGTTGGGTTTTTGTTGTTGTTGTTGTTTTAAACTGTTTGGTTGGATACAATTTGTTTAAAATTTCCCTCTGAATCGGTTCAAACATCGAATTTTTGACTCTTTCTCTCCTCTACGAAACTCGAGGCCAGTCTCTGCTGCGGGTTCGTGTTGTGTTCGGTCACGAAGGGAGGATGGAGTAGGAGGGGCTTCGAGCTCAGTCTCGGCAGCCGATTGGCTGTTCTCGACGTCAGTCGGACTCGGGAAGAGCGCTGATTGGTTGGCACGGAGCTGAGCTGCAGGTGTCCTGTGCTCTTAGAGAGGCAGGCTTAAGAGAAGGTGATCAATCTCCATCTGTCTACATTAGCAATCACCTTTTACACCGACGAGCCTCCGAAAGCTTAAAACGAGTTTATTTGGGGGTTTTTTTGTTTTGTTTTTTTAAAAGTTATTATTATTTTTGTATATATATATATATAAAAAAAAAAACAACAACTGCGGAATTGCGCTCGAAACACAGCGAGTGTGTGATTTAACCATTTTAAATAAGAGGACGAGCACGCGCACAGAGACTGCCTGCTTTTAGGAGTGTTTTAAAGCTTCTTTATTTGGGTTGGTTTCTGTATTTTTTTTTTCTTTCTTTCTTTTTCGAGTTGCTTCTGCTCGCTTTCCTGATCTCTGCCCTTGGTTGGATATTTTTTTTTTAATCGTTGAAGTGTTAATCTGAGAAAATATACCCGACAAGGAAGTTCAAAGAGGTAAGCATTATTATTATTATTATTATTATTATTATTATTATTATTATTATTATTATTAGAATCTTTTTGTTTTTGTACGGTTATGTCTGTCTGTAAACTGAAATAAGTTTGCATGCATGCCTAGAGACTGGATTATTGAACTTCTTTTTGATGTGGAGTAGTTCCATTTGGAGTTAAACTGCTGGAGTTAAGCTCTAGTTCGGCCATTAGCTCTTTCATTTAAATGACATAATTGTGTGAGAAAACAACAACAACCCTGATGCGTTTGTTTTAATTTCAGGGAGCTCTGGCACTTTCGGGGTCGATGTCCTCATCTCTGGGCTTCTTCTTCGAGCCTAATTGTGTTTTTGTGTTGTTTTCTTCATTTTCTCCAGTGATAAGGCCGCTTCTTAGCCCTGCTCCCTGGAGCTCTAATCTACATTGCAATTAGCTTGATTTGCACGCAGGATCTCTCCTTTAGATAAGTTCGAAAATAGTTGAAGGTCTGAATACACACATACCAGTCTATAACATAAAAAAAAATATGTTCAGACTTGAATTTATTTCCTCATGTCCGCATAGATTTTGCGGTGCTTTCTTTTTTTTTTTTTTTTTTTTGGTAATTACTCTTTTCGTTTTCAGCTCAATAATATAATGCGACAATTATTCTTTTTGATTCCAAAGTTAAAATAACTGTAGAATCTCAATCTAAATAGATTGAGATTCTACATATATAAATATATATATATATATATATATATTTTTTTAACGATATATAAATAATCCTATTTAAAAGAATCACCCTGAAGTGTAGTAGATGTTTGGTTGTTATTTTTGTTTCTTGGTTAATAATTACTCTAAAACCTTGCTCTTTTGTTTTTGTTTTTTTAACCTCCACATTCGGTTAAAAATAATCATCTATTTTAATTAAACGGTAATTTTATTGTTTAATAAAAAAGTAATCTTTTTTCTTTTCTTAAAATGGCTGTTTTTGTGAGGCCTACACGAAGCTTTCACCTTTTATTTATATATATATATATATATATATATATATATATATATATAAATAAATAAAATATAACACAACACTTTACAGCAGTCTCATCTGACCTTTCGTGTTCTCCGAGTGAATTCGGTTAATAGTGCATAAAGTTCATATTTATTTGTGGGCCTGCATGACGTGTACAGTTTTAATGTTTCCGATAAACTGAATCTGTCGAGCTGAACGCACACAATCGCACGGGGAAAAATGTCAGAATGTAGTTTACCTGATTTTATTCCTATATCATTATTTAAACCCGGTCTATTTTTAACTAAATATTTAAAGTCGGTCATCTCTTTAAAAATAAATAAATAAGTAAATTAAAAAATAGAAAAAAAAACATATATTTTATTATAATAATAATAAAAAGATTGAAAAGTTCGACAGATTTGTTCACATTCATTCCTAACATTGTTATTATTATTCATAACAAATTATTATTATTATTATTATTATTATTATTATTATTATTATTATTATGCATGTTCATCTCCTGAAATAGCAAACACAATGAGGGTTTTTATTTTACTTGTCAACTGAGTAATCTATTGTTTTATTATTATTATTATTATTATTATTATTGTAGAATTTTTTACTCCTATGGAGTTGCTCCTATTAACCGGGTTTACATTTGTTCTTTAATTTAAATGTCGGGTTTTTTCGCATTAAAACGGGGGGGGTGCTTTATTTTCCCAAAATAAAGCACCGTGTTAAATCAACACTGTTTTTTTTCCCCGCATTTGGTACTGCGGCCTTATTTTTCTGTGCAATGGTTTATAATAAGCACTCCCCGAATTTGTGTTCCAGGGTCTGTAGCGCTCAGGCAAGCTGCATTACCGGGGCGAATCGCGTGCGATCTGGGCCGAACCGGGGCGACCCGCGCCTGCCTCTAGCATGATGTCATACCTCAAACAGCCCCCTTACGCCATGAACGGCCTGGGGCTGAGCGGAGCCGCCATGGACCTGCTGCATCCCTCCGTCGGGTATCCAGGTAAACACACACACACACACACCATTACCAACATGTGCAGCCTCCACTGTGGAGCATTTCGACCTCTTCTGATCCACTCTCATATCGAGCAGTGCTTCACGCGAATATTAATGAATATCTAAAAAAAAAAAAAAAGACCAAAGTTAACTCTGCGAACACAAACGGTGTATTAAATCGACAGAAAGTCCCAAACAAGCGCGCTATTCACGCGGATTTAAAAAAAACTACAGCGCTCACATTCCTGCTATTCTTCAGCGCATTGTTTAGGGGCTTTATAAAGGGGGGAATCTTCCACCGGCTGAGTTGCGGTTGATCCTGGGGATTAGTCGTAAGCCTGCATCAGCTTTTTAGTGTGTGTTTCTCTGCGCTACACACACATTTTCAGCTCTTGAAGAGCGTGTTAATGAGATGAGAGATGAGATGAGATCGAGTCCGGTACATTAGAGGAAGGAAACACACTCCAGTGTGCAAGTGCAGGAAGAATGAAGGAGAAACATTACGCTATAGGAAGCACACATGTCTACTTTTGTCTGGAAGGTTTTATTTTTCTCCAAAAACATTGTTTGAATGATCTATTTAGTCGGATCCACTTTTCTAGCACGCGCCGTGTGAGTGTAGTTGTCCGGGTCTGTGGTATGAAATGTGTGTGTGATCAGGATGGGGAGTAATGGGAGTAATGGAGGATGAGCTCTTCACTTGAGCGTCTGTTTAGATTTGATCACTTTGCACGCTTGAAGAACTGTTTACACCGTCGTTTTGTTTTGTGTTTATTTATTTGTTTATTTGTTTAAAACTCCACTCCATTTCTCTCGTTCATAAACTCTCCAGAGTGTTCATGATGTACTTCTGGAGCACTAATAGCTTTTGATTTGACATTTCATATTTGAGTAAATTCAAAGTGTAACTCATAATGTTCGATGCGCACGTGCCAGACTGGACATCTGTCATTTTTATTTGGAATAATTCCACATTTGTACTTTTTAATTCTGGAGATTTCATCTCTGGAGAATATTTATATTTTATTTATATATATATATATATATATATATATATATATATATATATATATATATATATAATATATATATATATGCGCGCGACTTCTGTTTTTACGCAGTAATAAATAAATAAATAATTATAGTAGGCTGTATTTCTACTTATTAAATGAAGGATGCGCATTAAGGAAAGAAAATGGTTGGGGTTTTTTCTTTTCTTTTTATTTTAAGTGAGTGCGCACATTTTTTTTTTCTTTTTTCCCTCCCACAGAAACTTTAATTCTTTCTTTTTGTCCCCTTTTTGTCCCGGCAGCGACGCCACGCAAGCAGCGGAGAGAGAGAACCACATTCACGCGCTCACAACTCGATGTTCTTGAAGCTCTTTTCGCCAAAACGCGTTACCCGGATATATTCATGCGCGAGGAAGTGGCCCTAAAAATCAACTTACCCGAATCCAGAGTGCAGGTAGGTTTCCACTAATACCTGTAGAAATCCTACACGAGTACCGAGTGGTCATGCAGAAGGAACTTATTTAACTTTGTTGGGGGGGGGGGGTAAAATTTTTATTTATTTATTTTTTGCAAAAATTCAGGAGAAGTCGATTTTATTTCCTCCTTGTCAAAGAAACTGCTGCGTGTCAGCCCACGCTGAGTTTAAAATGACTTTACAGCTGTTTACAATAGGATTGTTGTTGTACGGAAAATCATTACCCGCGTACACCATTATGTACAAATTAAAACGCCGATAAATAAATAAATAAAGTTTTGCTTGTTGCTTATGTTCTCCTGACGTCTCGTTAACACGGCTATACCGGAATTAAGCTATAATGTAAACTAGAATTCACTCTAAAATGTAGAGTTTAAACTGACATGCTAACGTCTAGGCTAGTTTCCAACAGCGCCCCCTACTGATTGTTGTAATATTTCTTGCATGATTTTTAAAAAAATTTATTAATTAAAAAAAAAATTTTGGTGGACCTTTTTAGTAACCTTTTTGTGTGCGTTTTAGATTCAAGTCTGAATTCAATTAGTATTCAATTTGGACTTGGAGCAATGTTCCCTCTTTTTCCTTTTTCTCCACCAGATGAAACTGTTTCCTATAAGGAACTCTTGGGATTCTCACTGGATGATTTATTTTCCCCAGTGTCTCACAGGGACCGAACTTTTAAATCACATGAACAGCTGCTGTTTGGACTGATTTGTTTAGCCCTAGAACTATAGGAGTAATGATCTAGCGGCTTGGCTGCTACGTCTGAACTCTTGGTGTTGTGATGTAAACTGTGACATGAAGACACCTGCTTCTTTTCTCACTCCGTCTCTGATGAGGATTTACAGTACAAATGTATAATTGTTCTGGTTCTAACTCAACCCCTGAATGATTTTACTGAAGTATAATTTTATTTGCCCTTGTGTGGGTGTGTGAAATAAAACACTCTTAGCTGGAAAGACCCTCCTTGCGCTATTGAATTACCGTCTCTGCTGGGAAACTTGATAGCCTAATATCTTCTTGCCACCTCCTTGTGCTGTAATGAGATCCACGGGTCTGAACAGAAAGAGCCTTCATGCAAATGAACGCAACTAACAGCCAATAACTAGGTGTTGTCCACGCTGCTACTGTACAATGGCTTCCTGGTTTTGCCCTTCAGGCATGCACGGAAGGCCTCTTTAATCGTTTCATGTGGCTCTGTGGGGGTGTTCTTGTATTTCAAATGTGTCTGAATGATGGTCTGCTTCTATAGATGATTAAAAAAACCCATCATAATAAAGTGTTCATTGTAGGTTTGCATTTTCTGCTACAGAATACATTCTTGTGCATGCTTGTTTCAGCCTGTGTGTGTGTGTGTGTGTGTGTGTTCTGGTGTTCCAGGTGTGGTTTAAGAACCGTCGGGCAAAGTGTCGTCAGCAGCAGCAGAGCGGCAGCAGCAGCACGAAGGCTCGGCCGGTCAAGAAAAAATCTTCTCCCACTAGAGAAAGCACAGGCTCCGAGAGCAGCGGGCAGTTCACGCCGCCGGCCGTCTCCAGCGCCGGCTCGGCTTCCTCGTCCACCTCTTCCTCATCCTCCACCAACAACAGCATGTCTACCTCGATCGGCACGGTCTCGTCCATCTGGAGCCCAGCCATGTCTCCGGGTTCGGCGCCTCCCTCCTCGTCTCTCTCGGAGCCCGTTCCGCCCTCCAGCGCCTCCTGCATGCAGCGCTCCATCTCCGGTTCAGCCTCTTCCTCCTCCTCTTCCTCTTACCCCATGTCCTACAACCAAACGCCGGCGTACGGCCAAAGCTACCCCACACCGTCCGGATCCTACTTTAGCGGCGTGGACTGCAGCTCCTACCTGACGCCCATGCACTCGCACCACCATCCGCACCAGCTGAGCCCCATGACGCCGTCTTCCATGCCCTCGCACCCCCACCACCACATCAGCCAATCATCAGGACACCACCATCACCACCACCACCATCACCAGGCGTACAGCGGCGCCGGCCTGACCTTCAACTCCTCCGACTGCCTGGATTACAAGGAGCAAGCGGCATCCTCCTGGAAGCTCAACTTCAACACTGCGGACTGTTTGGACTACAAAGACCAGGCGTCCTGGAGGTTCCAAGTCTTGTGATCTGGTGGTGGTTATTGTATTTTATTTTTCTCCCCCATAATTTTTTTTTTTTTGTCTTTCCCCCCCTCTCACCTTTCAGTCACTCTCATACTTCACGCTCACTTTTTTTTTTGAATAGTGTGCTGAGTTTCTATATATAAATATATTTAAAAATAAAACACGTCATATGGACTTAGAGTTAACAAAATAGATGTTCAGCATATTCTTAAAAAAAAAAAAAAAAAAGAAAAGAAAAGGGGAGGAAAAAAATAATAATAATAAAGAAGAGCCCTGTGTTTTGGAGAAGAAGGAAGGAGAAACATGGCCTCGTGGAAGAGATTTTTCTTTTTAAATCAAAACTCTTTTCTTCTTCTTCTTTTCCCCAAATGAAGATTATAACAGACGGGTTTAAGCGACCTGACCTGAACATCTTTTCATCATCCCTTCTTCAGCTCTGGAGGAAAATACCCATCACACATTGCGCAAGACTGTGAACTCTGTACAGATTTCTTCTTTTCTTTTCTTTTCTTTTCTTTTCTTTTCTTTCTTTCTTGATTAAATCGGTTATTTTTAGGCTGAGAGAGATTTTTGTGTTTTTAATCAGCTTGAGCCGAGCTGAATCTTGTACATAGGTATATGGGTCCGTTCCAGTGACCACATTTTAGCTGGCGTTGACGGAATTTCAGATGGTTTAATACTTTTATGTTCAATCTTTTTTTGTTTTTGTTTGTGTCGCCATCCCCCGCTCCCCCGCCCCCCCCGCATTTTTTTCCCCACCTAGTAATGAAGAATTGTCCTCTGCTGGACTCGTATGAGATGTGAGATGATATATGATGTGCTGATCATTTCGGGTTGGTTGTCCTGGAGGGGTGAAGAATGTTTATATGCCCCTACGGGTGTAGGGGAAGATATGAACTGTAAAGGAAAAAAATACCAGATTTAAATTTTAGACTAGGTGAATTTGGGTAACATTTCGTTCCTGTTAATCGGATTAAAAAAAAAGAATTGTACAAAAAAAAAAAAGTCGGCAGCAGAAACTGGATGATGATGATGATGATGATGTTTTCTTCATCGGTCTGCACGGACGTCGGACACGGTTCGGAAGCACTTGACGGACTTTCCCCCACTTTTGGAGAGAAAAATGTGGAACTTTTGAGGAACTTTTTATTTTTTACCCCCTCCCCAAACCCCCCCACCCACAAAAAAAAAAAAAAAAAGCCAGTGAGATATTGAATGTATTTCAGGCGCAGGCCATGACAT
>CM022761.1:27336006-27446006 GCA_012411365.1 Ameiurus melas
GTGTACTTTCCACTGCAGCTGCAGCGGTGCCATCAACGAGGAATCTTTTGGACCTTTTAATGTGTCTTTCACCTTGAAACGTGGATATAGTATACCTTTAAAAAATGACCCAATTGGAGCATAATGCCCTTTTTAAAAAGAAAGAAAGAAAAAAGCTTTGAGAACACTACATGCATCTTTCCAGGTGGTGGAGATGGTATTCAAGCTCCAAGAAGGTGTACTCTTTATGGTACTACTCGAGTGAAGGAAATGTGCAGTTTAGTACTCTTTCTGAGAGGGTTAACTTAATAGACTTTCTGGTGCAAAGAAGAAGAAAAGGAAAAAAAAAAGTGTCATCATCATGTGTTTTTGCAGTAATCGTAATGGTCAGGACTGTAGGTGTCTCCTCATACGAGGACAAACTGGACATGAAACTCTCAGGGACAGATCACTGCGCTGTAATTCCACACGGAAAACCCGCCGAAGGGATTTATTAGCTGAAAATTGTGGTGGAGTGATGAGGTGAAGAGATGCCGGTGTGTGTCCCTGTAGAGGATCTGCTGATTGTGGTGCTCATGGTTTTAACAGAACTGCTGAGGATGGAGAAACCTAGGCGCACCGACGAGGATTAATAGCAGGGATATTTAGGGGTTTAAGTCCTGACAGTGGGGTGTAGGTTATAAGTTCTCGCGTGATGACCTTACTCACACAGGACAGTGTGTGGACACTGAACAACCCGTGGCTCTCACACCCCAGGCAGAGCTTAGAAATAAGTTCGAACCGGTACACTTCGTACCAAGTCACCCAAGGACGATTAAAAAATAAAATAGAAATCAGTGACTTGTTCAGAAATCAAGAAATACCAACCACTCCATTGATTTGGTCTAGAACAATCAGGACAGATGCTAGACATTCTGAACAAACCTTATATTTCATGATGGGCTTGTAATAGACAGAGGACCAGGCTTGTGTCCCACTTCACCCCTCAAGGGGAACCCTATCACGATGCGAGTACACTACACCTTCTCTTCCTGCTACGACTGGACCCTATACCCTCTCCTCTACACGTCTACCTGCGTTCCTATTAGGACTTCAGCTTGCGTTAGTACTGCTTAGAGACGTCAACATGAGGTTGTCTAGGTTAAGGGCCCACAAAGGAACTTCAACATTCTTACTTGACAACACTGCAATCTGATCGCACCACTGGCATAGCAGCTCTTCACAGCCCTAATTATAGAGGCCTGAAGAGTTTGGTGCATTTATTCTGGAGGGTTCAGGTGACCGGATGACTGCGCCACACCTTTCTACCTAAATGTTTTGCTAGGTGTGAACTTTTAACCTGCCAGGCCTGAGCAGAACAGGTTTCTCTTGGACGTGGCATGCTTACAACAGTAATCAAAGGGAAATAAAAGCTGAATGCAGCTGAATGGCAAATTTGCTGGGGAAAGCATTAAGGGCTCAGTGCCAGGATTGTGTCAAGCATGGTTGTTGTTTTTTGGGTTTTTTTAGCAAACCCATACTAAACATATAAAGCCTCCTACACAATCGACAAAATGGCCTGACAAAGCTGAACACATGTAGATTTAAAGGTGTGTGTGTGTGTGTGTGTGTGTGTTGGGAAGAGATTAATGGCAGAGGCGTCAGCAGTGAAGGTAACAAAGAGGCTTAATTTCTAATATTAGCCCTCGCATGTCGCAAGAACAAACTCAAAAGCATCAGAGAGACAGAAATGTTCTTAAGCGATGTTGAAAAATCAGCCTTTTACAGCACATTTCATGCTTTTATTTTTCGCGCTGTCTCCGATTTCAAAACCTTCCCCTCGACAATCACGTCTGACTGACATCTGAAAGGCTTCGTGAAGAGAGTTGAATATGAAAAGAAAACACGGGGGAACGCAAACACGGATAGAAAAAGCCCCAGGAAGACTTTCATGAGAAAACAAGAACGGTCACACACACACACACCACACACACACCACACACGAACTGTGTGTGTTTTTTTTGGCATGTTTATTTAAATCCCTGTTTAAAAATATATCAGGAATAAGGAAGTGATGGAAAGGGAGTATAGTACACCTTTATGGCCCAGAACAGGATTAGAAAACGTACTGAAGGTCATTTGATCTTCAACTTTATCTGTACATCATTTTTTTGCAGTGTGTAGACTGAGGACCAATGGGTTAGTGCATAGTGTCTGTTAATCCTTTTTGTTTAAAATGTTCACTTCTTAGTACAGCATAAAAAAAAAAAAAAAAATGCTGTATGGAGATTGACAAGTTCTCCCCGTGTCTACGTGGGTTTCTTCTGGGTTCTCTGGTTTCCTCCATGCCTGTGGTTGGACTGTCTATGCTAAATTGCCTGTAGGTGTAAGGGGCGGATGTGGATCAGGTGGTAGAGCGGGTCGTCCACTGATCGTAGGGTCGGAGGTTCGATTCCCGGCCCACGTGTCTCCACATACCGAAGTGTCCTCGGGCAAGACGCTGAACCCCGATTCGTTCCCGATGGCAAGTTAGCGCCTTGCATGTCAGCTCTTCTACCACTGGTGTGTGAGTGTGTGTGTGAGACACGCTTCGGATAAAAGCGCTATAAAAGTGAAAAAAAAAAAAAACCCTATATTTTTTTGGGTCAGTGATCATCAGGGTGACTCTCCGCACCTCACGAACGACATGTTTTAGTCATTTTTCCTCCCATCTCAGTGGTTCTAATGAAATCGAATCGTTGAATCGATCACAGTGCGCTATAATTTACCCATACCTGATTCGACGAGTTTCTTTTTGGTCATATAAATAAAAAAATAAATAAAAATAAATGATGGGACGGAAAACGACGACGAAAAACGACACGATGTTCCCGAGCTGCCGAGAGCCACCCTGACAATCCCGTAGGAATAAATCGGTAATCAGTCATCGCACCGTCAAACCATATACACACTCGTCAAATCAGGTACGGCTAAACGAGAGTGCGCTGTGATCGACGGAATCTGTCTTTCCGCCGTTTGTCGGATAACCGGGTACAATAAACGACTTGCGGCACTTTATTCAGCACAACGCTTTGCTTTATCTGCAACGGAGGATGTTTCCGGTACAGTCGAGTTTTCCAGTTCAGATCAGGTACAGAATAGAAAATACCCAGCGCTATCTTTTCATTCGAGCCGTGTGAGAAGTTAGAAATGGTTCAGGTAACGGTGAGAACTGGGGTGAGTCCGTCCATCCATCCATCTTCTATACCGCTTATCCTTTTCAGGGTCACGGGGAACCTGGAGCCTATCCCAGGGAGCACCGGGTACAGTCGACGTGTTCAAACGCTACATTTCTAATAGATCACAGACTCATCGGGCAACGTTAATATACTTGGTTGCAAACGTATTCTTTGCACTTCCATCTCCAAGGAACGCACCACGGACCGACTTTTCATTTAACGCTTGAACCAGACCAGTGG
Organism: Ameiurus melas; assembly: GCA_012411365.1. Lineage (NCBI taxonomy): Eukaryota > Metazoa > Chordata > Actinopteri > Siluriformes > Ictaluridae > Ameiurus > Ameiurus melas. The sequence goes on from CM022761.1 coordinate 27,339,423, forward strand.
CATCGACAGAAAGGCCGTCTCGCGTCAAATCGGCATCTGTTTCCAGCATCGGCTGCTGTTATTTTTTCTTTCATGAAAACGCGGAAATCCTCTTAGAATGTAGAATAAACTGATTACGATACTGCGGGGGATTACGGGTGGCTGGGTGCCGTCAGATTAAGTTCGAGGCAAAGCGAGGCAGCGTCGGCCCCGATACGGGTGAAACGCTGGCGTCCTCTGCTTTATAACTCCGGCGTGTAATCTCCTTCTCACGTACGCTCGTACGCAAGATGGCGAGAAGAAAAACCAAACCACCTACTACACGGGAAACATCACAGCGAGCTACGACGAGGAGAAATTTCTGCACTTTTAACCCGTTCATGAGGCTCATTGAGTGGAGGCTTTCATGCACAATCAAGGCAAATCCATTACAAGCGCACGTCTGGCGGATGTAGAGTTCAGGGTGGTGCCGTCGGGGGATTTTAAAAGCTGGGCAACATCAATGAAGTTCTGACGCACAGGGAAAAAATACATAAATAAATCAACCGGACATGACTACTAAATGAAAAGGGCCAAGACAGTTCAGTTCGAAGCACTTAAAAAAACAAACAAAAAAAACAATTTTATTAAAGAAAGAAATTAAAAAAAAAAATTCTAATGTTTGTGCAACATTTGAAGAATATTTAACAGTGAAGTATAAGCGCTAGTCAATTTCCTGAGAGGTACGCGCTTCATTTTCTTTTTTTAAAAAGCTCCTTTCGTACACCATACAAGATCATACTGCTGCATCTAATCAACAACTCCACAGTACGATCACATCGATTCACACTCGGTGTTCATACCAAGCCAAGATGAATGACTTTGAGCTTTCCCGGGTCTTTAGACACCTGCATTAAAAAGAGAGAAGAAAAGTGTTAATGAACAAACCCTACACACGATTCAAACGAAATATCCAGAGACACAGAAGGTCTAACTACTATTAATGCATCGTATGCCTTATAATGTAAGTTTGGGGGGGATATACATGTAGGAAAAGTAGACGAGTTTATTTCACACATTTAGTTTCAGTCTCATAAATAATCATTTAAAGGCTAATGAGATATTCTGCATTGTTGTATTGTTGCGCAGCGTTTTTTATGGAATAGGTATGTCGATGGGTTTTTCAACACTGAGGACATTTTCGATGCACGATTAAAAACAAGAAACACCTCAGAGAGAACCTGGAGCGCTTTCAACCAACCTGACTGCCAAGGAAGGAGAGTCACCTAGATATCGGCTTGTGCGCATGCACACGTGTGCCTCAATACAACCATCTTTGTACTCGGGTTGGATTACATTTGCACCATGTGGGCGGCTGTGGATCAGGTGGTAGAGCGGGTTGTCCACCAATCGTAGGGTCGGCGGTTCGATCGACTCCACATGGCGAAGTGTCCTTGGGCGAGAGTTGCTTCTGATGGCACGTTAGCGCCTTGCATGGCAGCTCTGCTACCGTTGGTGTGTGTGTGTGTGTGTGTGAATGAGAACCGGTGTAAAGCGCTTTGTAGAACCGCTACGGTTAAAAAAGCGCTATATAAGTGCAGACCGTTCACCATATGGAGCGATGTGCTAGCTTCAAGTTGTTGTTGCCCCCCCAACCCTAACCTGCAGGAATGTGCCCCTGGTGTACCTGAGTGGTGTTCTTGTACCGTACCAAGCTCTTAAACTACTGAACATGGCTAAATGAACTGGATTCCAAATGAACTGACGCGCAATTCCGTGGTGGAGTTGCGCCTTCCTTCCACCCACGATTCATTCGTCCTACAGAGACACATTGTTTGGTCCACATCTCCCAGCGTCTGACCAACTAGTAAGCCTTTGGTGATGATATGAGTATAGAATGATTGGGTGGTTCCCCCCCGCCCCGGTCACGATACCACACACTCAATACCTGCAAGATGTGCGGTCGTGCAGCTAGCGTCTGAATCCCCTGGAAGCTGAAGACCAGATATGTGCCGTATCTGAGCTGGAACATCCCTTGAGCTGACTGCATGACAATGACACGGAATGCCTGGCTGGCATATTTAGACCTGATTAAACGTTGAATCTGATCCAAATGCCACGGCCTAAACCGTTTGCTAATCTCAAACACCCATGTCCGGTGAAGACTGATAAACCTAGCAGAAAATCCCAGTAACAATCTAGGCTAATTGATGACCTGATGGCAAACATGGCTCAGCTGACCCCAGGCTCGTCCTATCCGTTCCTCATCAGGGGTGCGCAAGGTTACTACGTCTCCAGCCGTCTCCAGAAGATGCTGCTTGGGAATGATAATGACCTTGAAAACGTGTACGCCTCTGCAGGTGTTGCAGAGAGGCTCTCAACTTGCCATGGCAACCCTTCTTAAAATGGATGCAGCCGGAATGGGATCGGATTGTACGCTGCAAACCGTGGCACTGACGGGCGTGTGGGACCCACGGCGTGAAAGATGTATCTATCAATCCGGGTGGCGTGAGGTCCGATCTCTCTCTCCTCCTTAGACAGACGCTCTATAGGTCAGTTTATTTCACTCATGGTTCGCCAGTTTGCCTAAACTGGTTCATTTCGGTTATTATTGTGTCCTTGAGGACTATATGTAAACATCTGCTATGTGAAATAGTTTATTCAGGACAGCACTAAATAAACAATGAAATGCCATTTTAATGATTGATTCCTCTAATAGTTCCAGTGAAGGGAAACTGAAAAGTCATTCTACACAAGCGTGTGCTTCGAATTTTGTACGAATTCGTTGTCGTTAACAACTCAGGATATCTCCCAAGCCCGAAGTAACATTACTTCCCGTTGGTGCCAATTTTGAGCGAGTACCCCCAAAACGTTACGACGGAGTCAGGAAGAGACGTGTGTGAGTCATAAAGCCGTACCTGATCGCCGTGGTCGTTGAGCGCGAATTCTACGGAAAAGAAGGAACATCACAGACGTGTCAGTTGACGTGTCAGTCCGAGGAGTTTATTCTCACGTTCCACGCACAAGGAAATTAGCTGAGCAAATATAGTTATACAGTATACGTCTCCGTATACATCGGCAACCACACGTTTGTGTATATAGTGCTCTGGGAGCCGTCACTGTAGCGTTCGGTTAAAACGATACTCGCTCGCCGTCGTTAGCATTCAAGATTATGCCTGCATTAGAAGGCTGATGCAAATGTCGGTAATAGCCTGCAGTCGGCATTGTCCAATAAATATGTATTTGGGGAAGAAAAGTATCATTATTATGCAGACCTGAAAAGAATAAAACATTGGAGTTCGGGGATGACTAGTTAACTACAATCGAACTCGAGAGAAGGCAGCCAAGTCGAACAAATTTTGGAAAAAAGGGAACATGGGGGCGGAATTCATATTCAGGACGTTCAGTGGAGTTATTAATGGCTATAATGGGAGTGCATCAGTGTGAGTACTGCACGGGTTCACGAGCATAAAACTAGAGCAGACAAGACACCATACTCAAACCTACACACGCAAGCATAAACACACACCTGTTTGAGTCCAGGGCCAGAGGGCAGGATGTACCGGTGTCTCAGCGAGGTCTTCTTCCATCTCCCTATCCATCTTTCCCTTAGAGTCAACTCTAGAACGATGGAGAGACTGATTTATCAAACTGGTTCAGCGTCCCAATGCTATTTATTTTGGCATGTGTTTCATATTCATTTTAAAACGTCCTCTAACACCGAAGTAAGCAGAGTCCTGATTGGTGTTTAAGCGCGGTTGTTAGTGCTGTTGTCGGCCATTCACGTGTTCAGGTCCTGGCTGCCTCGGAGTGTAAGGAATTCACGATTGACCGTTCTCTCAGGACGTGAAGTACTCTCTCTACTGACGTTTAGAGCGACGCGCAAGTGTAAGATCGGCAGGGAGGAAGCGTAGGTTTACTTTGGATCCTTCTGGCTCGGTGGAGACTCGCCACAAGTGGGAACTGGCAAGGACTAAACTGGGACGAGGAAGAGGCAGGCGATTCTTCCATATAAAAAGCTCAAGGAATGCGGGGCGCGATCGAAAGTAGGACCTTTTGGCAAGGTCGTTGTCGGTCATTTTTCATACACGCAGTAGCTCAGTGCTTTACGAGCAAGTAGCAAACATGAAATTATTATTAAAAAAAAAAAAAAAAGGAATGTCATAGAAAATATGAGTAGCGGTATTACTATCATGAAATACGTACACAAAGATTGTATATGATTAAATTTTATATACAATGATCAGCCATAACATTATGTTAGTGGCACCGTGGCACCGGTCACGGGGTGGGAGATATTAGGCAGCAGGTGAACGGTCGGCTCTCAAAGTTGACGTGTTGGAAGCAGGAAAAATGGGCAAGTGTAAGGATCGACTACGACAAGGACCGGATTATGATGGCTTGATGTTCTGGGTCGGAACATCTCCTAAACAGCAGGTCTTGTGGGGGTGTTCCTGCTATGCCGTGGTTAATACCTAACAAAAGTGGTCCAAGGAAGGACAAGCGGTGAACCAGCGACAGGGTCACGTGCACCCAAGGCTCATTAATGTGTGTGGGGAGCGAAGGCATCCACACCATGCTTTGCAAAGCACAACTCCGATGGGCTGGCCTTGGTGTGCGCATATCTGAGGAACGATTACCTAAGATGATGTTTTATGGTGAACTACATCAAGGCAAGCGATCTCTTGGCGGTCAAAAGAAGATATTCAAAGATACCCTCAAGGCCTCCCTCAAGAACAGTAACTGATCCTGAAAACCGGGAGAGCATGCGTTATGCTACAGAGAAACGTCCTCTTCGCAAGTCCAAGGCCGGTATCTCCTCTTCACCAGGTCGGCAGTCTGATCTTCCATGTCTCCACTGCAACCGTCAATTCCGGGCTCGGATTGGACTAATCAGCCATCTCCGGACCCACTCCCACTTAATGTTATGGCTGATTGGTGTATATACAGTCGAGGAATTTGAAAAGAACGAAATAAAAATATCAATCAAACTACATAAGTAAATATTACCTCAAAAAGACAGTAATACAAGACTGTGTGGAGAGTCTTTGCCTGAGCATGTGTGAATTCTTTCATACTGCCCTCTCTCTCTCTCTCGTCTTATTTTCTCTCTCGCTTACTTTCCCTCTGTGCCAGAACTCAGTAGCTCAGTATCTCTAAGCCTGGCAGCCTCAGAATAAACAAAAAACAAAGGCACTCAATCAGAGAGCAGATTAGACCGGCTATAGCCGAAAAATCAGGAAAGAAAAACACCATGCAGAATAAACTGAGCAGAAATATCAACTTCTGAGTCACCGAGCCAGAAGAGTCTGGAGATCTTCCACTGTGGGATGACCAGCTGACTGTACGTGAATAAATGACGGCGGTAAGCGTCACGTATACAGAGTGAGTGCTCTCCTGCGAGCGCGTTCCGCTGCTCTGTGATGTTACACAACCGACAGTTTAAAAAGGTGCTGCAGTGAGTGTGTCATTACGATCACGACGATCGTCACAGCCCTCATACTCTTTCAATAGAAGGTAATGGAGGACGCACACACCGGCGGTCAAAAGTTTGTGGACACCCGACGGAGATGTTTCTCGTGATGTTAAAAAGCGTTTGATCCGAAGGTGCGCGGTTAAACGTGTGAAATCGGTGTCGGAGACAAAAATATAACCGTGACGTGTTCGTTTCTTTCATGAGAAAATGGACGTTTTATTTACGGAAAAATCTTTTATTTAAACGGACGACTCTGGGGAGAGTCCGGCGTCGGTGTGAACTCCTTTCATACGGTTTAAAAAGCATCTCAGGGGAGTACATACATACACACCTTGAGTTCTTGTATGCTTTACTGAGGTTGGCCCATTCAGTGTGTGTGTTAATGGGGGAAACACACACTCCATTGTGTTGTTTAAGTACAGGCTTGGGCTCATCTGAAACTAGAGCACACACAAACACAATTATGAGTGAGGCAGGTACAGCTTAATTAAACATATACTGACAATGGACGGTGCTGAGGATTTATACACACACACACAACGGTTTCAAACTAGGACACACTGTAGTAACACTAAATATAGGCACTCTTGGAATGCTGCTCGACCAATCAAATTAGTGGACAGGAACTAACTGTTGCATAGAAATGTTATAAATCTATAAAGGCAGTTTCTAGCATTTCTTTTGGCTACGTTAATCTCTAAAGAAGCAAAATAAAGGCATCAAACATGTCTGAGGAAACATTGTGGAAATATCATTTTTGGCCAAAGTATTGTTTCCGCAGGTCGTGGGGAGCCTGGTGCCGGCCCATCGTAGGGCACAATCACACAAATTTGGAAAGAACAACTCGCCTACAGCGTGTGTATTTGGACTCGGGGTGGGAACTGGAGTACCCCCCGAAGTGGAAACCCCCGATATCTGACCCCTTTCCAACAGCGACTATACGATGTCGAGATCCGTCTTTTCACACTGAGGACGACTGAGGGACCCGTACACGACTATTACAGAAGGAGCAAACGTTCACTGATGCTCAAGAAGGCGGCACGAAACATTAGGAGGCAGGGGGGTGTAAACTTTTGAACAGGATGATCGGTGTAAATTGTTGTTATTTTGTCTTCTGGGAAACCTGCACATATCTTGTGTAGCTTCTGAAGGGCATTTATTACACAACCGTGCAGCAGAAAAACATACTACAGACGCCACACGACTCCTAAAATACTATCGCCATGCCGACGTGTCCGGAACGTTCTAGCTAGTCAGGATATTTTTTAAATGCCAATCGACGGACTCTAGCGATGCCTTGTTATGATTGCTAGCGCTGTTCAGTTTGCATTATGCCTCAGCAAAAGAGAGGCCTTGAACCGACCTTGCAGAGAAAAAAAATAAAATCAAGCATTCAGACCGCACAACATTAAAACCTACATTTTAACTATTAACACCTGTAAAGTGCTCCACGCACGGTTTACATTTAGCTCTTACTCCCTCTCTCATCATCTCTCTCTCTCATCATCTCTCTCTCTCTCTCTCTCTCTGATGCTCTTAAGCACCTCAGGCCTGCTCCAGGGAGCAAGGAAATCATCAAGGACATAATTAAGAGGCTTATGAGTGTGTGTACGGGGTGTGAACACATCACACACACACACACACACACACACACACACCCTGAGGTAGTGACCTCCGTTTGTGAAGTTAAACACCTCCCTAGTCTCATCAGTACGCTTTTTAACCTGCACCTCGGCTAATACACATGCAGCCTCTTCCTGCTCCTCTTTCGCTCCCTCATCTAATTGTAGAAAGAACGGATTAAGAAAAAAAAAAAAACGCAGAAATTCACAGTCGCTCAAGGTCATGTTCGCGCGTTACACCTCACTGAATGAGTTACTGTACCTCGCGAGCCCCGTCGATTCATCTCGAATCACCCTGATTTACTGAGGCCCAAAAGAACGAGTGCTAATTTGTGTGCGCGCCGCTGATGGAGCGTGGACGGCAACGGCAGCCACACCGTGTGGGAGGAATTACGTCATGTGCGAAGGCAACGGCGTGTGTCCGCTGCACGGGTACGGCGAGTTTGTATATCAGTGTCACGGAAGAGTAAAATGAACTTGAGACTGAAGTGGATCACTGACTAAAAGCTGTGTTTAGGTATAAACGAGGGAGGGGCTTAGTGGTTAGCACGTCGTGCCTCACACCTCTGGAACTGAGGGTTCGATTCCCGCCTCTGTCCTGTGTGTGCGGAGTCTGCATGTTCTCCCGTGCGGGGGTTTCCTCTGGGTACTCTAGTTTCCTCCCCAGTACAAAGACATGCGTTGTAAGCTGACTGGCATCTCTAAATGATCCGCAGCGTGTGTGAATGGGTGTGCGATTGTGCCCTGTGATGGGTTGGCACCCCGTCTCGGGTTTCCCCCCTCCTTGTGCCCTGAGGCTGTGGTGGACCTAACTAGGTCCGGTATCGAATAGTGGGATCGGGACATCTCTAGCCCGCTGTAGATTACAGTAAGTGATACGGTGTCCCAAACCATATGATGATTACATTATACACACACCCCTCCGGTCAAAAGTTTGCGGACACTCGACTGAAACGTTTCTCACGATCGTTAAAAAGCGTTTGATCCGAAGAAATGATGAAATCGGTGTCGGGGATAAAAAAATACAATCGTGATGACGTGTTCGTTTCTTTCACGAGAAAACGAACGTTTCATTCACAAATAATATATTTTTAAACGGACGACTCGGGGGGGGGAAATATTTCCGAAAAGCAGCCGATGAGAGTCCGGCGTCGGTGCGAACTCCTTTAATACGGTTTAAAAAGCGTCCTCAAGAAATCGGATGAGAAAACATTTCTGGAAATTCTAGGTGAAAAGGGCGTCGACTTTGAAGATGATAAAATACTCAATTATTTTGATTTATTTTGGATTTTTTTTTCATCATAACATATTTCCCACAGTTCCATCTGTGTTACTCCAGAGTTTTGATGACTTTATTATTATTCTAAAATGTGGGGGTAAAAATAATAAAGACTGAGTGTGATGTATGGGCTTCCCTTAAAACGTATTTGGAGAATTAAAAAAAAAAAAATTCATATGATACTTGGTCATTTTTACAATACATACTGTAACATAAATAAATAAATAAATAAATAAAACAAACCATACAGGAACACAGTAGTGCCACGTTCGAAACAGCTCACGGTTTATATTTCTCATCTTCTATAATAAAACATTAAACTTGCACTACAGTATAACTTCTCTCAATATATCATATCACTGACGCTACAATATTAAAAGAAATGTTTCCTCAAGGCTGGGTTATGGGTTTTATAATCCAACCTCAGCTGCAACGACCTTCTCACCTGGTTCTGAGGTCATGACCCCCTCCGCATCCAGCTCCTGAGCCTTCCGCCGGGCCACGTTGGCCAACACAGGCTCCCCGCTGTCCCGTGCCACGTAATGGAGGTCCTTCCGGAAAAACCCCCCCACCAAAAAACAGTAAAAGCAGAAAGTGAGAAAAGAATCTCTACTCGTCAATGGACGATATCGAAGCGTTATTTTCTCATGCGGGTAGAAGAGAGCCAGAGTGACCTGTTTGAAGTTTAAAAGAACCTTGAAAAAAAAAAAAAATGAGTATCAAACTTTCTGAAAAAAAATCTGTCATGTTTGTTCTCCTTAACCCTCCCTTCCCCTCGTTCTCTCTCTCTCTCTCTCTCTCTCTCTCTCTCTCTCTCTGATGGATCTTATCTCCACCGTTTCAGAAGCTGGAGCAAGGGAGGTGTGCAGAGACGAAGGTGTCACCTTTTAGAAAGCGAGAGCGGTGCTCTTCATGTCGAAAATAGGAGTTTAGATGTTCTCATTACGAGCAGGTGGTCGCGCACAGACACACACACACACACACACACACACAAAATGTCATTTTCCATCCCTCTCATCTAACAGAATGGAATATAATATCCTTATCGGCACATCAAGCCGCCATTTAGTCTCTCGATGTGCCTCCAAATGTCAGTTTACATTCACCATTCTACTTGGAGGTCTTTCTCTCAGACAGGAAATGTGAAATAGACAACATTTATTGACCAGAAAAATGATTTTGGGTTGGGTAATCGCATTCTTCAACAGTAAAACTATTTGCAGATATGTGCAAATAGATATGCGGTGGATTGTAGATTTCTAATATGAGATATCTTGGTGAAATAGCTGCTTTAAGGGGGGGATATACAGGTGTGTGTGTGTGTGTGTGTGTGTGTGTATGTGTGTGTGCCCTCTTCATATATCATAGTGTCATATTTATATTTGTAATATTGCCCTCGGATGGCATTCCGTTCAAATGCCGGAGTCAGTTGCGAAAAAGATAATAGATGCAAGTTCAAGGTCAGGGTTTGTTTTTGGGTCGTGCGACTGTCTGAGCAGCTCTAATGCTGCGTTCGACTAAAACCGGTCAGAATTTCAGACCTCTAACTAGGAAAGACTAAAGAAAACGCCCCCTCAACTCAGGGGTTGCTACTCAGAAGCTCAGGACGGCCTCCTCGACCCCCGAGTTCGGCAAGTAACGTCAAAATCAACATGGCTGCCCTCAGCATCAACAGTAAACAAAGTAGCGCTCCTTAGACTATTGTATATACACTAGTATCCGCTTTAGATCACTCGACATACAGACCTATAGCGCTGCACCCGCTAGTTCACAATCTGTCCTGTGATCTGAAATACGGCTGCACTGACCGTGATGTGATTGTAATACAATTTAATATAAACGGGAAACTGTTACAGGAAAATAATCAACAATGTCGTGGTGTCCCGAAGAGGATTCTTTTCCTACAACGGCAAATGTTTTATTCCTGTAATAAAACGCTTCATTTAAACTGCAGCGTTAGTATTTTTCCCTCAGCGTCACAAACGACTCGTTAAATGATTCGTTCTAAACGATTCGTTCGAAACTCCTCCTTTCAGAGAGCGTACCCTGCTCTGATTGGTCAGACGTCCCAGTCTGTCGTGATCGGTCTACCGCTGTCAGCGAGCGGCCGATGAAGAGCAGAGGCGGAGCTTTTTGTTACAAACCTGCGTAGGTTAGTACAGGAAGTAAAGTCTGGAATCGCTAACGACTCGATTCAGCCGTTCAGAATCGATTCCTTCTTTCGGGAGTCGGTAACTCCGTTTGTCGTACGCTTTGAATTTTGAAACTTTGCAGATGTTTTTACATTCACAAACAGCTACGTATATAACACACAGGGAACGTTTGAAAAACCGTAATAGGTGCACTTTAAGTAAAGGATGACACGTTGTACGTTTTATCCATTTATAGTTGCGGAACATCTCTGAAATAAGTTCCTGTGATCACTCGTGTTATAGCAGCTAAAACAGTTGCTACCTCTCCGGCCTCTGTGTTTCTTTCTCATGAAGTTAAAACGGAAAACAAAAAACAGCGGAAAGTGAAAAGTGCTCTGTCCGGAAGACTCTCCCGTATCGGGAACATTATTTAAAGCCCTGACACCGGAGACTCCTTCCACAGACGTTAGATAAACATCTTCCTCACAGAAAAACGCCACATCATCAACAGTGATTGTTTAAAAGAAATATGTTTATCTGGGGCATCCGACAACCTTTTGAAGTTAGTGGGTGGAAACGCTAAAACGAAATACTTCATAATGGTCTTAATACGATTCGCTCGGAAGAAACCATCAAGGACCAGGACGTGAGCCAGTTCTGACGATTCCGAATGATCTGGATCTTAACGTCATTCAAAACTCTTCATAGCTTAGACGCTCCGTCCCGAGCTTCCAAAGGAGGCTTTGTGCTGAAACGTTTGATTTCATTCACGATGATGATTGTTTCAGCGACCGAACCAGGAAGTAGTGGGAGAGAGAGATGGGATCAGAGAAGAAGATGGAGAGAAAAAGCTAGAAATAGAAGCCGACAGAAAGAGAGAGAGCGAGAGAGAGAGAGAGAGAGAGAAGCTCAGCACTGAGAATCCACACGACTTGGAAGGGATAACAATAATTCCGTGCATAAACCATCAGATATTATGCGAGAAGCCCGAACAGCACACAGAACACGCTCTAATCTTATTTATTTAAGAGCTTTACGGGCAGATATGCAGCCTTTTAGCTGCGTGTTGGACTGCTGCGAGATTACACAAACGCCGCTCGAGTGCTGGTAATGATGACGAAAACGATGGCTGGTATTCACCTCGGCGCATAAAAGAGTCTGGCATGAACTAGTGGAGTTGAGACAACACACACACACACACTCTCTCTCTCACACACACACGCGCATGCTAACAAAACCCAACACCTGTAATCCAGGCAAGCATTAATTGGCTAAACCAGACAGCAAACTCAGCCCAGCTTTAACGAGCCACAAACAAGAACGGAAGTATTTGTGTATTTTAAAAGTCCAAATATAAATTCAAAAATGTGTGTTTGATCTTTTCCGAGCAGACACACGGCGCTCGAAAGCAGGTTTCTGTAAATCGTCTCAGATACGCTGCCGTGTTTAACAGTAAATAATGTGTATATATATATATATATATATATATATATATATATATATATATATATACAGTGCCTTGCGAAAGTATTCGGCCCCCTTGAACGTTTAAACCTTTTGCCACATTTCAGGCTTCAAACATAAAGATATAAAATTTTAATTTTTTGTGAAGAATCACCAACAAGTGGGACACAATTGTGAAGTGGAACGAAATCTATTGGATATTTTAAAACTTTTTTAGCAAATAAAGAACTGAAAAGTGGTGCGTGCAAAATTATTCGGCCCCCTTTACTTTCAGTGCAGCAAACTCACTCCAGAAGTTCAGAGAGGATCTCTGAATGATCCAATGTTGTCCTAAATGACTGATGGTGATAAATAGAATCCACCTGTGTGTAATCAAGTCTCTGTATAAATGCACCTGCTCTGTGATAGTCTCAGGGTTCTGTTGAAAGCGCAGAGAGCATCATGAAGACCAAGGAACACACCTGATGACGGTTCATAGCTGGGAGTGTGCACTACATGTTTGGAGAACAGTGACAGAATTATTGGCACCCTAGTACCCTAATAATATCAGTTACTTGGTTGCCATTAGGCTACTGGGCTGACCAGTATAGCTGTAGTAAAATACGCCGACCATGATTCACGGTCGTTATGTACAACAGGTAGTCTTGGCTGAGTGGCTGTTTGTTAATCAGAGGCGAATATTAAATCCCATCAGTTCCATTCAAAAGAATATGCAGGATGTGAGGTCAGCGTGTGAAATTCTCAACGCAGTGATTCCGCAGATGTCGTTAATTCTGACTCGTATATAAAAAGGAAAAAGGAAAACTGTTATGCTCTGACAAAGCACGGAATATTGCTAGAAAAGAGACGCGCACACACACACACACACAAAAACCCCCAGAGTGCATGGTCATAACCTCCTTCCGTTCCCTCTCTCCGACTCCCGACCCTTCCACACCAAAAGTGGGCCCCTCACAAAAGGCAAAGAGAGAGGAATTCTTTCAGGCCTCTTTTCCTGGGTTCGGAGACAAAAGGAGCGCAGACCCCCGCGACACACCGGGGACGAGATCAGATCCCCACTCGTTCTCTCTCCTTCTTTCTTTCTTCCTCTCTCTCCTGCAGGGAGGTTAATTTAACTTTGGCTAATTAACATGTGGCACTGCTACAGGGTGAAATGCCGCCGCTGGCAGACAGAACCCCCGAACTCGCACTCCTCCTCCTCCTCCTCCTCATTGCTCTCTTTGTTGATTTTCAATAAAGTGGCATTCATGAAGCGTTAATAATTTGCACCTTTTTTGTTCTCTCTCACTCTCTTTTCTCTCTCTCTTCTTGCACAACCGAACAATGACCGCTTCAAGGTACCTTTTTGCCAGTCCTCTCTCTCTCTCTCTAACTAACCAATCCCTCACTTCTTCTCCCCCCGTCTCTCTCTTTTTCAAGCTCCACAGGTTCAGATCCTCCTTCTTCAATCTGGACCCTCAACGGCAGCACTTAGTGTTGAATGAATTGGAACGCGAGTGACCGCCGTGAAAGGAGGATGGAGCGAGCGAGGGAGGGAGGGAGAGAGAGCGAGTGAATGCGAACGCTAATAGAGAAGGTGTCACTTGAGTGTGGAGTGGGGGGTTTCACACGTTTAGGGCACAGAGACGTGGCGAGAAAGGAAGAAGAAAAGATTTTTCGCACCCCCGCTTTCCATCAGCAACTGTTGCTCTCCTGATCTTTGCCCGACGTTAAATTTCCAACGCGCCACGGCTTCGGGACGAATCGCCACTGATATCGTGGCCATATTTTAAGCGGGGGGAAAAAAAAAATCACAAGACTGTGGTATTATATACTGTAGTATTTAGTATTATATACTACACATAGTATTTATGTTTTAATCATACTCATCAGAGCAGCAGAATAGAGTGATTGTAAAAAGGGGCGGGGTTGAGATTGAATACCTTATGAAGAGGTGTGGCTAGTGTAGTGCTGCTGTGATATATAAACTGGACAAAAGCTGAAAAAAAAAAAAAACCCTAAACCTCCAAACAGTTTAGTATTATGTTTGTATTTTCCACGCAAATCATGATTACAACCGCACAGGAAAGCCAGGTACCAGGTGTGATTCATTCTAAGTTAAGTACCAGGTGTGATTAATTCTAATTACGTAGGACTAAATCATCACTCTCACCCTGTTTCTCTACAGGAAAGTCTTCGATCTTCATGGCTTATCGGTCACTTGACAAGCTGAATATTAACTTCAATAGAGAATAAAGACAGGCCATAACATTACATAAGTGATAACAGGAGCTAACTAATCTCTCTGATGTTCCACAACATGCATCCATCTAAGAATTTTCAGCACTGCTTACCCTTCACAGGGTCACAGGGGAGCCTGGAGCCTATCCCAGGGAACTCAGGGTGACACCTTGGACAACCACATACACGTTCACACACTACTGACAATTTGGAAACGCCAGTCAGCCTACAACACATGTCTTTGGACTGAGGAGGAAACCGGAGAACCTGGAGGAAACCCCCGAGGCACGGTAAGAACATGTAAAGTCTGCGCACACGGGGCGGAGGCGGGATGCGAACCTGAAATCTCGAAGGTGCGATGCAAACATGCTGAGCACAACTTCTACGAAATCCAAGTCTTTCAAACTTGCTTGTTAGCGTTGACTGTGTGATAATAAAAGGCGTCTCACCATGAACAGGTCTCGAGCGCCGATGTCCAGAGCCAGGAGAAAAGCCTTCTCAAAGCGCTGGTGTCTGAAATGAAACAGTACAATGTTGGGATGGAGACAGAGCAGATATCCAGAGGTCTCAAAATGATTCATTCAATGGGGTTTGATATACAGTTAAAGGAGAAACCAGCGTAAAGTGTATTAGGAAGCGTCAATGTGCCTTGGCATACGTTCTACAAGTCTGCGGATCTGTACTGGAGAGATGATAACACTGTTATTCCAAAAGATCTTCCCTCAGGTTTTTGAAGAAGAGCAGCCCTAAAGCACGATGCTGCCACCACCATGCTTCACCGTGGGTATTGTGTTCTATTGTTGGTGATTTAAAAAAAAAAATTTTTTGCACCAAGCATGCTGTTTGGAATCGGTCTCATCGGACCAGAACACATTTTACCACATGGTTTGGGGTGATTTATTTGTGCTTGGATGTTTTCTTGTGAGAAAGGACTTCCTTCTAGCAACCTCACCCCATATCCCAGACATGTGAAGAATACGAGAGATTGTTGTCACAAGCACAGAGTAATCAGTACCTGTCAGATTTGTTGATCATGGCCTTACCATGGCACATCTAATGTTTTGGAAATTCTTTTATACCCCTCTCCCGATCGAGCTCTTTGCAGACTCTTTGTAAGCTCTCAGCGGTCGGATGATTCCAAGGACGTGTCAAGAAAATCCTACAGAAACAGCTGATCTATGTGGGGTTCATTAGAATAATTCCAAGTGTATGATAATGACTTTGATTGGTTCATTCTCAACACAGCCACGTCCCCAATTATAAACGGGTGTGCACACTTATGTAACCAGGTTATCATAACCTGTTCTTATTGTTCTATTTTACCCTCAAATGTGTCTGTTTTTCACTTAATTCTTATATGTTGTAATTTCACATCGAGTGTGAAAAAACGTTCGGACATGATTTCTCTCTTTTTCATGTTTTTACATCACAAAAAACCTGCCATTTTAATAGGGGTTGTGTGTGTGTGTGTGTGTGTGTGTGTGTGTGTGTGCGCGCATACCTGATCAGATGATGGAAGAATCTCCGTGCGTAGCGGCTAATGGGGTCTCGATACTCCAGTATAACTGTGTCTGTTAAGGCTCTGGATGGAGAGTAGAACATCCCCAGAGCAGCTTCTAACTGAGCTACAAACACACACACACATGCATGCAAGCACATACACAATAAAGTGATCATGCACATTTTATAGTAGAGTATAGTAGAGTAGAGCATAGTAGAGTAGAATATAGCAGAGTAGAGTATAGTAGAGTACAGTAGAGTATAGTAGAGTACAGTAGAGTATGGTAGAGTACAGTATAGAAGAGTGGAGTGTAGCAGAGTAGAGCAGAGTAGAGTAGAGTTGAGTAGAGTATGGTAGAGTACAGTATAGAAGAGTAGAGTGTAGCAGAGTAGAGTAGAGTGCAGTATAGCAGAGTATAGTAGAGTGCAGTAGAGTTGAGTAGAGTATGGTAGAGTACAGTATAGAAGAGTAGAGTGTAGCAGAGTAGAGTAGAGTATAGAACAGTACAGTAGAGTATAGCAGAGTATGGCGGAGTAGAGTATGGTGGAGTACAGTATAGAAGAGTGGAGTGTACCAGATTAGAGTAGAGCATAGTAGAGTATAGCAGAGTAGAGTATAATAGATTATAGTAGAGTGCAGTATAGTAGAGTATAGTATAGCAGAGTATAGTATAGTTGAGTACAGTATTGAAGAGTAGAGCAGAGTAGAGTACAGTAGAGTATAGCGGAGTAGAGTATAGTACAGTAGAGTATAGTATAGTGGAATATAGCAGAGTATAGTATAGTAGAGTATAGTATAGCAGAGTAGAGTATATTATAGTAGAGTATAGTAGAGTACAGTAGAGTATAGTAGAGGTATGGTTTATATAATTATTTATATTAATTTTGTTTATTTTGGTTTGTGAGTGGAGGTATAGGGGTGGATATAGTAGAGTGCAGTGGGGTAGAGTTAGGTAGGTGTGAGGTGAGGTGAGTGGGGTGGGGTGCAGTGGGTGCAGTGGGTATGGCAGGTGGGGGTATAGTAGGTATAGTGGAGTGCAGTGGTGCTGTAGGTGTAGTGGGGTGCAGTAGAGGTATGATGGGTATAGCAGAGTGGGGTGCAGTGGGGTATAGTGAGGTATAGTGAGGTATAGCAGGGTGGGGTGCAGTGGGGTATAGTGAGGTATAGTGGGTACAGTAGGTATATGGCAGAGTAGAGTATAGTGGGTGCAGTAGGTATAGCAGGTAGAGTATGGTGGAGTACAGTGAGAGTATGCGCAGTAGGTATAATAGGTATAGTGAGGTGCAGTAGTGTTAGTAGAGTGCAGTGGGGTATGGTAGGTACAGTGGGGTAGGTATAGCAGAGTGAGTGCAGTAGGGTATAGTGAGGTACAGTAGGGTATAGCAGAATAGAGTTGCAGTGGGTGTAGTGAGGTGCAGCGGAGGTATAGTGGGTGCAGTAGGTATAGCGGGTAGGTATAGTGGGTACAGTAGGTATAGTGGAGTACAGTGGGTATGGGCGCAGTGAGTATAGTGAGTATAGTAGGTACAGTGGGGGTACAGTGGGGTATAGCAGAGTGATGTAGTGGAGTGCGGTACAGTGGTGTAAGTGGGGGTATAGAGGTGTAGTAGGGTGCAGTAGAGTATAGTAGAGTACAGTAGAGTATAGCAGAGAAGAGTGCAGTAGAGTATAGTAGAGTACAGTAGAGTATAGCAGAGTAGAGTGCAGTAGAGTATAGTAGAGTATAGTAGAGTATAGCAGAGTAGAGTATAGCAGAGTAGAGTATAGTAGAGTACAATAGAGTATAGTGAGTGGGGTGCAGTAGGTATAGGCGCAAGGGTATAGTAGGTACAGTGGGGTATAGCAGAGTGGGTATAGCAGAGTAGAGTATAATGGGTATAGTAGGGTGGGGTGCAGTGGTGGCGCAGGTGGGTATAGTAGAGTACAATAGAGTATAGTAGAGTATAGCGCAGAAGAGTATAGTAGAGTACAGTAGAGTATAGCAGAGTAGAGTATAGCAGAGTAGAGTATAGTAGAGTATAGTAGAGTAGAGTGCAGTAGAGTATAGCGCAGTAGAGTATAGTAGAGTACAGTAGAGTATAGTAGAGTAGAGGTGCAGTGGGGTAGGCAGTAGAGTATAGTGGGGACAGTAGGGTATAGTAGGGTACAGTGAGTATAGGCGCAGTAGGTATAGTAGAGTACAGTGGGGTGTAGCGCAGTAGGTATAGTAGGTACAGTAGAGGTAGTGAGGTGGGGTGCAGTAGGTATAGCGCGGTAGGTAGTAGAGTACAGTAGGTATAGTAGAGTAGGTATAGCGCAGTGGGTATAGTAGAGTACAGTAGAGTATAGTAGAGTGAGGTGCAGTAGGTATAGCGCAGTAGGTATGTAGAGTACAGTGGGTGTATACGGTAGAGTATAGTGGGGAGTACAGTGGATTAGTGGGGTATAGCAGAGTAGGGTATAATAGGGTAGTGGGAGTAGAGTTGCAGTGGGTGTAAGCGCGTAGGTATAGTAGAGTAAGGTATAGTAGGGTAGAGTGCAGTAGAGTATAGCGAGTAGAGTACAGTGGGTATAGTAGAGTGGAGGTGCAGTAGGTATAGTACGGTGGAGTGCAGTAGAGTATAGTAGAGTACAGTGGAGGTGAGTAGGTGCAGTGAGTAGGTATAGTAGAGTACAGTAGAGTAGAGGTGCAGTAGGTATAGCGCAGTAGAGTACAGTAGGTATAGTGGAGTAGGTGCAGTAGGGTTATAGTAGGAGTGGAGGTGCAGTAGGTATAGTAGGGTGCAGTGGGGTATAGGCGAGTGGGTACAGTAGAGTATAGCCAGGTAGAGTGCAGTAGAGTAGGGTGCAGTGAGGTATAGTAGAGTAGAGTGCAGTAGAGTATAGCAGTAGGTACAGTAGGTATAGTAGAGTGAGAGTGCAGTGGGGGTAGGTGCAGTAGGTATAGTGGAGGTTACAGTAGGGTATAGCAGGTAGGTGCAGTGGAGTATGTAGAGTGGAGTGCAGTGGGTATAGCGCAGTAGGTACAGTGGAGTGTAGTAGAGGTGGGTGCAGTGGGGTATAGTAGGTAGAGTGCAGTAGGGTGGCAGGTACAGTGAGGTATGTGTAGGTGTATAGGTGGGTGAGTTGCAGTGAGGTATGCGGCAGAGGTGTAGTAGAGTGCAGTAGGGTGAGGTATAGTAGAGTACAGTGAGGTATAGCAGGTAGGTATAGTAGGTGCAGTAGAGTATAGCAGTGTAGATTGCAGTAGAGTAGGGTGCAGTAGAGTACAGTGGAGGTATAGCAGGTATAGTGAGGTACAGTAGGTATAGTAGAGGTGGGTGCAGTGGGAGGTATAGCGCGGTAGAGTATAGTAGAGTACAGTGGAGGTATAGCGCAGTGAGGTATAGTGGGTACAGTGGGAGTATAGGTAGAGTTGAGGTATAGCAGAGTAGAGTATAATGGGAGTGGAGTAGAGTAGAGGTGCAGTAGGTATAGCGCAGTAGGTATAGTAGAGTACAGTGGGGTATAGTAGAGTAGGGTAGGTGCAGTGAGGTATAGCGCAGTAGGTACAGTAGGTATAGTAGAGTGGGGTGCAGTAGGTATAGTAGGTGGAGGTGCAGTGGGGTATAGTAGAGTACAGTAGGTGTGTAGTAGGTAGAGGTGCAGTAGGTATAGTAGAGTAGGTGCAGTGAGGTATAGTGAGGTGCAGTAGAGGTACAGTAGAGTAGGGGTACAGTAGAGTATAGTAGAGTACAGTAGAGTATAGTAGAGTAGAGTGAGTAGAATATAACGCAGTAGAGTACAGTAGAGTATAGAATAGTAGAGTACAGTAGAGTATAGTAGAGTAGAGTATAGTAGAGTACAGTAGAGTATAGTAGAGTGCAGTAGAGTATAGTAGAGTACAGTAGAGTATAGTAGAGTGCAGTAGAGTATAGTAGAGTACAGTAGAGTATAGTAGAGTAGAGTGCAGTAGAGTATAGCGCAGTAGAGTACAGTAGAGTATAGTAGAGTACAGTAGAGTATAGTAGAGTAGAAGTATAGTAGAGTGCAGTAGAGTATAGCGCAGTAGAGTATAGTAGAGTACAGTAGAGTAGAGTGCAGTGGAGTATAATAGAGTTTTTCTGAGGCTCTTCATCTCACCATGCAACACTACACTTATTACACATACAGTATATTATCATGCAATATTACATTTCATCAAATCTGTGTTTATTGCCAGATTAATCTCCATGTTTTTAATTTTCTGTAGCATACAGCATTACAAGGACAACGTTACAGCTAGCTCCATAACTGCGGACCTGAACTTAAACCAGTCTTTGAAATGAATGAGTACCAGAAGTAAACTGTGTGTCAGGTAAATGCTGATCCAGCGTGATTCGGTTGGGGCTGGGCCGAAAGATTTGCCTGGGATTTTTTATATTTTTTTTTTACTCAGCTTGTACGGTTCTCTTAAACATACACAAAAAGAAAAGAGGGGCGATTCTTGTAGCAGTTAAAAGTCACCTTTTGGCAGAATTCATGTAAAAGGTGTGCTTGGTCTGATGATAATACTCAAATCCTCAAATAAACTGTAAACGACTCTATTATTACGTTTGATCATTTCTCTCACACCATTCTCTTTACTACTGTATCCATCCTGAGGCTACATGGTACACTTCTCACGTTCTTACCTTCCGTCTGCTCGTCCAGTGGTTTTCTGAGCAGGTGATCGGTCACCGAGATGAGACCACGATAGCAGTCTGCTCCCATCATGCACCAGTCCATATTACCCAGAATGCCCAGTGCAGCGTCCACCTCTCCAAAGCGCAGGCGATGCTGCAGGAGTTCACCCAGCCCCAGCTGGGCCCCATTCAGTATACCTATACAACACACACACACAACCCATGTGGAACACTCGCATACATGCAAAGTACGCACCCCAGACAGATGGCTCACACACACACACACACACACACACACACACACACACACACACACGTGTCTTTTTCCACTCATCTCCTCTCAAGTTTGCATTTAAGAGTTAAAAGCAGTAGAGTTAAGCACATTAAAAAAAGAAAGAATATTTTAGGAGAGTCTAATGACCAGCAATGACCTGAGTGATCGGACCTGCGCTTAACTCTACTGCTTTTAACTCTTAAATGCAAACTTAAGAGGAGAGGAGTGGAAAAACGCGTGTGTGTGTGTGTGCGTGTGTGTGTGGCGCTAAGTAAGTGGCAGATCTTTGGAGAAAGTGCTTGGCTAGATTGGCATTGACATCTCGATCGATCCTCCCATTTCTCTCTCTCCAGAGGTGGATTTAACCACACACACACACACACACACACACAATAACATTAGACATTTCTACATTAAAAATACTATAAAAAGCAGTAAACAGTAATAAACTAAATAAAGTCAATATTTAGTATGATGACCCTTTGCAGCCGCACGGTGGCTTGGTGGTTAGCACGTTCGCCTCACACCTTCAGGGTCGGGGGGTTGAATTCCCACCGTGGCCGTGTGTGTGCGGAGTTCGCATGTTCTCCCCGTGCTGCGGGGGTTTCCTCCGGGTACTCCGGTTTCCTCCCCCAGTCCAAAGACATGCACGGTAGGCTGATTGGCGTGTCCAAAGTGTCCGTAGTGTATGAATGGGTGTGTGAGTGTGTATGTGATTGTGCCCTGTGATGGATTAGCACCCTGTCCAGGGTGTACCCCGCCTTCTGCCCGATGCTCCCTGGGATAGGCTCCAGGTTCCCCGCGACCCTGAAGGATAAGCGGTATAGAAGATGGACGGATGGAACCATAGTAACATGCAGTCACAGTTGCATACAGTAATCAGACTGAGAGCTTCATTATTAGTAAAGGCTCGGCACAGACGCAGGTCATTCACACTCGCACACTCTCGCTATCTCTAATAACTATTTATGATGATTCATTCAAATAAATGTCATTTAGCCTTCAGTCCTGAAGACTTGAACGTAGCAGATCACTTCAAGTTACGGTTTTAAGTGCCGACACTGGAGACTCCTTCCATACTCATAGCCATTCAAGGCCTTTCCCATTGCTTATTCATTCATTCATCTTCATTAAGCGCTTCATCCTGGTCAGGGCCTCGGAGTCGATCGCGGCAACGCTCGGGGTGAGTCGAGAATTCACCCTGGATGGGATAACGGTCTATCACAGGGCACCATGCACGTGTACACACACACACACACACACACACACACACACACACACACACACTCCATCCTTCTCTTTCCCTCCCACCACCCAAAATCCCTCTCTCGGTTTCCCTTACACATATCTCAGCCTCTCTCAGTCGCTTCATTAGGTTTCTACAAGTGCCAGCAGCTGTGATCATAATAAGCGATGATCACCGGAGGCATCACACACACACACACACACACACACACACACACACAATGCAAGAGCATGCATTAATAATGTAATGGCTGTTTAAACCTCCTGACCCAAACACAGCTATACTTAACCTTGCCTGCCTCTCGACATGGGACACACACACACAGTACTCTAAAGCATATACAAAGCCAGGACTACATTCCCGTTTAAAAATACAACAAAAATAGTTTTTAATTTATGACACCTGGAGCTGAATAAGCAAACACACACACACACACAAAACAAATACATGCCATGTAACCCTGGTCTATGGATTTCAATTATATCAGTTGGGAAACAGACTTTTTTTTTTTAGCAGCTTATCAAAACAGTCCAAGTCTCTGACTTGTGGTATGTTTGGAGTGTATGTTACAGCAAAAACTAGTAGTGCGTTCAAATGAAACAGCCGAATCCATGTTTTAAGCTGAAGAGAAAAAAAAAAGAAAGAAAGAAAAACACCACTCGTAACAAAAATGTTTAAAGATGTGAGAACGTTGTTGAGAAATAAGGACACCTGGCTCATAACCGAGGCGAATGATCTAGCACACAGCGATCGAGTCATCTACATGGACAATGTAAAGAGAGAGAGAGAGAGAGAGAGAGAGCATGATAGTGAGAGAGAGAGAGAGAGAGAGAGAGAGAGAGAGACAGAGAGAGATGGAGAGTGAGATAGAGAGTGAGAGAGAGACAGATAGAGTGAGAGAGACAGTGAGAGAGCTAGAGAGTAAGAGAGAGAGAGATAGAGAGTTTGCGAGAGAGAAAGAGAGACCGTGTGAGAGAGAGAAATAGAGAGTGAGAGAGAGAGCGTGAGGATATAGAGTGAGAGCGAGAGAGATAGAGACAGAAAAAGAGCGAGAGAGACCGACAGAGATTGAGAGCGAGATAGGCAGAGAGCAAGACAGACAGAGATCGAGAGAGAAAGCGAGAGAGTGAGAGACAGAGACAGACAGAGATCGAGAGAGGGAGAGACAGACAGAGAGAGACTGAGAGACAGAGAGAGTGAGAGACAGACCGAGATCGAGAGACAGACAGAGAGAGAGTGAGAGACAGAGACAGACAGAGGTCGAGAGACAGACAGAGAGAGAGTGAGAGACAGAGACAGACAGAGGTCGAGAGACAGACAGAGAGAGAGTGAGAGACAGAGACAGAGGTCGAGAGAGAGAGACAGCACAAAGACATCACCTGACTAAGATTACACTTAGCACTTATCACCATGTTATATGATGTTGTAAACACCAGAAGCGGAGGTCATTCATATGGACTCTCATCATAAACACAGTACACACACATCATTTGGTGTTATTTCAAATTATAACTGCGACAGCCGGAAAGAATATACAGTAATTGCCTTTTGGATCAATATGAAGACTATACGATCCTCTCTTATGTGATAATATTCGTGATTAGTTCAGGCATGCTTTTAACAGTATAAGCTATTACACCACAGCACTGTCGAATTCGCAAAATTCATTTCTGTAAGTAGACATTTATTTAACATTTACGGAAGGAGTCTCCAGTGTCAGCACGTTGTACCAGCCCACACAGGAAGTGCTCTCCAGTTTCTGCTCGTTTGGTCTTGCCGCATCACGTCAAGCCATCTTGGACCATTTTCCTGCAACAGCGTTCCTTTCCTACAGTACACAGCCTACATCCGTTTCTCACCTCAGACCACCCTTCGCGTAAATGAATTCATTTTTTGGGTGGGCGAGCTGAAGGCCACATCGTTGCGTAATTGATTTCGAGGAGGACGGCAGAGCCCAATTAAAATTACAAGCGGGCAATTAGCAGGCCGCCCCCCACCCCCCGCCCCCCCGCAAAGCCCCGAGGAGACGCTAATGTGGCTAATACGTGAGTAGAGCGAGAAATTAGAGGGCACACGGAGACGTTTATGCAAATCGAGGATGAAGAAGGAGGGAGATTAAAGAAAGGCGACACTCCTCCGATCCCAACGCTCACAGACGCTAAAAATCAGGAATATAAACATTATGTATAGAGTCACAGGCTCCCACAAACACACTGCTCTCTGTGGCGTACAGCACAAATAATATGAATTGGCCTTGCTGTTAAAATACTTTCGGCGGGGACTGTATAGCCTGATTACTTGTTGAGATCAGAAGGTATATTTATTCCACATAGCTAAGTACTTTTAAAGCGCACCTATTATGGTTTTGAAACGTATCTAATTTTGTTTTAAAGGTCTCACACAATAGATTTACGTGCATCCGAGGTCAAAAAACACTTGAACGGGCTCGTAATTTAAACTGCAGCGTTAGTATTTTCCCCTCTGTGTCACAAACGACTCGTTAAATGATTCGCTCTAAAGGATTCGTTCTAAACTCCTCCTTTCAGAGAGCGTACCCTGCTCTGATTGGCCAGACGTCCCAGTCTGTTGTGATCGGTCTACCGCCGTCAGCGAGCGGCCGATGAAGTCCAGAGGCGGGGCTTTTTGTTACAAACCTAAGTAGTCAGTACAGGTAAATCTGAATCGCTAACGAGTGTTCCCGTCAGTCGTCTTTTTGGGTCGTACCTTTGCTGTGCTTTGTTTGACTCAGTTACTGTTGGGAACTGTTGGGAAAATCTTTGTTTTGTGAGGTGTGTGTGTGTGTGTGTGTGTGTGTGTGAGGGAGATTTTGTGTTGAAACCGATCGAGTGTGTTATTGTACCCATTACAAGACTGGAATACGCTGCTTCATCTTGAGCCCAGGTTTTATATCATATATACAGAACAGACAGACTTTCAAGGAGACGTCTGACTTACAGTCCTTCATGTAGTCCGAGATTCAGGATTTTCCCTTCATGATCAGATCCGAAGTAACTAGCAGCTTGCTACTCTTCTCATTGAATACTTTCTGAATCTTACTCGAGTCATTATTAACACGATTACTTTTACTCTTATTCTAGTAATTATTCTATAAACAGTTGTACTGGAGTAAAATCCCAGCGTACTACTTTAGTTGTGTAATTCTAACACGGTCATGTAATATTACTCGGAATATCGCATTCGCGTAATGCGGATCATATTAGCTAGATCACAAAATGCATCGTTTCTGTTGCATGAGGTTTTCGTAGCCCTAGTCAATACTGATACCGTGTGGTTCAGTTTACAAGTATCTCTATTTGTCCAATAATTTTCTCTCTCTTTTTTTTTTATTTTTATTTTTTTTAGCACGTCTGCAGAATTTGTTAAATTAGCACCACGCTAACATGTTGTGTATAGTGTATCTCCCTACACCGGCTTGATACATACACTAGTTGTAGATTAAGATACAGATATGAGGTCAGTGACCAACATCTATTCAGCATGTTGTTCACATGCATCTTAGTTTTCAAGAGAACCTTTCATCAAAGTGCTCAGTTTGTTGTTAGCATATCTCAGTGCTAGCATGCCACTTAGCATATCTTGTTACAAACCATTGATTTTGTATTTTGCATTATGGTGGTGTATGTGCATTTGGCGTTGAAAGTATGCTTGTTATAGACTGTCTTTTATTCTTTCCTTTTTAAGCTTAGTTTAGTGCTTAAGTTGGATATATATATATATATATATATATATATATATATATATATATATATATATATATATATATATATATAAACCACGTTGCTTTGCTCTAGCATGCCCGAGCAGACCGGCCAAGGTGCAATGCTCTGCTTGAAATTGAAAGATTTGGTGAATATATGTATGAGATTATTACAACATCAATTTAAGACATTTTGTTTTTTTCTGAAATGAATCATTTTGTTTTATCTGCGACGCCATACGAATTAAAGATATTTTAAAAACCAAGCTGCATTTGACTTTAGTTCAAAAGGTTTAGCATTTAAGCCATTAACAAAAAAACTCAATCAAAAGTAGCACACACACACACACGCCCGCACACCCAGCCGCACACCCAGTGCACCCAGCTGCACACCCAGCCGCACACCCAGCCTGAGCGTTCTATATGATGCAACCTTAATGGCAAAATACTGCAATGCTACGCAATTTGCTTTCCCTTTGATTAGTGCTTGTAAATTAAGCTGTTTTTTCTCCTCCCTCTCTCATTTTGTCGTCTGTGCAAGGCGGCCAGCTGCACATCCGCTCGGCAGAACGCTACAACAGCAGCCGGTGTGTGCCCATGAGAGATAACTCAGAGAGAGAGAGAGAGAGAGAGAGAGAGAGAGAGAGAGAGAGAGAGAAAAAAACGTCCTCAGGAACAGGGGGGGCGCCCGCCCTTTTTTTTTTTCCCCCTTCTTTTCTTTTCCCTCTCTTATTTTTCCGCCTTTTTTATTTTTGTCAATAAACAAAGCTGTTTGATGTGCGTCTGTCCAGTTTTTTTTTTTCTCTCTCTTCTTTTTTTTTTTTTTTTTTTGTTCTTTTTAAAAAAAAAAAAAAAGGTTTTTTTTGTGCATGACGAACATGCTAACAAACAAACAGAAAAATAAATAAGGCAGGCAAACAAGAGGCTTGTGCTCTCCTTCAAATTATCAGTAGTGGAAGATGCATTCTTGCTTTCTTTATCCAAACCTTGGCTCAAGATCAAGACAAAAACAACCGGAGCTCCTCTTTCTCTTCGTTTTTTTTTTTTCTTCTTCTTTACACCTATACGAGTCTCTTCCTCCTCTAAAGTTGCAGTTAAACTCTTTCGAGGCAGGTCTCGTTTAACTGGCAAACTTTGTCTAGTTCCACAAGGGATGTTCGGCCACTGGAAATGAATTACGAGGGGGACACGACACCACATGTGTATACACACACATATATATATATATATATATATATATATATATATATATATATATATATATATATATATATATATATATATATATATGTATATATATATAAACATATAAGGAAACACACACACATACATACATATACATTTTATATATATATATATATATATATATATAAATATACAAATCACAAAAAAAAAAAAACACACACACACATACATACACACACATATATACACACTCACCTAGTCGGAGTCTCAGAGCAGCCACTGGACCTCTGTGGAACCTTAGCATCAGGAGATCGTGCACTTCCAGCCCTTCGGCACCCTGGGAGTAGGGATGGTTTTTGTTGTTGCTGTTTATTTTTCAGATTTTCTACACATTATTTACAAGCTCATCTTCATCTTCCACAGCTAAATGTCTTAAACAAAAACACGAGGAAGTAATAACACTTCAAAGGTAGTTAATAGCAGTTAACAGGCTAAAGCTGTGGCTAATTGTTAGCTTCTACAGTTTTTGTAGTTTATGGTATGTACTTACACAGAAAGATTGCCTACACTTACAGAAAATTTCAATCTAAATGTAATTAGGCTACTAAATAGGCTTTGCCTTCATCATTGGCGTCTCTAGTTTTGCAATGGAGCTATGAAGATAACGTAACTAACATACTAACATTTAGCTGACCCCCCCCCCCCCCAACGGAATTCCCACAGAATTGCTTATGTGGTTTAAGAAACAGTGTGACGGAGTGCAATCTATAAACATGAACAAAACTTCACCTTACAGCTAAACACTGTAGTGTTATTAAGTCTGCCATTTTGGAATAACTTTTGTGGTTAACGTCATTAGCTACAACTTCGGCCTGGCCCAGATCTCTCCGGCCCAAACACCAAGAACTGTATGCCAAGGTTTGCAGCCAAATTTTTACTTAATTATGCACTTTCGATAACAAACAAAAGCAAACCTTTCTGACTAAATAAAACTTTGGACTCATCCCTACCTGTGACATTGATGAGTGTGCCCACTCCACACCCTCCAAACCACTGGCTATTCTCACATGCCTGGCCAGCTGCAGACTCTTGCCACTCGTACCCATGACGTCCTCCTCAGACACCAACTGTAGTCGGAGAGGGCTGAGTCCCAAATCAAAGCACTGCAGCTCACCCTGACCCCCAGCCACTACAATCAAGCCTCCATCAGGGTGCCAGACCAGTACAGAAGGGAGCATGGGGCAGTTGACACAAGTCTGGAAGCCAGTTTCGATGTGGAGCAGCACCAAAGAGGAGTCCTGAAGGCCCAGCAGAAGCCAGCGCTCACTTGGGTCACGGCACCAGGACACAGGAGCAGAAGATAGAGGTAAAGATGTAGCCGAGATGCGCTGCAAACGTCCACGAGCGCACTCGTACGCGCGTGTTTGAACGACTTGGGCTTCCTCACGCAGCTCGATGTTGGAGCGACCGGGCTCCTCGCGTAGCTCTGCAGTGGAGCTGTGGGCCTCCTTGTGCAGCTCCACGGTGAGGATCTGGTAGGGTTGGGTCTGGCTGAAGCAACAGTCCAAAGGTTCACCATTAGTGCGTATGGAGCTCAGAACCTAAACAAATGGGAAGGACATGAACAACAACAAGATTTCACACTTCCAAAATGTACAGCTAGTAAGGAGGAAGCTGAGTGAAGAAAGAAAAGTCAATGAAACATGAAAAACATGGTTCAAACACGAAGGAACCTTTCGAGGAACTCGTATTCTTCACTTTCCACTTGCATAAAAACAAGCGCGTCCTGTAAACCGTCTGATTTTCTGGTAATGCCCGGTCACTTCCTACATAAAATAAAAGCTTGTTACATAGGTTCTTTAAAAAGAAAATCACCGGTGTGAGGGCTGGACATTCTGTAAGAAATAAATCTGTAATAAAACACGTACTTTGATGTAGGAACCTCCTGGAACTAAAATCAACCCAGGAATTAAAACCAGCTGTGGTTCCTCTGGTACTCCACGCTCTAGTTCCTCATAAGCACCAAATTCAGTTCCGTCTTTGCTACAGGAACTTTCTGGATCTAAAATCGGCCTAGAAACTAAAATAGGTCCTGGTCCCTCCGCTGGAAAATTGACTAAGCCTTCGGAGTTCCTGAAGCGAAAAACATGTCTAGAACGCAGTTTATCTTTATTGACAATGTGTCAAGTATTATTTATCATGAGAAACGGAAAATACAAAAGCCATGGCAAGATCTTTGTGAGGGACAGAACTCGCTGTTCTTTTATAATGGTCTAGCCAAGTACGTAAACATTTAGATTCTCCAATTAGTAATCACTACCGATGACAATTTCGGTCAACGCCACGAACGCCACTACAAAACTGCATCCACAGCAACACATGTGTTTAGCACACTGCCTCTTAGTATATTTCGGAGCCAGCAGTGGAATGACAGATCCTGTTGAGAGCTTTATCACGCTTGTGAAAGTGAATAATCAGCATGCGACATTTCATCCTAACCCGAGCTCCGGTTAGCAGGCACAACCAATGATATTAGTGTCAGTGTCAAATGCTCGGCGGCATACTCTGGCAAGAACGCTATCGCGGATACACACAGGAATTCGTAAGCATATAAAATCACACACTTGGCGAAAAAGTGTGGAAGTGATCAGGGTTTTGGTTTGGCCATTGTCAAGCGCATGCAGTTCATTTTGTATGTAGACAAAGCAACAACACAGAAAAAAAAAAGGAGAACAGTTAAGAGATTGACAGTCGGATGGAGATAAGACGGTGGAAGCGAGGGAGATGTGAGAGACAGTGAGGACAGAAAGAGAATGAGAGAGAGAGAGAGAGATGTGGTTTGGCACAGGCAGTGGCGTATTTGGCAGTGCCAGCAGCAGTGACAGAATTAAGCAGGTTGCCCACAGCCTCTGTGTGGAAGCAGAGGATGAGGGCTCCGTTTTTGCAGCTCTTGTTTAGCCCTAATCCCTCCAGGCTGCTTCCCGATGCTCCCCAGGGGGGCCAGGAAGGAGGGTTTAGGAGGGCTGATGCGCAAATGAGGGAGTGTGTGTATGACGGGGAGGGGGGTGCGGTAGTGCTGACAGCACGGAGGGTTCCGGATATGAGCCAGAGTTCCACAGAGACAAACCTGCTGAGGCACACCTGCCCCAACTACAGCTAACACCAGGACAACACCGAGGCCTAACGACTGCCCTAAAGCGAACAACCCACTAATAAGGTCAGTAATGACTGCAATTGACCAACAAGATCAATTCTGAGGCCATGACGCTAAGAGGAAAACACATCAAGTAGACAGGACAACAATTTACTGCCCGATTCATCCAAATCTCCATCTTCTGCATTAGAGTCCAACTTTCTACTGCTGATGACGGTCCCACATAGAAACCCCAAAGCAGTGGTTACTGACCATCTTCCTCGAGATCTACCTTCCTGTAGGTTTCACTTCCAACCAAAATCTAAAACACACCTATTTTAGCTGATCAAGAACTAGATGGTCACGTGTGTATGCCTGTATATTGTCTTTATAGTACGCGATTGTGTAAGACTAATGATTTATAAATCGCACTGGTGTCACTCAGAAGAAGACAGGTCCCCTTTTGGCTCTGGTGCCTCTCAAGGTTTCGTCTTCATGTCGTCTCAAGGAGGTTTTCTTTCCATCTTTCCACTGTCGCTTCTGGCTTACTCATTATAGATCTAACTGTTAAAATTCATAACCAGCACCATGGTGCTCTGGTGCTACCAAATGACCGACGACCACCAGGGCAACACCGAGGCCCCGGACTCTTACCCTGAATTTCTATGTCCTGCTCATGGAGTACCATAGCCCTTGAGAATTTGGTGTTTTCGCTCTTCTAACTCACCTTGTGTATTACTTGATTAGTTGAATCAGGTGAGTTGCAAGCATTTAAAAAAAAAAACGTTTTCATGGTTTTCATGGAAACATTGATCGATCATGGATTTCCTCCATGATCAATTAGCGAGCAACTGTGCTAACTAGCCAGCTCGGGAACTATGTCGAAGAATCAGGGCTTTAAAAGTTCTCTTAGGTATTATGCATTAGTTTGGCTACAGAAGCCAAACTTCAACAAATCAAATCACAAGTTACAAATTTATAAGCAGCTTTCCCCACCATAGCTTTGCAGTTCCGGAGAGGAAATTGCATCAGATTGCAATTCGTCTGAAGTCTACAGTTCTGCTGACACGATCCTCTCCCTCAGTCCTACATGGTTCATGAATTTAGCTTGAGCTAGTAAAGTATTGAAGCATTTTCTTAAGATGGTGAGTGCTCCATCATGGTAGGTCAAGAACTAGAACACAGGACAAAGCTGAGACCTGGTTCCTGTCACCATCACTGCCCTGGTGTTCGACGTTAGCATCACGGCAGATTGGCTTGTCTTAGTCAATGGGTTGTTAGCGTCAGTGAATAGGACATCCAATCCTACATAATCCTAGCCAGATGCTAACCCTATAAACAGAGATAGAGTGGCCCAACCTGCAAGAATATATGCGTGCAACAATTATTGGCACGCCTATGAATTCATGAGAAATTTGTATTCTGTATAAGTGCATTCCCATTTATATATAAAAAAATTAAGTACGCCTGGGTGACTAGGAACATGAAACTGTTCAACCATGACTTCCTGTTTCACAGGGGTATAAATATGAGGTAACACATAGGCCAAATTCCCTTAGTCATTCATAACAATGGGTAAGAAACAGGAATGTAGCTGTGATGTGCGGCAAAAGGTTGTTGAGCTTCACAAAATGCCCATTTCCACCATCAGGGCAATAATTAAGAAGTTCCAGTCAACTGAAAATGTTATGAATCAACCTGGAATTGGACGTGTGTCTATATCGTCTCAACGCACTGTGAAGAGGACGGTTCAAGGTGGCCAAAAAAAAAAAACCTCTAAGGATCACAGCTTTGATTTTTTTTGCCGAAGTTAGTTGTATCTTGGGGTCAGGAAGTCTCCAAAACTACAATCTGAAGTCATTACAAGTTGTTTGGAAGGGTTTCAAGATAAAAAGCCTCTACTCTCATCCAAAAACAAACTCAAGCTTCTTCACTGTTGCCAGACACGACTGGAACTTCAATTGGGATCGGGTTCTATGGTCAGATGAAACCAGAATAGAGCTTTTTGGTAATAAACACCAGAGATGGTTATGGTGCACACAGAGAGGTAGACATGTGGAAAAGTACCTCATGCCCACGTTTAAATATGGTGGTGCAGGACCTGGGCATTTTGTTAGGATACATGGCATCATGGACTCTATCAAATATCAACAGATATTAAATGAAAACCTGACTGCCTCTGCTAGAAAGTATCAAATGTGCCATGGTTGGATCTTCCAGCAGGACAATGATCCAAAACATACATCAAAATCAACATAAAAATGATTTACTGACCACAAAATCAAGGTTCTGCCATGACCATCCCAGTCCCCTGACCTGAAACCCATAGAAAACCTGTGGGGTGAACTGAAGAGGAGAGTCCACCAGCGTGGACCTCGAAATGTGAAGGATCTGGAGAGATTCTGTTTGGAGGAACGCTCTCAGATCCCTCACCGTGTATTCTCCAACCTCATCAGGCGTTATAGGAGAAGACTCAGAGCGGTTATCTTGGCAAAGGGAGCTAGCATTGACGAATTATAATAAGTATTGACTAATAATAATGCCAATAATTGTTGCACACCTATATTTAACAAAGATATTTTTTTATTTATTTGTTGATAAACCTGTGTTGTGTTTCCGATTATTTGATATCCATGAGAGTATTTTTTAAACAACAAAGACACTTTCTCACAGGCTTCTTTGCTCATATTTACCAAGGGGTGCCAATATTAGTCGAGGGCACCGTAGCTTTAACCGCCAAATATCTCCAACACTCCATAACCCGAGAATTACAGAGAACCTTCTAGCACTGAGCTAGTCATGGCCAACTCAACCAAGAACCAAATTCCTCAAGAACTTCAGACTTGCCAGGCTAACTCTGACCTGACGGGACTGGCACTAGGTCTGCAGTCGCGGCCTAAAAACTCAAACCCACCCAAACCCTTCCTACCATCCATTTCATTCTTGAGATTCACTAGCGAAACAACAGCACATTCGAGGTCGTTTTCAGCTATGTGCGAGATCTCTCTCTGAGATTGAAATGAGAGCGGTTTAAAATCTCTTCGACCACGCTAATGCTAAAACCAACAAACAAATAAACAACACAAGTCAACAGAGAGAGGGGTCGTTTTGAGAGCTTTCTGTAAAGAGCTTTAACATCTTCACAGGGTGATCCTTCTTAAGACCTGCAGTCTCCCTCTCTCACACACACGCACACACCTCAAATCCCACAGCTGCAGCTGAAACAATGACAGATTCAATTTCACAAAGATAAACGGCATCGTAAGAAGGGGCGGTGAGAAAGAGGTACAGAGAGAGAGAGAGAGAGAGAGAGAGAGAGAGAGAGAGAGAAAGTAACCGTGGCAAAAAGGTCTGTGCTAGTTATTGGTTTCGGTGACTGGTCAAAACTATTCTTTTCTTGTCTTCCTCTCTCTTCCTCGCACTTTCTTTTACGGCTTGAAAGATAAACCCAGCCGAGTCCAGCTGAGCATCGGCCCTTGTTCACAGCAGTGGCCCTTTTTGAGCCAATTTTCCAGTTCAGAGAGCAGAGAGAGAGAGAGAGAGAGAGAAAGTGTGTGTGTGTGTGTGTGTGTGTGTGTGTGTGTGTGGAGGAAAGAGATGATGATGGGAGCAGAATAATGAAAGCTTCTTCGGTCCACACTGCAGTCGGAGAGTGTGAACTGCACAGCCGCTTGTCGGGGTGCCGTGGCATGAAACCCAGCTGCTCTCAGCCGTTCCCTCTGTCCGCAAGCTCAGCCACACAGCGCCGGATGAATATTCCTGCCATCTAAACACACGTTCTGCGTTAATGAGGGAAAAACGCGACTCGCAGCAGAGTCAGTGAACGAATGCAGTGGCACTTCTGTAACGGGCAAATCGCAAAAAAAAAAAACAAACAAACAAACAAAAAAACAAGCCAAATTTATTTACAAACCTAGAGGAGAAAATCATTCGTGTGTTTGTTTTTTGTTGTTCCCCCCCCCCCCACCACCACCACTGCTAAGTCTAACCTGAAGAGGGTGTTAGGACGACCGTGTTATTCCGTTCAGCCTTTGGTTAGGTATACAGTGTCTTCCGTGTTAATATGTGCGGGGGAAACAGAGCAGAAGTGGAGATCAAACGAATGAAAAGGAAAGTGGTTTCAGCAAGATAACCGCATCAAAATATAGAAACACATAAACCATCAACAACATGCTCTCAACACCGTGTTTCATTGAAATGAGCAAATTTCAGGAACTGGGGGGAAAACGATTAAAAATGTTAAATGTTTGCATAAATAAATATGTGCGTTCCCCACCCCCCCCCCCCCGCCCCCCCGTCCCGTCCCTTCCCCCCGCCGTCCGTCTCCTGGCAGTGCTTATCTTACAGGGCTAGGAATTAAGACCACATAAGGAAAAGAAAGCACCCTTCGAAATGCTGGAGACTAAGTAGAAAATTGGCTTAGCATGCAGATAGCAAAGTTAACAAAAGGCACATATATATGAGCTTGAAGTGATTGAAGTGAGCGTGTGTGTGTGTGCGTGCGCGAGATGCGCGCGCGTTTGATTTGCCGCACGGCTCCCCGTGTAAAACTGCTAGCTTGATTTCACACTGCGGATCTGAGAATGACAACAAACACTTTAATTAGAAATGATGCAGACCAGAAATGCTTTAATGTTCTTCAACAGGGGAAAGGGAAAAAAAAAACATGGCGGGGTGGTGGTGGTGGGGGGGATGCAGCGGGGGAAAAACAAAAGAGAGAGAGAGAGAGAGAAAACATTCAAGGTAGGTGAAGGATGGAGATAAATATGGAGTGCATACCAAAACCGAGTGTCTGTTACGTGCTGTTTCATCCAGTGTACCTGGGATAAGCTGACCCGCATCATATGACCTCACTTGACATCAGCGCCTGATCTCACGAACACTCTTGTGCCACTGATAGTCATTATCCAGCAAACACTAGCATTAGCCATATGAGAAAGGGTGTACTTTGGTGTGTATACCTACCATGAGACCAGCGCTTTCTGAAAAGCCCAGCACTACCAGATTGGCCCGCTCTGAGGAACTGGGAACTGGTGACCAAGGCCACACGTCGTCATGCCCGCCTTGCCACCAGCACACACCCATGTCCTGCCCACGGTTCAGTGCCACACGCCTGCTTGTACCACGGCCGCCTCCTCCTGCCAGCTCCAAGGATGAGACCTGGAGAGGAACCAAATTTATCAAACCGAGCCAGAATTCTGTCAACCAGAGATTACCGCAAACAAAAGTTCTATACGACTCGACACATGCAGTTATCACATGAATAAAACTCGTACAGCAGTTGCTCGTGGTAAAGTTAGTGTGTGTGTGTGTGTGTGTGTGTGTGTGTGTGTGCATGTATTTACATATACAATCATTCGTTTGGCAGATGCGTTTATCCAAAGTGACTTGACAAATGAGGAAATACAAGCAGTGATGTAAATACAAGCGGAGAACAATACAAGTAGAGCCATCATACCACATTTTAATTGAGTTTATATATATATATATATTTATATATATTTATATATATTTAAAAATTATATTTTTGTCCACGACACCGATTTCACACATTTAATCAAGAAACCTTTCAGTTGAGTGTCCACAAACTTTTGAACACACACACACACACCCTCCACTTCATTAGGACCACCTGTACAGCTATCTAATCAATGCACGAAATCAAAAATCAAGTCCAGAGCTTCAGTTAATCTTCACATCAAACTGGTAAAAGACTTTGGGGAAAGGGGTTTCAGCCGGCAGACCCTCCGCTCACGGGATGTTCTTTTTTTTTTTTTTTTCTTCTCCTTTGCACCATTCTGCGTAAAATCCAGAGACTGTTGTGTGTGAAAATCCCAGGAGACCCGCCGTTTTTGAAATCCTCAAACCAGCAAATCAACACCAACAAACACAATGCCACGGTTACCATCACCGAGATCACATTTTCCCGCTCGGATGTTTGACGTGAACATGAACTGAAGCTCGAGATCTGTACCTGAATGTGGTTAGATAACTGCCTGAATGTACAGGTGTTCCTAATAAAGTGGACAATACATGTCCGGTGAAAGTTTTCAGTGCACATCTCCACGTCATGGCCATTCTTAAAGAGGTCCACGATAAATCGCACGGAACAGTGCTACAAAACAATACCTCAGGTGTTACATTTCTTCACCGAAGGAAGTTCCCGCTGTATATTTTTTGAAATAAAAGAGCTTCTGATTTCGGATTCTGATCGCAGGACGATACTTCCCCGTGCTACAAACGCTTCTCAAGCTGCTACTTGGTTTTAGGCTGGTTTTGTTGTTGTTGTTGTTGTTGTTTTTCCACTGAAAGCAAATTTCATTACATTATTAACTTCTAGGAGCGTGCGATCGTTCTTTGTTGTGTTTGAGTTGAAGGTTTGTATGCTCTGTGGGGTAAAGTCTTAATGAGCTCTCCTGGCGTTAACACACAGCTAACTTCACGCTCACAGCCTGTAGCCTGTATTCATAAACAGTCTCATGTTTAGAGATGCTACGAGCTCACGCGGCCATTGTTCTGGCCACGACTAGAAAATCCATATATTGTTCGAAAATCTCCTATAATCTCCTGGATCAAAAGATCCGGCGGAATCATACAACAAACTCGAAGGCGACCCAGAAATACCATCACGTCCTGTGACGTCAGATGTTTCTGGCGTGGGTCAGAAGTTAAACACGCAATGTAGGCCTCCAGCTGGAGTGGTGCGTTTAGCTGTTTGGAATGTTTTCGAAGCAAATGAATGAAACCTTTCTCTAAAGACGCGGATGGAGGATGCTTTTAAGACAAAAAGTGGTCCTCGTGCGGTAAACAAAATAATAACAATTTACACCGATCATCCTGTTCAAAAGTTTACACCCCCATCCACCTGGCTCTTAATGTATCGTGCTGCCTTCTTGAGCATCAGTGAACGTTTGCTCCTTCTGTAATAGTCGTGTACGAGTCCCTCGGTCGTCCTCGGTGTGAAAAGACGGATCTCGACATCATATAGTCGCTGTTGGAAAGGGGTCAGATATGCAGAATATTCTGGAAAAGTAAAGAATGTGCAGGACCTGGAGGATCGTTCTGAAGAACAGTGGGTAGTTTAACTGCTCAGGACAAACAAGGGACTCGTGAAGAACTCTCGCAGAACATAAACACATCATGTCGTCGATCATCCAGGTAACGACACGCAGGATTAATAATCAACTTTTGAACGGGGTCATTTTTATTAATTCAGCTTTAATCTTGTCTTGAGGACGATATGTAAACATCTGTTATATATGTGAAATAGATTATTCACTAAATAAACAACAACATGGGATTTTTATGATCCGTCTTAATTTGTTAACAATATTAAGATTTAGCAGATTATGCAAAGGGTGTATAAACTTTTGGGCACAACCGTATTTATAGAAACTGGTGGCACATACGTAAAGCAGACGTAGAGTCTGGGGTTACTCCCAAAAGTTTAAAAAAAAAAAAAGGAAAAAAGGAAAAAAGTGCATTTAAAAATTTTATTCCAAATTTATTTATTTATTTTTTACATTACTGCCAAATTTTAAAACATTTAGACAGAAGCCTCCTCATTGTCTCTTCACAGACATTTTGTTGTTGATGTTTTAGACATCTTTAGATCTTCGGACTGATTGTTTTTACCCATGCATTTGTTAAACTGGGTCCTTATCCCAAAATAAATAAATAAATAAATAAATAAATATAAATCTTCTGGCAAGAATAAAAAGCAGATCGATTTTTCCAAATTCAAGCCACAGCGAGATCAAGCAGTTCCCCCAGAACACCACACAAAGATATAGTACTTAGACCACAGCACTGTTGTGCTGTGCTCGATTCTGATTGGCTGACAGATGTTCTAAGCTGAACTGATTATTTTTCAGTTATTGCACAACTAAAACAGTTCCGGTCAGGTCTCGACTGCATTACAGTTCTAGATCACATGACGGTTTGGAATGAGCAGCGGCGGCTTGAAATGGTAGGCGTGAGAAATTAGTCCTAATCACAAGAGTGTTTTAAGGACAAAAACCTGACAAATATCTTGAAATAAAACATCTAAACAATGTGTCGAGGCGTGGTAACTGCGGTATAGGCGGTATGCACAGCAAAATAACGCACGACCGAGGTGCAACGCCTGCATTACTTCCCCTGGGTGTGCGTTTCTGTTCTAACGGCATTACTGAAAAGAAATCAGGACGTAAACCAGGCTCGGTTACTGTGATATAAAATTGCATCAGTTCAAAAAAAAACCCCAATACTTATTAAGCCCAAGAAGGCTGAGAAACCACCACAGAGTCAGAAAACTAATTCCAATCATGCTTGGTGCTGGGAAATGAATCGGTCGATCTTTTGACTCGTATAAAACAGTAACTTTCACCCATTCGGCAACGAGAAATGGCTAAATCAAAGGCGAGAAAACGAGCAGGCTTTGGATGGAAGGAGAAAACCTGGGTATTTGACATATCTTTACACTACAATGCCATTCTGTTGTGAATGTTGTGTTGTGAAAATTCTTCCCACATTGTCCAGCTGCTGTGATCCTTTCATTCAGCCTCGCCAGCCAAAGCCATCTCCATATGGACCGTTACAATGGCCTTATCTTTCCCATTCCCAACACAATAGAGTCTCAAAGCCCACTGCCACCTCTCTGTGTGTGTGTGTGTGTGTGTGTGTGTGTGTGTGTGTACTGTATCTGGGTCTGGAGCTTCAGCCAAGCCTCTGCATTATGCCTTCATTTAGACCCATGATGATCTGCTTAACCAGGACATTTCTATTAACTAACACACACACACACACACACACACACACACACACACACACACACACACACACACACACACACAGCTGCATGTCTTATAGATCCTGATATGAAAGAGGTAAAGCTGGAATATATATATATAATTTTTTTTAAATGATTTAACATCTGTTTTGAAGATAATAAAAGTTTTTATATACATTCATTTCAATTCATTTTAAACCGAATCTCTTTCTCATCATTAAATAAAAAGAACTGAACCACCGCGATGTTAAAGCCTCGATTCTGATCGATCAGAAAAGTGCCGATTGTATATTTTCTATAACTGCAGCTCCGACACGAGTTCAAAACACAGGTTTACATTAAATATTCTAAAACATTATCGTTTCTATACGTGACCGCAGGAGCGAACATTAAATGGAACTGTAAATGGATACCTCTCTCCCCCCCCCCCTTACTTCTCCATCTTGCCTGTT
The DNA here is from genome assembly GCA_012411365.1 of Ameiurus melas. NCBI lineage: Eukaryota > Metazoa > Chordata > Actinopteri > Siluriformes > Ictaluridae > Ameiurus > Ameiurus melas. Next base: position 27,378,475 of record CM022761.1, read on the forward strand.
TTCTGGTCAGCAATAACAGCAGTTTTTTGGGAGGATGATGCCTCAAGGGGTAAACACATGGAGCAAATGAACAATAATATTACAGAAAATAAATCACAGCTCACACGCTGATAAACAACACCTGGTAGAGGGAAACATATTTTTAATCTCTCGTCTTTCCTCGGCTCTCTCTCTCTCTACCTCTCTCTCTCTATTTTCCTTCTCCAAAAAGGCCTGTGTTTGACGGTCAGCAATAATCGAACCCACTTTCGAGAGGATTAGGCTCCAGGCTTAGGCCAGTGAAGCGGGTAGCGGACGTGGCCTCCTAGGGGGGGGTATGGGGGGTTATACAGTGTTTTTGGGGGGAGGATAGGGGTAGTTGGGGGACGATTAAGGGGTCTCGCTTATCAGAAGCATGCTGCTGGAGCCAGACTCATGGCAGGAGAGATTGCTTTCATACTCGCGCCACCACCACAAAGCGCATCACTAATGCGATAAATGCGTGCGAGTTAAAGAGTCACGGCACACTCGCGTATTGTGCTAGTCTTCCCCAATCAGACGCAGCCAAAGCACGATCTCTGCTGCTCCATTTTTCAAAACAGGGTTAATGCCTTGGACAAAAAAGGACTTTTATTCCAGTGTGCGTTTTGGACGTACACGAGAGCGAGAATGAGAGGGCGACAGAGGACAAAGCGAGGAAGGAACGCCAGACAACACCTGTTTTCCCTGAAGAGGAGATGGACTTGACCTCTGACCTCGCCAGACCTCTCCATCTCACACACACACACACCTTTTCCCTTCACACATTTAATAAACACTACATATTGTTCAGTCTTACCGGATTAAACACGGTGCTCGGGATATTATGTAAAAGCATTACAACACAAAATATCTGCCTTATACATTTATCCAAATTAAATATACACATCACCACAACCAAAGTCTGTCTAATATAAAATACTATCAAATGACGACGGCCTAATCAAGTGAGAGTTAATTAGATTTGTTTTATACTTCTTAAAATCAATGTAATCAATGTTATATTAAAGAATAAGAAAAGGTAGAATAACAACAGGGTATATATATATTTTATATATATATATATATATATATATATATATATATATATATATATATATATATATACAAAATTTATATATATATATACACACATATATATTTATATATATATATATATATGTATATATATATATATATATATATATATATATATATATACACACACTCTTTATTTATATATTTATTTATATATATATATATATATATATATATATATATATATATATATATATATACACACACACACACACACACAAATTTATATGTACACACATTATATATATGTGTGTATATACACTCAAATATATATATATATACATACATATATATATATATACACACACACACATATATATATATATATACACATATATATATATACATACATATATATATATATATATATATATATATATATATATATATAAAAATAAACTTTAAGAAATATGTAATGAAACATTCTTTTACATGAGCTAGCTGATCAAATTGGACAGTAATTAGTACACGCTAGCGAAGGTTTTTAAACTCAAACTGCTTATATATCCCTAAATATATATATTTAGAATGTAAGGTTGACATCTTTTCATAATAAATGCTTTCCTTCTCATTTATTTGCTTCCAGATGCGCTGCTAAACTACGACGCTTCGTTTTTCAAGTATACAACTACCACGACTTTCCAAATTCAAGCCCCACGTCTATCTAAACTAGGGATAGGACGATACACTGGTGTGGACATATAGCAGGATAAGGAGATCTATGAAATTTTCTGCTATAAAAGGGTTACCTCGGTTTAACGTCTCATCTGAAAGCCGGTGCTGATTTTACACTATAGTGTCCCCGTCACTACACTGGGGTATTAGATCCCACACAGACCACAGGATGAGCGCCCCCTGCTGACCTCACAAATACCACTTCCAACAGCAACCTTAGTTTTCCCGAGGAGCTCTCCCATCCAGGTACTGGCCAGGCTCAACGCTGCTTAGCTTCAATGGGAAACCAGGCGAGAGCTGGTTTAAACTCAGTCCGGTTTAGACTGTGAACTTCTCTAAATAAAATTAAAACACATAATTCATCATTTTACCCTCGTCATATATACCCAGAAAGCTGTCTCTTCTGCACTCATTAGTCGAAATAAAGTCAGACCGGATGCCATTTTCTTAAGCTGTGAGTGTTATTGTTATTGTGTTTGTCAGTGCTTACCGGCTCTAGAGAGCGCATTAGAGTCCCCAAGGCAAAGAGAAAAAACCCACTTTGAGTGCTAGTAATTACCGCTACAAGCTCAGTGGAAACGCCGTCATTGTGGCCGCTAATTAAAAACAGCCAAGCTTTTTCCCCCCTAAAGTGCAAACGTGCACGTGTGTGTGTGTGTGTGTGTGTGTGTGTGTGTGTGTGGGTGGGTGGGTGGGTGTTACCTTAATGTCAGCAGCCGAGAGCTTCTCCAAACGCCATGCTGAAAGCTCAGGTGAACTCTGGCTCCGCCTACCCAGGTACACCTGACACACCTGACTCTTCTCCACCAATGAGAGAAGGACGAAGCGTTCGCCGATCGCCGCTGTGGACGGTACAGAGAGGCGGGGGCAAGATCAGGTTAGAGGTCAGATGTCACATGCGAAGCAGAAAGCTGAAACATGCCCAATATGAATATTCGAAACGAGAAAGAGCGAGAATCTGAAACGGCCACTGTAGCGCGTTACGGACAGGATAAGATTTCCGGACATGTCCGTTATGCCGCGAGAGTATGTCTGTAGTAATTATCATCAATTCGTACGGAATAAGAGATCTCCATATCGCCTTGCTTGAATACAAACGGATTGTTTAAGAGTTTCAGTGTAAGTGCTTGTTTTGGGGGCGTGGCCAAGCAATCTTGATCGTTAGAATGTCTGTACTTTTCCCCTGTTCTAGGTTCTCTAATGAGCCTTTTTAAATGCCATCCATAATTCTCACTGCTCTGCCTTTTAAACCTGGCTGATACATGCTTTTGGTTTGGTTTTAGCACGAGATAACCGAAGAGCACAAGAGCTTCATGGAAAGTCTTTAGACTGAAGAAAAACCGCTTTTTCCCCACAAGACAGAACGGAATCTTCATCAGAGTGTCAATTCCGTAATCTTTCCAGACTTGCGTACGCACAGTCTGTAAAAATAAATAAATAAATAAATAAATAAATACTGACACGACGGGAGTAAAATCTCAGCCATACCGCACTTAAAACAAATCCAACCCGAATAGGGTTTAAAACAGAAATCGCTAGGCTACTAATGAAACCCAACATTCGAAACATCAAAAACATCATAAGGATTATTTTAGTATTATGGTGCATTTGGACACATTTTTTAGAAATATATTTAAGATTTTTGGCGCTGGATTTGTGTGTTAGTGTCACGGTTTCCACAGTTGTCATGGTAACGAATGCCACGTGCTCGTGCATGCGTTGGTTTCGGTCCTAGTTCAGTCTGTCTTATACTACCGTTGGTTTGCTGCCTGAGTGTGTTCACCTGTTCTGTGTTTAGAGCGGATTAGTTTACTTACTGTACACCGCGTTGTGCACAAGGTATTGTTGCAAGCTCTTAGCGTGCATTTTGTTAAGTCCAAGCCACGTTTCTTCGTGTTTCGAAGTATTGTATGATTACATACATTAGCCTTCTTGTGTTCCGTCTCCAAATAATTGGAGTCTTGGATTTGCCCCAATTGCCCCTTGCAAATCTCGAGTTTACAAGAGGTCTTTCGGCACGTGTTACAGATAGAGCGGGAATTAATAAAAGAAATTTTTTTTTTGCGATACGAGTTACAGTCTGCTCCGAGCTCCTCGGCTGATGTATATGTATGTACGTGTGAAAGAGAATAAGAGACAGTGTAGGTGCAGAAAAAACACGGAGATGCCTACGGGCAGTACATATTTCATGCTAAAGGCAGAAAATTGCTCTGGATCGAGTTGAACCACCAGCTTAGCTCATGCTTTTTTAGCGATTAAACCTTCCCTTGCTAAAAATTAATCGTTTTAAAGAAGCAATTAAACAGGAGAGGGGGGGGGGGAACAAAACCTCAACACATAACCTGCTTTAAATTGTGAATATAGCCAAACAGCTTTGCAAACCTTAAGAGCAATTACAGACGGGATACACACTGGTTCTGGTGTAATTATGTACTGTGACATGGTATCGGGTGAAAACAGCGAGTAAACAGAGCTGTGTGTTAACAGTGCTTTAATGAAACATACAGAACTTTTCATTTACATCAGCCAAGTGTAGTCTGTTTACTGGAGATTTATTCTTTAGTTTTGACTGACGATACAAGAAGTATACGACATATAACAAACAGGTCTTTGCGTGAATACATTTAGGTGAATGCTTTTTTTCCCCACTGAAATATTCCTTTAAAATACAGAGTGTCCCGAAAGTCTCCACACAGTCCACAGGGGAAGTGAAGAATTTTTAGTCAAATGTCTTCCGAAATTGATTTTTTATATTATATACACTACCAGTCAAACGTTTAGACACACTCAGTCTTTATTTAAATTTTTTCTCCACATTTTATAATAATAATAATAATAATAATAATAATAATAAAGTCATCAAAACTGTGGAGTAACACAGATGGAACTATGGGAATTATGTCGTGATTTTAAAAAAAATCCAAAATAAATCAAAAATAATAGAGTATTTTATCATCTTCAAAGCAGACGCGCTTTTCACCTAGAAATTCCCAGAAATTAATTCTCGGCGTTTTCTCATCCGATTTCTTGAGGAATTTCCCCGAGATGCTTTTTAAACCGTATTAAAGGAGTTCACACCGACGCCGGACTCTCATCGGCTGCTTTTCGGAAAACACTTCCCTCCGAGTCGTCCGTTTAAATAAAGATTTTTCTGTAAATAAAACGTTCGTTTTCTCATGAAAGAAACGAACACGTCGACACGATTATATTTTTGTCTCCGACACGTTTAATCACGCACCTTCGGATCAAAAGATTTTTAACGATCATGAGAAAGGTTTCAGTCGAGCGTCCGCAAGCTAGCAGTGTGTGTATGTTTTTCCAGAATATAGGACTTTAAGAACGCCTGAAAGGTTCTACGTAGAACCTCACAACAGAAGGTTTCCATCTCCATTGGAGCAGTATAACGTCGAGTTACGTTTGTGCGTAGAGGAACTCATTAGCGTGTCTTACTGTCGTTTCGTACGTTATACCACAGCACTGCTGAACTCTTCAATCTGATTGGTCAGGTGGCGTTGGTCAATTTTCTACGAGTAAAGCTGGTCCTCTCAGTTTTCTCAGAAACATGACAAGATGCGGTATTTTTTCTGAAACTGTTTACACCTGCTACAGCGTAAGTGTGAACAGGAATTAACACGCTTCACAGACAGAACCGTTTTGTTGTAACTATAGACTGATAAAAAAAAATGATAATTTTTTTTTTTTTTTTAAAGTATGACGCGTCAGTCTTTACTTATTAAAAAATGTCATTATTGGCAAATTTTTTGTGGCTGTGGTGAGGAATAAAAGTCTTTGAGACATCGGGGTAGTCACGGTAACTGCTTTATCACACCTGCCTATGTAATTTAACTCAAGTGCTTTATTCCTGACTTATAAAATGCAGAACATCGTTATCAAGCGGAAATCCAGTGTATTGAAATATAAATACAGGCGTCATAAAGACGTAATGAGTTATGTCTTGTCAGACTAATTACACAGGGAAATTAAACTGTGTGGGGTTTTTTTTTTTTCTTTTTTCGGAGACATGATTTAATTACACTGCTGAGTAATTCAGTCTAACTGACTTGGCCATGCAATTCCGCAAAATGCTCAAGCATTAAACGCTAGAAATAGCCATCACTCACCAGTTTCCCTTACTTAAAAACACAGAAATGTCAATCACTCGTAAGAGACTATAGTAGTGTATTTAGACGGTGGTAAGCTCTGCCAAAATGTGAGGGATTTCATGCTAATCCATTAGCAAATAAAATGTCCAACTTTGTAGCCTGGGGCTGAAAAACCGGCCTTGTTCGTGTGTGTGTGTGGAACAGGTTTTGGCCCATATGTGAAGCAGAAGACCGAGGCGTATTAGCGATCGGTGTCAGTCAGCTTGCTAGATCCACTTAACGTCCTCCTCGTTTTAAAACGTGTTGACACTGCGGCCTAAAGAGCTTAACGGCGCCGCGTTTAATGCAATGACAAATAATGAATGCGATGAGAAAAATCACTTACAGCCTCCTCGGTTAGGAAAATAAAAGGCTTCAGCACAACTCTCTACGCCGTTTGGGATCACGTTTAAGAAATCTGGCCACGCGGGGAAAATAAACGGCTTGCCGTACACGCACGTTATTCGTGACGTTTCGATCGATCGTTTCCTGAGCGATTCCAAATTATTCATTTGCTAGCATTTGGTAGAAATCGAGCTTTCCACCAATTCTACCCTATATTGCTACTAACTAATAACCAAAGTCCATTAAATATCCATTAAAATATAAGATATAGAGAAAAAAAAAACCCCCAAACAAATACTTTTTCTTCTTGACAAAAATGCTAATTTTTGACTTATTAAGGAAGTATTAATCAAATCAAATACTGATTAAAAAAATACCAATAATGATTTATTAATCAAACAATTCGTAAACAGACGTTGTAGTGTCCACATTGTTAGACACACCGCATTAAATCTAGTCTGTTTAGAGAATTTAAAAAAAAAAAGAAAGAAAACATGTTATTTAGTTGTATAAGTTGCATATAACCGCAGCTCTGTTAAATTCTCAATTCTGATTGGTCGGAAAGTGTTCATTCATTTTCTATTACAGCAGCTCTGATAATATTTCAGCTGCATATCAAATCACAAGTTTACACGAATGCACTCGATCGAACACGTCGTCGTTTCTATAGTAACAACTCGTTCGCGTCGATGGATGTAATTGTCGATATGGCGACGTTATCATCAAAGGGGCATTTATTTAGGAGTCTTAAATCCGTGTTACATTCGGAGGTAAAGCTGGAACTTCATGACAGAAAGCTTCTAAATGTGATAAAGTGCTGGCACTGGAGACTCCTTCCAAATGCTAAACAAACATATAGCTTATCCTACATAGGGTCACGGGGGGGGGGAGCTGGGAATCGAACCGCGAACCCCGGAGGTGCAAGGCAAACATGCTAACCCCTAAACCAGATCAGACACACAGAGCTGCTGTGATAAAAACATAAAATATCACAGTCACATTCACACCGTGTCATTTTGGCGTTTACTTACGAACCCATACCAAGAGCTTGGCGCTGTAATTAACGAGGACATATCGCTGATGAATCTGTTATAGAGGCTTTATTAGTGTCCAATAAGGGCCTTGTTAATTTGTCAAATTAAAAGCTGTTGCCACTTTGTGATGGTGAGAGGTTGCGACTAATTGACTGGGGGGTGTGAAACTAATGAAATAGGTGACAGATGTGAAGACCCCCCCCCATACACACACACACAAATTACTGTGGTAATTAGGGCCTCTGAGGAGCTGAATGGGACTCTGTGGGGGGTGGCACAGGGAGGGAAGAGGAGAGGGGTGAGACGGAGAGAAAGAGAGAGTGAGACAGGCTTGTCAGGTGTCTAGAGACCCGCTAGAGACACCCAGCTTATAAACAATAAGTGATATGAGAAAATAATTAGCAGATTTGGGACAGTGTCCAAATCCAAACGAGGCAGGAAGTAACGCCACGGTCCACGGAGAGTCAGCAATTAAAAGCAGAGGGAGCACTCTGTATGTGTGTGTGTGTGTGTGTGTGTGTGTGTGTGTGTCCAGACACTTCCAACTTCCTCAGGGAGTAACAGAAGATGTAGAGACAGAAGGTTGGTGACCTATGGGTGTGTGCTGCCCAAGTGCATGCTGGGAAAATGGGCAGTGTGTGTAATTGGTTTGTGCTTTCTTCAACAGTGTGTATATATACCTGTGTGTGTGTGTGTGTGTGTGTGTGTGTGTGTGTGTGTGTGTGTGTGTGTGTTAGACTCACCGTGACTGATGGTGTCAGCAGGTAGTCGTCCCACCAGTGTTTTGTCGATGCCCACTCTCTCTAACTGAGCTCCACTCAGAGTGAGGGTCACTAAAACACCTGAGCTCAACAGCATCTACACACACACACACACACACACACATGAATGACCGTTTGAAATTTACAATTTAGAGCAAATTCTTTCTGAATATTTGATCAGAAAAGTGAAACGCTATAAGTAAGGGATGATCCACAGCAAGGTGTGCGTTAACGCACGACGTGTAGGAAAAGAAGCACTTGGTTCCCCCCCTCCCCCACACACATGGACACACGGGGGTAAGAAAGACGTAATTTTGAGTTAACTTCCCGCTTCTGAGGTTAGCCAATTGTGGCAACTATCGAGACTGATGCATGCTGGGATACGCACCTGGCAGCAATGCTTCGTCCTCCATTTGGTACAAATACAGGAATTAGACTGTAACAATTCCTGATAAAGAGACAGAAAGAAGAATTATAGCAACAAGCGCAATGCGTTTAGTGCAAAATGATCGAGAGAGAGAGAGAGAGAGAGAGAGAGAGAGAGAGAGAGAGAGAGAGAGAGAGAGAGCAAGCAATGAAAGAAATTTGCTAACTGGTGTCTTGCTCTGTCGTTTGAAGGCCTTGGCTTCATGTAGATGTTTCCAATTTCAGATTTTGTGAGGAGGCCAAAAAGTTACCCACAGAGCTACTGAACAAAGCTGCATCTTTGTCTCTGTGTGTGTGTGTGTGTGTGTGAGTGAGTGAGAGAGAGAGTAAGAGAGAGAGAAAGAGCGAGATATGGGGGGTGGTGGGGGCAACAGACAGGGAGGGGTGAACCTGCCCAAAGTCCTGTTGATCCCCCTCAAATATCCCCTGTGATGACAGAGAGACACCCACACCCAGGTGCTGAGAGAGAGAGAGAGAGAGAGAGAGAGAGAGGAATGCTGCAATTTGTTAATTAATCTGGAGTTATTGAGAAGGGGAAATGTAAACAAATACCTCCAGTTCCTTGAGGGCGTCCCTCAACCTCTCCGGACGACGGTTACTCAGGAACCATGGGTAACCTCGCGCTGAGTGGGGGGGGGAGAGACAAAGAGAGAGAGAGAGAGAGAGAGAAAGGAGAAGGGAAAGACAAATCAGCACAGAAAATGTTTTTGTGTTTTGTTTATGAGAGGAAGTAGATCGGAGTGACCCGGAGTCGAAAGGTCGAAATGTCACCAACTACAATGAAGCTGAGCTGAAAGTTCCTTCAGTTAACAAATGGAATTCGGCTGCGGTGGGCACTAGAGACGGAAACAAAAGTTCCTCATATGAAAACTGTACATACAATGCATTAATCACGGCATATCCTCAGAACTTCACACGAGGGCATCGTTAAAATTCCGTATACAACACTACAGCGCTTGTCCGAGGGTTCAGTTATTGGCTTAGGGTAGACCGTTTATTATAACAGGAATAACTTCACCTTTAGTAGTTAATCAGAGCTTTGTGTGTGTGTGTGTGGGGGGGTGTTTGGGTTTCCCCCCACAACTCTAATAAAACCATCTTCTAACACACACACACACTACCGGTCAAAAGTTTGTGGACGCTCGACCGAAACGTTTCTCGTGATGGAGGAAAAAAAAAAAAAAAAAAAAAACGGTGGGAGATTAAACGTGTGAAATCATGTTCGTTTCTTTCATTAGAAAACGAACATTTTATTTACACAAGAATATTTCTTCAATCGGAGGGAAATATTTCCGAAAAGCAGCCGATGAGAGTCCGGCGTCGGTGTGAAATCCTTTAATACGGTTAAAAAAAAAAAAAAAAACATCTCAGCGGAAATTCCACAAGAATTGAGGTGTGTCGAAACGTTCGACCGGTAGTGTACATGGACATAAGGAATAAAACATTCATGAGGCGTGCTGTTACAGGAAAATAAACAACAGCAGGACGACGTGATACGGATAACGTGAAGGAGAAAGACAGTGTTACCTCTAACGTCATATCCGAAACGAACTTTTAGCTGTACTCTTGTTTCTATTTCCTCATTCGTAACTCGCTTTCGGATAGACGTGAACGTATGTATTCTATTTATTCTAAAGCAGGAGACGTTACTGAATGAATTCGATCATTAAAAAGAACGAATAATGGACAAACTACTGTGGAATAAGAGGAATAAAACACGTGGGGGAAACCACCCTGGCCGTCACTCTTACAGTACTCCTACGTTTCCTCTACACAGGCAGCGTGAAAACATTAAACCACTTCAAAGTAAACCAGCGATTAACTTGAGGGCCCTCTGAAGACCGAGTGTGTACTTTAGTTACCTTGTACACTTAATATGCTTTATTAACTAATAACCCAGCCACACGTCCCCACGTCCCCCCGTCCCCCTCCCCACGCCGGAGAGTTATTCAATCGTCTGTGTGTGCCTCGGGGAGGAAAGAACTCAAAGTTACCGTAACGTATTAAAACACGCTGGTGTAAAATGTGCTGTCACACTCATGAAAACCTCATCTGCCTCCCACGAAACACACACACACACACACACAAACACACACACACGCGCGCGCGGCGGAGTTAATTGAATTTCTGTGTTTGTATTAACAGGTTAACGTGAGCCGAGCCGAGGTTGAGAGGCTTCTTTTTGGAAATTTGCCCTTAAAGGATTCCAATTTGGGCTTTTGTGTGTGTGTGTTTGTGTGTGTGTGTGTGTGTGTGCTATTAAGAAACAGGCCTCCGTCCTTAAAAAGAGATTCATAAATACATGAATATTAATGAAGGGGCGAGAGAGAGAGAGAGAGAGAGAGGAATGGCGTGTTAAGGATGAGTGTGTCTCTCCTGATAAGCGACTTTTTGTCCCTCTGAAGTCTCTGAGGATTATTTATTTATTTACTAGTCCTATTTTATTGGGTGATAGATCTGTTATTACCCACACATGCAGTATTACATATCACACGCACACATATATATATATATATATATATATATAAAACGTATATATACACTGTATAATATTTGCATTTGAATTTGAGTCGCTTAAAGCTTCGGTACACTTATGCATTTAAATCTAACGGAGCTGAATGTAATGTTATACTGCCCGACTACTCTGACGTAAACGCACACACGGTGAACGTCGTGCCGCTTTTTCTTACGCGGAGAAACTGCGATTGCGAGGCGAAACTGTTTTTATTTATTTATCTCGCCGCAGAATGGTTCATCATCACTGATACTATAACACTATGAGATAAACTTCGCTAACGAGAAATTCCTAGCTTCCAGAGAGAAGAAAAAAACCAAAAAAAACCCTTCCCTACCCGCGGTGTGTGGACGAGACAAATCTTTGTTTGTTTGTTTGTTTGTTTGTTTGTTTGCAGCCGTAAGAAAACAGCGAGGCGACACAGGTGTAAAGCTATGAAATAATCAGCAGCTCCAGCTCTTTTTTTGTTGCTTTTTTTTTGCTTTCCATTGGTTTCCAACGTTCACCTGGATAAAGTCAGCTCGAAGCAAAAGTAACTGCCCCCCACAAACAAACACGCCTTTCAGTGAAGTGACTTTTCCGAGGAGTCAGTTGTTAAACGGTTAAAATGACTCGTGTCGCTCTAGGTGAAAAAGCAGAAAAGTTGTCGGGTATCGCCGGATCGCGGGGGGTCAAAAACCGTAAATGCTACAGCTAAACCGTAAATTCTGGCACCTCTGATATATACGTCCGATACGGAACAGCCTTGTGCTGTAGACGCTCGTCTGATGAACACCGTCTGAGATTCAGACGCTGAGAAAATGTGACGAATGTGTCACTCGTGCATGATTAGAAAATGTCCGTGCTGGAAATTGCATGCAGTTTTACGCGGAAAGGTTTCGGAAGCACGTGTTATGACTCCCGTTACCCAAATGAACATCAGAACCGTTTTTTGAGGACAAAAAGCATTTCATTTGGCATGTTTCTGTCCCTTCAAAGATCGAAATATTATTTAGATTTGCTCTGACAGGACTGATACGTGCCCATTTTTTAAATATATAGATCCATTGATAAGTCACACACACACACACACACACACACACACACACGGAAATGATTACAAAAGGTAGAGGACTCACTCTCGGCAAAGTGCTGCTTCTCACCGTAGTAATGCTGATCTGCAGGAAAGACTGAACACACACACACACACACAGAGAGAGAGAGAGACAGCAGTCAAAAACCAACATGGCTCCTCTTCTTCAGCTAAAATGAGGTGCGTGTGTCAAAATGAGGTGTGTGAGTCAGGCGGTATCTCGTGAGCTGGAGTTCGGTGTGTTTAAACTCATGAAGAACTCGACACGGAGCTGATGAGTCGATTCAGGAGTCTTCGGAAATGTAAACACTAACGTGTGCAGTGCATGATGGGGTTTTATAGGACCTCTGCTTCATACTCATGGACCTATGACCTTTCTCAGCTGCAGAGCTGGTCCAAACACACACACACACACACACATTCGCTGACAACTCCTCGATCTCTTCCTCTTGGTAGAGCTGCTGCACCCTCTGGTGGACACAAATCGAGGAAGCAGGACTCGAACCCAAACACACACACACACACACACACAGATATATACTTGTGTATAGTGGTCTGTCTGCTGTTATATGACAGTTTGCTCATATGTCAGTGTCCCCTGGCCCATTCCTCAATGTAAAGGAACACCAGAGAACGGAAATGGAGGCCGAACGGTTACAGGAGCCATGATGACTATAGATACCGGAAGTAAAATCCATGCTGTGAGACAGGGAGTGAGGGAATAAGGGAGTGAATTTTACACACTTACCCGGTTCTCCTTTCTCATAAAACTGGAATGTGCCAATATCTGTGTCTGTAAAAGAGAGAGAGAGAGAGAGAGAGAGAAAGACATAATCCAGAGATTGAATTCTCAGCTTTTTTGACATTGGTGGAACAAACACATATATTCAACACCGAGTAAAGCGACGGAGGAAGGAAAAGGAAAGAATTTGTGCTTTCGCCATGGAAAGACAAACACACTGTGCTTTCTGATCAAGTTGTGAGAATAGTGCTACTCGTTTAGGATGATGTTCCTCACACGGGACACCCGTATCCAAGTGCAGCACTGCAAACACAGATGTTAAGCGTGCACTGGTTAAGGCCTGAGGCTGAAGGTACGTTCACACATACAGCGACTCGCAGCGACAAAGTGACCGGAGAACACTAATTTTCAAAAAGACCTGCCGATTTCCGGCGAGAGGAGCGACAGCGACCGTTGGAGACGAGATGTGGACGTGTCCAGAGATTAAATGGCAGGGGGGTGTAAACTTTTAAACGGGATGATTGGTATAAATCGTTATTATTTTGTCTTCTGGGAGACATGTAACAATCTTAAGCTTCTGAAGGGCGGTACTAAATGGGAAAAAAAAAAAAAGATTAAACAAAATAATAACAATTTACACCGATCATCCTGTTCAAAAGTTTACACCCCCTCCTCCGGTCTCTTAATGTATCGTGTTGCCTTCTTGAGCATCAGTGAGCGTTTGCTCCTTCTGTAATAGTCGTGTACGAGTCCCTCGGTCGTCCTCGGTGTGAAAAGACGGATCTCGACATCGTATAGTCGCTGTTGGAAAGGGGTCAGATATGCAGAATATTCTGGAAAAGTAAAGAATGTGCAGGACCTGGAGGATCGTTCTGAAGAACAGTGGGTAGTTTAACTGCTCAGGACAAACAAGGGACTCGTGAAGAACTCTCACAGAACATAAACACATCATGTCGTCGATCATCCAGGTAACGACACGCAGGATTAATAATCAAGCGTGTGAAAACTTTTGAACGGAGTCATTCTTTTATTAATTCAGCTTTAATCTTGTCTTGTGGTCTATATGTAAACATCTGTTATATAAGTGAAAGATTATTCAGGGCAGGATTAAATAAACAACAACACAGGGATTTTTATGATCCGTCTTGTTTTGATAACAATACTGAGATTTAGCGGTTTCTGAAAGGGGTGTGCAAACTTTTGGGCACAACTGTAACAGAAAAAAATTCAATAAATGAAATGTAAAAAAAAATGTCATTAAAATCTTATTAAACTGAATGAATTAAATAAACTAACAGAAGAGAATGGACAAACAAAACGTTATATACGGGAAGGGAATTCCAAACCAAACGTTTGGAAACGTTCCTAACTAACGATTGTGTGTGTGTGTGTGTGTGTGTGTGTATGTGTAAGTAAACCTGTGTACTTAAATGTGTGTGTTTCAAACTGCGATACAGCCGTAGAGCAAAATAGTGTGAGGTCTGTCACATATATATACACACGTGTGACTGAAACTTTTCTCTGTGTGTGTGTGTGTGTGTGTGTGTGTGTGTGTGTGTGTGTGTGTTAATTACCTTGCACATTCAGACTGCTCCTTGAGGACCACAGGTTCAGCTCCGCTAAGCAGAACGCCATCAGATGACACGGAAGCCTTGGGAAGAGGGAGAGATGTTGAAAAGGAGAAAGAAGGACGTGAACAATGAGAGAGAGAGATACACATCTCCCACTTGTATCACTCACAGAGCTTTTCACTCCAGATCTCAAACCTGCACACACACACACACACACACACACACACACACACACACTTGACTACTCCGACTCTGGGATGGGGGTCACTGGGTCTGTGCGGTTCCTCTGTGCAGATAGTGTGAGCGTTCTCCTCATTTCCCCTTATACACAATCTCTGTCCTGACCTTTTCATTTCCATCGGACACCTCGCGTGATTCAATTTGCCCCGCGTTCGCTCACTCCCGCCACCTTTTAAATCACGGCGCCGGTGGTTGATTGCGTTCAGGATGGCGGAGGTAGACGGCAATTAAGAAGGAAGGGCAGGAGGAAAAAGGTGGGTCCGGTGAATGAGCGATGATAAACCTAATCTGGACCTGATTAAATAAGTGTTGGGGGAAGGCGGGGAGAACGAGTAAGGAAGACTCAAAGCTGCGGGCACAGGAGACTCGCATGCTAGCATGCTAATGTAGAGGGAGACAAGTAAAGCGAGAGGGTGATGTGAGGTGATGGATTGAGAAAGGTAAAGGGAGTATAAAAGAAGGATGAGCGCGTGGGGAACAGATAAGACTTCGATAACGACTCGGTTTCCTCAGACTTTAATTACGTTAGCGTTTATATCTTAGCGGGAGGCCGGACTCGGCCCGTGCTCGTTCTAAAACCTTTCATTAAATCGGAGATTCAGATTCAGATTCGTTAAAAAGAAAGAAGGGGGGGTAGCATTTTTGTTCAGAAAAGAGTCTAGAGTCCTTCAAGGTCGTTTCAAGAGTATAATCTGCAGTAAGTAATTCTTGAAAATACATCACTAGTCTTCCAGAAGTTGTTTATGTAAGGAATAACACACAGCAGAGAAAACCGTGATATGAACCGTGATTTTTACCAACAATTCCAATACCTCATGGGGTATAACCCTGCCGAAATTCCCCCATTGGCCCTTCTCTATCACGGTCCCCTAATAATCTCCATCTCTGAACTGGCTACATCACTCCCCTCTCATCTCCACTAATACCTGGTGTGCGGTGGACGTCCTGGAGCACTACGGCTGCCGTCACATCGTCCAGGTGGACGCTACACACTAGCGGTGGTTGAGGAGGCCCCACCCCTTTTTCATTATTTGTCGTGCTATACGTGCAAATAGACGACTGATTGAAGCCGTGGGCTGCGTCCCAAACAGCACACTTACCGTCTATATAGTAGCCGAGATACATGTATTTCTCCTACTATATACAGTAGTAGGTAAGTACGCGGTTTGGGACGCAGCCGTGCGTCTCTTGTTTGCCGTCAAACGGTCGAGCGCTGCCGTGTGTGTGTACGTGTCCTGTCGCACAATGCGGTGAAAACTCTCACACGACGTTAATAGGTGTGTACACGTCTGTAACGCACGTCCATAATGCGACTAAAACAGGAATACTCCACACGTCTTCATTCCGTTTGTGTTTACTTCGAGTATGACATTAATCAGATTAAGGTCATCAATAATCGCCGTTTACATGCTAGTTTCTTAATCAGAGTATCGTCTTAATCGGGTTCATATCGGATTATTGTCGTCCATGTAACTGTACTGATTGACGGTGTGACATGAGTACACATGTTTGTGTTAAGTTTTAGCAAGTGATTTGCTCATGCCACAGTTTTAAACATTAAACTGTTAAACAACATAGTTTATTGTCCTCACGTTTTGCTGGTGGAGTACTGGTCTCCATAGATAAGATGTAGGTGTGTGTGTGTGTGTGAGAGATGTGTAAGGTGAGCGAGGTTTGAAAGTCACATGAGCGTGTGTGTGTTGTGATCAGTGACGGTTCAGAATGGCGGCAGTGATCTTTGAACCCTTCTCCGGTTTCTTCGGGCTAATTTGAAAAGGATGAGAGACGGGCGCCATGTGTTGCAAAAGCCTGCAGCGTCACACTTCAAACAGCGGCGACTTGTCGTAGCTACATTTCTGGTTTGTTTTGTTTTTGGGTTTTTTTAGTTTAATTAACTTTCTAACTGGCTTGAAAACGAGATGCGAGATGTGATGGTGAACCAAAAGAACACACACACTCAGTCAAGAGCAGGCCTGTCCATTGAGAGTGATGTTCATACAGGCATCATGGTGTTCACACACACACACACACACACACACACTTAATGCATGTCTTTCTCACATACACTGGAAGAGAACAGGCCTGTCGGGAACAGATGATGAGCTGCTTCAAAGAAAACACTCGTGTTTTTTCACCCCAAGCACACGCTAATTACACCTTTCACTCTTCAAACTCACAGACAGCCTGTCTCAATGAGATGACCTTGGACAGAGAGAAAACCTGAATGCCCCCCCCACACACACACACACACACAAGCATGACTATAATGGTAGTTGTTTTCTCCAGAATCTCCAAAACTACACAATTCTCCAGAACTACACAAATCTCCCAAATTACACAATCTCCAGAACTACACAATGTCCAAAACTACGCGAATCTCCCAAACTACACAAATCTAAAGAACTACACAAATGTCCAGAGCTACACAATCTCCAGAATTACGCAATGTCCAAAACTACACAAATCTCCAGAACTACACAAATCTCCCAAACTACACAATCTCCAGAACTACACAATGTCCAAAACTACGCGAATCTCCCAAACTACACAAATCTAAAGAACTACACAAATGTCCAGAGCTACACAATCTCCAGAACTACGCAATGTCCAAAACTACACAAATCTCCAGAACTACACAAATCTCCCAAACTACACAATCTCCAGGGACTTGCCTTTTCCATCAGCAACTTGGCTTCAAAACAAACACAATGTCATGTTACAAACTGCAACCCTGGCAACCTGCTCACGGGACAAAGACCAGGTTCATTAACAGGATTAACATGAACAGGAGGCACACTATTCCTTTTTTTGGGGGGGGTTATTGTGTGCTTTGCTCCAGTAGCCCGACCTAATCACTGCCTTACCGCGTTCTGTACAAACAAAAGAAATATGCTTTCATTTATAAAGCTCCATATATTGCACGACTCTGCCGGGTCTCCAAAAAATAATACATGAAAGTGTTTTATTCTTATAGAAGTCATTATCATTTTCAGTTGAATTTGAGGAAAGCATTCGTCGAACTATTCCAATTGCCTTTGTTTGATTTGGTCATTACAAACAGCTGAAAGTCTGACCATAAACCTGATCTGTATTGGGGGTTGAATCATTTTGTTATGTAAAATGACTCACAAATGCATTATTGGTTATTGGTTATCATTATTGCTCGTTTTCAATAAACACTTTATTACGAGCTAATCAGTAAATATGAAGCAGCGGTGACTTCTCCAGGGTTGTAGAACAAGTTATGTATAACATGGTTGTAATAAAGTGTTTATTACACAGCATCAACGCTAACAATGCGATATTCAGTTTGATTTGATCTGTATAGCGCTTTTAACAACGGATGTCGTCTCAAAGCAGCTTTACAGAATCGTATAAACACAGGATCGAGATTTTAAGCGTGTGGATTGATCCCTATTGAGCGAGCCGGTGGTGACGGTGGTGAGGAAAAACTCCCTGAGATGATATGAGGAAGAAACCTTGAGAGGAACCAGACTCCGAAACGAACCCGTCCTCATCTGGGTCACGACGGATATAATATTGTGTAACGATAAAAGTTTGCAATGAACTAATTTGAGCTTTAGTAAACAAATAAAACCTTAATGAACCCCCTTTCTTTCTTTCTCTATCCTATCTATCTATCTATCTATCTATCTATCTATCTATCTATCTATCTGTCTGTCTGTCTGTCTGTCTGTCTGTCTGTCTGTCTATCTATCTATCTATCTAATACAGCTCACAGCCCTTTCTGTCATTTGCTCTTGCTTCTTTCTTTCTCTTTCTGACTATCCTCCTTTGTTTCTTTATTTTCACGGCTGTATAACTACCACGGTGGTTTTCTATTCAGTGACGGTCACTCAGTTGCCCCGTCCCTCCTTTTTTGTCCTGAGGGTGTGCAAACTTTAGGGTTTGGCAAATAAATAAATAAATAAATAAATAAATGTATGACTTTTCTTTACAATTTTTGTCGTTTTTGGTGTATTGTTTATTCGTCTTTTCGTTCGTGAGCACGGTTCACCTCAACGAAGGCTCGCGGGGACGCACCGACGCTGAAGCGCTAATGATAAATATTTCTCGCTTTGAAACAGAGAGAGCAAAAAGGTTTTCTTCGTCTCAACTCGTTTCAGGAGAAATTGGGTTTTTCTTCACGCTTAAAAGAGAAGGCGGGAGGAAACGCTGACTCATCCTTAAAGCTTCTGGAGGGAAAAAAATAAAAAATAAACAGATGAAAGGATCGTCTTATGTCAGTAAACTTGTTAAGAGCAGGTGCTGCTGCTAGCGCTTTTGGCTTGCCGGTTTTATTCGGCCATTTTCCTGTGGTGAAGGAGGTTTTTTTTTTTTAAACACGGGAAAGAGTAGATGAGATGGAACAGAGGCAAAATTTTGTCTCAGGGTTTTCTCTCATTTTATTTAGACATCCAGCAGGCCAGGCCATGGTTACAGATAAGACTTAGCATGCTCAGCAACGCTAGTGTGTTAGCGTCCTCTGTGCTAACTGGCCTGTCACGCTAACTGGCCTGAAAGGTGAAGAGAGCTGCTGTTCTGCTGGCAGACGCAATTTAACTGCCGGGATTTCGCTTCTTTTCTACAGACATCAGCGGTTTGTTCCTAATGGACGATTGGACTGTAGGATGAACGGATGAGAGAGAAAGAGGGAGAGAGAGAGAAAAAAAATGGATGGACAGACAGAATCTGAAGAGGATTTTTTTTTTTGCAATAAACCCTTCAGCCTCTTTTTTAAAAAAATTCCAACCTTCCATCTTAATTTTTTCCTCTCCCCCCACCCCCTTTTTCTTTCTTTTTTCTCTTTTTCCTTCAACATGTTTTTCATTTGCTACCCTCCTTTCTTTCATTTGTTCCAGTGTCTTTCTTTCTCTTCTTTCGTCTGACTTTTCTTTCTAACTTGGTCTCATTTGCTCAAGCTTCTTATTTTTCTCTCCAACTGTCTCTCTCTCCCCCTTTCTTTCTCGCTCTCATTGTCTTTTGCATTTTCTTTTTTTTATTTTTCTTCCTGCCTTTCTTTTCCTTTCGTCTCCCTCTCTTTTGCTCATTTTATCCCTTCTTATATTTTCTAGCGTTATTTCTTTGTTTCGCACTTGTCTTTCTTTCTTTCCTGTCCATTTTTCTTCTCATTCTTTCTTGTCCATTTTTCGTCCTGCCTTTCTTTCAGTCTCTCTCTCACTTCACTCATTTATTTGTTTCTCACTTGTGTCCTTTTTCTTTCTGACTTTATTTCTTTCCTGTTCATTTTTCTTCTCTTTCTTTCAGTCTCTCTCACTTTATTTCTTTCGCTCATTGTATCCCTTTTACTGTCTATCTTTCTTTCTCCCTTGTTCTTTTGTTTCTGTCTGTCTTTCTTTCCTGTCCGTTTTCTTCTCTTTCTTTCAGTCTCTCCACTTTCTCTCTCACTTTCTTTCCTATGCACATTTTTATCCCTTCTTTCATTCTTTCTATCTTTCGCTCATTTTATCCCTTCGTACTTTTTATCTTCCTTTATTTCTGTCTCTCACTTGTGTCCTTTTTTCTTTCTGTCTGTCTTTCCTGTCCATTTTTCTTCTATTTCTTTCAGACTCTCTCTCTCACTTTTTGTTCTTTCGCTCATTTTATCCCTTCTTACTTTCTAGCTTTCTTTATTTGTCACTTGTCCTTTTGCTTTCTGTCTGTCTTTCCTTCGTGTTCATTTGTCTTCTCTTTCTTTCAGTCTCTCTCTCTCGCCTTTATTCTTTCCTATGCTCATTTTTATCCATTCTTTCTTTTTCTTTCATCATTCATTCTTTCTTTGCTTTTTCCTTTCTCGCTCTTGTCTCTCTCTCTCTCTCCCCATTTCGTTTCTTATTCTTACTTTTTAAACTGTATCAGAGTTTACCCTCCATTACAGCCTCTTGTTTAATATCTCAACTCTCTATCTCTACCTGACCTGACCCGAGAGAAAGAAAAAAACAAAAACATAAAAGGTGGGGGGGACTAAAGTACTCAGACTAAAGAGACAGACTAAAGTAGAATCTATAGCGGTACACAATTAATTTTTTTTATAGCGTTTTTTGTTTTGTTTTTGTTTTTGCATACCGATACTGATTCACTGATTCCGAACTTGACATATAAAAAAAAAAAAAAGTCTCACTGCAAACGTATGCAAGACTTTTTATGTTTACACAATACAAACAATTTCATAGACAATATGGTGGCACAAAAACAGATCAAACGAGCATCAGGGGAAAAAAGTAGTCCGTGGAAAAGCATTCACTCCAGTACGGGGAGATCGGGAGTTTGATCATCCGTGGCCATGCTCGCAGGGTGAAAGGGACAGCACGCTCTCTCCCCTGTCAATCACAGAGACACTGGCCAAGTGTGGGCATCTGTGAGTTCATGTCTGTGGAAGAGGGCAGATAGCGCTCCTCTCCGAGTGTGTTCCACTGCCCTGTGATGCAGCATGAGCAGTAGTTTGAGAAGATGCAGGTTGTTGGCTTCATGTGTCTCAGAGGAAGCATGCGTTAGCCTTCTCCCTCCCAGGTTTGTCGCTGGTGTATGACAGGGGAGAGCTGGGTGGTGGGTGGGAATTGCTAAACGAGTAAACGGAGGAGAGAAAGTGAGGATCCTTCCAGACAGAGGAAGAACTGGAACAGACGGGACATGAATGCATTCATTTAGGGAAAGAGAAAGAATGCCGCCTCTGCTGATAGTGGACTTTTTCTTTCATTTTATTCTCCTTTTAATCTATCCTCCTTGGTTTCCCCACTCTTCTTTCTTTCCATCTGTCCATCCATCTTTAGCTTCCCTCCTCTCCTTTATTTCATCATTCACTTGGTTTCTTGCACTTCTCATTCTGTTCACTTCTTTCTATCTTCCACTTTCTTTCCCTCAGTTCTGCCTTTCACTTTCTTTCTTTCTTTCTTTCCCTCAGTTCTGCCTTTCACTTTCTTTCTTTCCCTCAGTTCTGCCTTTTACTTTCTTTCTTTCCCTCAGTTCTGCCTTTTACTTTCATTCTTTCCCTCAGTTCTGCCTTTCACTTTCTTTCTTCCCCTCAGTTCTGCCTTTTACTTTCTTTCTTTCCCTCAGTTCTGCCTTTTTCTTTCTTTCCCTAAGTTCTCTTTCACTGTCTTTCTTTCCCTATTTCTCTCTTTCACTTTCTTTCCCTCATTTCTGTCGTTTTTCTTTCTTTCCCTCAGTTCTGCCTTTCACTTTCTTTCTTTCCCTCAGTTCGCTTTCATTGTCTTTCTTTCCCTATTTCTCTCTTTCACTTTCTTTCCCTCATTTCTGTCGTTCACTTTCTTTCTTTCCCTCAGTTCTGCCTTTTACTTTCTTTCTTTCTTTCCCCTCAGTTCTGCCTTTTACTTTCTTTCTTTCCCTCAGTTCTGCCTTTTACTTTCTTTCTTTCCCTCAGTTCTGCCTTTTACTTTCTTTCTTTCCCTCAGTTCTGCCTTTTACTTTCTTTCCCTCGGTTCTGCCTTTTACTTTCTTTCTTTCCCTCGGTTCTGCCTTTCACTTTCTTTCTTTTCCTCAGTTCGCTTTCACTGTCTTTCTTTCCCTATTTTTTTTTTTTTTTTTTTTTTTTTTTTTTTTTTTTTCTTTTACTTTCTTTCTTTCCCTCAGTTCTGCCTTTTACTTTCTTTCTTTCCCTCAGTTCTGCCTTTTACTTTCTTTCTTTCCTCAGTTCTGCCTTTTACTTTCTTTCTTTCCCTCAGTTCTGCCTTTTACTTTCTTTCTTTCCCTCAGTTCTGCCTTTTACTTTCTTTCTTTCCCTCAGTTCTGCCTTTCACTTTCTTTCTTTCCCTCAGTTCTGCCTTTTACTTTCTTTCTTCCCCTCAGTTCTGCCTTTTACTTTCTTTCTTTCCCTCAGTTCTGCCTTTTACTTTCTTTCTTTCCCTCAGTTCTGCCTTTTACTTTCTTTCTTTCCCTCAGTTCTGCCTTTTTCTTTCTTTCCCTCAGTTCTTCCTTTTTCTTTCTTTCCCTCAGTTCTTTTTCACTGTCTTTCTTTCCCT
Source organism: Ameiurus melas (assembly GCA_012411365.1). Taxonomy (NCBI): domain Eukaryota; kingdom Metazoa; phylum Chordata; class Actinopteri; order Siluriformes; family Ictaluridae; genus Ameiurus; species Ameiurus melas. Next base: position 27,401,072 of record CM022761.1, read on the forward strand.
ATTTCTCTCTTTCACTTTCTTTCCCTAATTTCTGTCGTTCACTTTCTTTCTTTCCCTCAGTTCTGCCTTTTACTTTCTTTCTTTCTCTCAGTTTTGCCTTTCACTTTCTTTCTTTCCCTCAGTTCTGCCTTTCACTTTCTTTCTTTCCCTCAGTTCTGCCTTTCACTTTCTTTCTTTCCCTCAGTTCTGCCTTTCACTTTCTTTCTTTCCCTAAGTTCTGCCTTTTACTTTCTTTTCCTCAGTTCTGCCTTTCACTTTCTTTCTTTCCCTCAGTTCTGCCTTTCACTTTCTTTCTTTCTTTCCCTCAGTTCTGCCTTTCACTTTCTTTCTTTCTTTCCCTCAGATCTCCCTTTCACTTTCTTTCTTTCCCTCAGTTCTGCCTTTCTCTTTCTTTCTTTCTTTCCCTCAGTTCTGCCTTTCACTTTCTTTCTTTCTTTCCCTCAGTTCTGCCTTTCACTTTCTTTCTTTTCCTCAGTTCTGCCTTTCACTTTCTTTATTTCTTTCCCTCAGATCTCCCTTTCACTTTCTTTCTTTCTTTCCCTCAGTTCTGCCTTTCACTTTCTTTCTTTCCCTCAGTTCTGCCTTTCACTTTCTTTCTTTCCCTCAGTTCTGCCTTTCACTTTCTTTCTTTCCCTAAGTTCTGCCTTTTACTTTCTTTTCCTCAGTTCTGCCTTTCACTTTCTTTCTTTCCCTCAGTTCTGCCTTTCACTTTCTTTCTCTTTCCCTCAGTTCTGCCTTTCACTTTCTTTCTTTCTTTCCCTCAGATCTCCCTTTCACTTTCTTTCTTTCCCTCAGTTCTGCCTTTCACTTTCTTTCTTTCTTTCCCTCAGTTCTGCCTTTCACTTTCTTTCTTTCTTTCCCTCAGTTCTGCCTTTCACTTTCTTTCTTTTCCTCAGTTCTGCCTTTCACTTTCTTTATTTCTTTCCCTCAGATCTCCCTTTCACTTTCTTTCTTTCTTTCCCTGTTCTACCTTTCACTTTCTTTTTTTCTCTCAGTTCTGCCTTTCACTTTCTTTCTTTCCCTCAATTCTGCCTTTTACTTTCTCTCTTTCCCTCAGTTCTGCCTTTTACTTTCTCTTTCCCTCAATTCTGCCTTTTACTTTCTCTTTCCCTCAGTTCTGCCTTTTACTTTCTTTCTTTCCCTCAGTTCTCTTTCACTGTCTTTCTTTCCCTATTTCTTTCTTTCATGTTCTTTCCCTCAGTTCTGCCATTCACTTTCTTTGTTTCTTTCCATCAGTTCTGCCTTTTACTTTCTTTCCCTCAGTTCTGCCTTTTACTTTCTTTCTTTCCCTCAGTTCTCCTTCACTTTCTTTCCCTATTTCTCTCTTTCACTTTCTTTCCCTCATTTCTGTCGTTCATTTTCTTTCTTTCCCTCAGTTCTGCCTTTTACTTTCTTTCTTTCCCTCAGTTCTGCCTTTTACTTTCTTTCTTTCCCTCAGTTCTGCCTTTTACTTTCTTTCTTTCCCTCAGTTCTGCCTTTTTCTTTCTTTCCCTAAGTTCTCTTTCACTGTCTTTCTTTCCCTATTTCTCTCTTTCACTTTCTTTCCTAATTTCTGTCATTCACTTTCTTTCCTCCCCACAGTTCTGCCTTTTAATTTCTTTCTTTCCCACAGTTTTGCCTTTTAATTTCTTTCTTTCCCTCAGTTCTGCCTTTTACTTTCTTTCTTTCTCTCAGTTCTGCCTTTCACTTTCTTTCTTTCCCTCAGTTCGCTTTCACTGTCTTTCTTTCCCTATTTCTCTCTTTCACTTTCTTTCCCTCATTTCTTTTTTTTTTCTTTCTTCCCTCAGTTCTGCCTTTCACTTTCTTTCTTTCCCTCAGTTCGCTTTCATTGTCTTTCTTTCCCTATTTCTCTCTTTCACTTTCTTTCCCTCATTTCTGCGTTCACTTTCTTTCTTTCCCTCAGTTCTGCCTTTTACTTTCTTTCTTTCTTTCCCTCAGTTCTGCCTTTTACTTTCTTTCTTTCCCTCAGTTCTGCCTTTTACTTTCTTTCTTTCCCTCGGTTCTGCCTTTTACTTTCTTTCTTTCCCTCGGTTCTGCCTTTCACTTTCTTTCTTTCCCTCAGTTCGCTTTCACTGTCTTTCTTTCCCTATTTCTCTCTTTCATGTTCTTTCCCTCAGTTCTGCCATTCACTTTCTTTGTTTCTTTCCATCAGTTCTGCCTTTTACTTTCTTTCCCTCAGTTCTGCCTTTTACTTTCTTTCTTTCCCTCAGTTCTCCTTCACTTTCTTTCCCTATTTCTCTCTTTCACTTTCTTTCCCTCATTTCTGTCGTTCATTTTCTTTCTTTCCCTCAGTTCTGCCTTTTACTTTCTTTCTTTCCCTCAGTTCTGCCTTTTACTTTCTTTCTTTCCCTCAGTTCTGCCTTTTACTTTCTTTCTTTCCCTCAGTTCTGCCTTTTTCTTTCTTTCCCTAAGTTCTCTTTCACTGTCTTTCTTTCCCTATTTCTCTCTTTCACTTTCTTTCCCTAATTTCTGTCATTCACTTTCTTTCTTTCCCACAGTTCTGCCTTTTAATTTCTTTCTTTCCCACAGTTTTGCCTTTTAATTTCTTTCTTTCCCTCAGTTCTGCCTTTTACTTTCTTTCTTTCTCTCAGTTCTGCCTTTCACTTTCTTTCTTTCCCTCAGTTCGCTTTCACTGTCTTTCTTTCCCTATTTCTCTCTTTCACTTTCTTTCCCTCATTTCTGTCGTTTTTCTTTCTTTCCCTCAGTTCTGCCTTTCACTTTCTTTCTTTCCCTCAGTTCGCTTTCATTGTCTTTCTTTCCCTATTTCTCTCTTTCACTTTCTTTCCCTCATTTCTGTCGTTCACTTTCTTTCTTTCCCTCAGTTCTGCCTTTTACTTTCTTTCTTTCTTTCCCTCAGTTCTGCCTTTTACTTTCTTTCTTTCCCTCAGTTCTGCCTTTTACTTTCTTTCTTTCCCTCGGTTCTGCCTTTTACTTTCTTTCTTTCCCTCGGTTCTGCCTTTCACTTTCTTTCTTTCCCTCAGTTCGCTTTCACTGTCTTTCTTTCCCTATTTCTCTCTTTCACTTTCTTTCCCTCATTTCTGTCGTTCACTTTCTTTCTTTCCCTCAGTTCTGCCTTTTACTTTCTTTCTTTCCCTCAGTTCTGCCTTTTACTTTCTTTTCTTTCCCTCAGTTCTGCCTTTTACTTTTTCTTTCCCTCAGTTCTGCCTTTTACTTTCTTTCTTTCCCTCCGTTCTGCCTTTTACTTTTTCTTTCCCTCAGTTCTGCCTTTTACTTTCTTTCTTTCCCTCAGTTCTGCCTTTTACTTTTTCTTTCCCTCAGTTCTGCCTTTTACTTTCTTTCTTTCCCTCAGTTCTGCCTTTTACTTTTTCTTTCCCTCAGTTCTGCCTTTTACTTTCTTTCTTTCCCTCAGTTCTGCCTTTTTCTTTCTTTCCCTCAGTTCTGCCCTTTTTCTTTCTTTCCCTCAGTTCTCTTTCACTGTCTTTCTTTCCCTATTTCTCTCTTTCACTTTCTTTCCCTAATTTCTGTCGTTCACTTTCTTTCTTTCCCTCAGTTCTGCCTTTTACTTTCTTTCTTTCCCTCAGTTCTGCCTTTTACTTTCTTTCTTTCCCTCAGTTCTGCCTTTTACTTTCTTTCTTTCCCTCAGTTCTGCCTTTCACTTTCTTTCTTTCCTTCAGCTCTGCTGTTCACTTACTTTCTTTCCCTCAATTCTGTCTGTCTCTCTTGCTCTTTCTCTCCCTCCCTAATTCGGTCTATCTTTCTTTGCTCTTTCTTTCCCTCCCTAATTCTGTCTATCTTTCTTTGTCTCTTTCTTTCTCTCTCCATTTGTCTTTCCCCTGCTTTCTTTCTTTTTTTCCCCCACCTTATTTCTGTTGCTTTCTTTCTTAATCGAACTGTGTGTCAAACAATGCACGCTCAGAAGACAAACGAGTTTGCATTTTCTAATTAATATTTGAAACAGATCTGGGAAATGCTGCCGTACAGAGAAGACGCACACATGCACATCAAAAAAAAGAAAAAAAGAAAAAAGGAAAGACCCAAGAGTGTCTTTACACAATCCTCTCTTCCCCCCGGTTAAATATCTTCCTGTAGTCTGAGGCAATAGACACTTCAAGCATTAGAGGACGAGTTAAGAAAGCGGGAAACAGACAGGTAAAGATGGAGTCAAGTGTTACAGACAATACATGGAAGAGTCGTCATGTGGGACATGACCGTGGTTTTGACAGAGCCGGCGGACAGACTGGCGCCAGTGAAAACACACAGACATCCACCCACAGACAGACACACACACACACACACACACACACACTTCATTCAAAGTCAGTACGTGAAGACCGACGAATGAGAGACAAGCAGAAGCAAATGACGTAAAGGTAATACTATTCAAGGGAGGACACAGCTACAAGCTACAGTGTGTGTGTGTGTGTGTGTAAGACATGTCAATCAGAGGCAAAAATGAAGTTGGTCATTGTATTGTGAGAATGAAGTGACCAGAGGGCACGTCTGCCTGTCGAACGGCAGGAGAGAAGCGCTGAAAGGAGGAGTGCTGAAAAAAAAAAAAAGAGAAGTTTAAGCAAGGTTGAAAAGGAAGAACCCACTTCGATAGTTGACATGGGACAAGAGAAAAGAGGCCACGGAGAGTTTACGAGTTGAAAAGTTCACATGGGGAGGGGTAAAAAAAAAAAAAAGAAGAAAAAAAAAACACCAACAACTTCAAAATGTAAAGATGAAGGAGACGTGACGCAGTGAATTGAGCATACGTAGCCTGGTAACTAACCTTGATGAATTCTTGCTTCTGATTGGTCAGGAGGTGTTGATTAACCTTTATAACCGCAGCTCTGACCGTAGCTCCGGCTGCAAGGCGAATCACTGGCTTATATTAACGCACTTGTTCTAATACGTCATCGTTTCTATAGTAACCGCTCGTTAACTTGTATCGCGGAGGTTCTATATTTAATCTAATCAAAAAAAAGGAACTTTAAATCAAAGAATAACAATCGTTGATGTGGCGAAGGTTTCTGAAAGGAGATGTTTATGGAAGGAGTCTCCAGTGTCAGTGCTTTGTAACACCATGGGAAAGTCTTCAGGACAGAGGGGTTTAAGCTTTGCAGTTTCTCCCGAACGCAACAAGATGCTTTTTTGCCCTTATTGACTTTAAGAAAGATACAAAAGAGAGGCTGGAGTGAGGGAAAGAGTGTTTAACGCTGCTGTAATGTAAGCGATAACAGGAACCAACTTGTTTAATGGATGTTCCACAACATTAAATGTAACTATAAATGGATAAAAAAATAAAAAATAAAAAAAAGTATGATGTCTTGTTTTTTAATTAATGCAAAATTGTAATTATTGGCAGTGGCATCTCAAAAAAATTTGAATATCGTGGAGAAGTTATTTTTTTTCCAGCTGTAATTTAATTCAAATGTTGAACTTTCATATATTCTAGATTCATTACACATAAAGTGAAATATTTCAAGCCTTTTTTTTTTTTTTTGTGGCATGGAGGCGGTCAGTGTGTGGCACAACACCTCCATAAAGCTCGTCAGGAGATGGAAGCGTGAAGTTCTCTAAAATCTCCTGGTAGACGCTGCATCGACTCTCGACTTGAGAAAACACAGTGGACCGACACCAGGAGATGACACGGCTCCTCAAATCATCACCGACTGTGGAAACTTCACACTGGACTTCAAGCAACTCGGATTCTGTTCCTCTCCGCTCTTCCTCCAGACTCTGGAACCTTGATTTCCAAATGAAAAGCAACATCTACTTCCATCTTCCCCGTGATTGTGCTTGTGTACTGAACCAGACTGAGTGATTAAAGCCTCAGGAAACCTTTGCAGGTGTTTTGTGTTAATTCACTGATTAGGAGTCTTCTCAGGTCGACATTTCTGTATTATGAATTCTTTATTGTAATATTTTGAGAGACTGGATTTCGATATCCGTGAGCTGTAATCATCGAGATTAAAACAAAACAAAAAAAGGCTTGAAACATTTCACGTTATGTGTAATGAATCTAGAATACATCAAAGTTCCACTTTTTGAATTAAATTACGCAATAAAACAAACTTTTCCACGATATGAAAATTTTTTACGATGCAACCTCCCCGTTGTTGATTTTTTTTCCCTATAACAACTCACCTCCAAGTGGTTCATTCCTTCTATTTCACATATTCTGTAGATATAGTGGGTTATTTAATGCATCATCAAGGTGGAATCTACTAGACTGTGCCATGTACCACACACACACACCCTACCATCTCCACCAGCCATCTTATCTACTCAGTGTGGTGTGACCGTCTGTCCTTCCCTCGCTCTGCTTTCTTCTCCCTTTCCTCCCTCTTTATCGCTCTCCTAATATCCAGCTGTCTCTTCTTCCATCTCCTCTCACATTCTGCTTCTTTTTACCCCTTGATACCCTGCCTGCTTCAGCACAACAACTGAATTTGCCCTCAGAATATGTGTGTAGGCGGGGAAAAAAGAGAACGGTAGGTTACAATAGAACCTTTTAGGATAGGATAAAAATAAATAAATAAATAAACGCTGAAGGTGTGGTTTTACATTTTTTTTTAGATGATGTTGCAAAAAGTGGTCAACGACCATGGAAGGGGATGTTAATATACCCGAATGAAATGATGTACGTGTGTAGTTGGAGCTTCAGACTGGAGAACTATGAAAGCAGAAGAAACCAACCTCAGGAACCAATGAGGAGAAGGAAGAACCTCACAGACTGGAAAAACCGATCTCCTTCCAAGATTTAATTTAATGTTAATTACTACATGAGATCGGTTGCTAGCTTAGTAACTTTGTAACGCTGCTAACGATAGACCACCTCTCAAAAGAGTCGTCACCACCAGCCAAATTACAACTCCACAACTAAATCCCTCCACCTTTAGATCCGGTACCAGTTTCCTGAACCAACATAGCCACCACCTCAGTGAATAATGAAAACTTCCGTAAAATAAAATTAGGAGATGTTTATTTAACGTTTAAGGAAGGAGTCTCCAGTGTCAGCTGTGAAATTTTTATTAACTTCAAGGAAGAGAAAAAAAAAACAAAAACACAACAACAACTAAAAAAAACCAAGAGGCTAGTGAGGGAACGATTGCTATAATACAAGTAGTACCAACGTTAAAGGTAACTCTAAACGGATAAAAAATTTTAAACTGCTCCTTGATAAACTGCTGTTGTGTGTGAGGTATAAAAAAGTTTGCGGTGTGCCGTTATTGGAAAATAAACAACGTTGTACTGGGTATGCTTTGTGTCAGGTCGTATCACACCAGTCCGCCGTTGATTATTTCCCCATATCAGCATGCCCCCAAGAGTATTATTCCTTATTGGACGCTGGAACAGGGACACCCAGGACGCAGGGAAAATGCGGACGCTGTTGGAAAACATGCCCGTGTTGACCCAGAGGCACGCAAGTGCGTTGAGCGTTCGGCTTTGATCCGAATTCTTCCTCAAAGAGACGGTGCGGTGCTGCGGCGCTCCGGTTAAGACTCGATAATAAAGCTGTGAGGGAAAACGTTCTTGTGAGAAAAATCCGCCAGCAGTAGGAGGGGGGCTAAGCACATCTGCAAACGTCATTAAAAGGGGGGACAGAAGGATCCAAAAAAGAGAAACAGAGGGGATGGGAAAAAGTGAAGAAACGGCTTTTAAGGACGTGTTTGCAGAAAGAGATGGAGCAGAAATCCAAACAGGGGCTAGCACTGAGGGTCACGGCATTCCGACAGCAAGGAATGCGTCTTTTCTAAACAAAAAACGGCCGAGGGTGATTGTACCGGAAATCTCAGACGGAACAACTCCGTACAACCACGCTGAGAGTTTTCAGACAGCGCCAATGCCCGTCCTTGTACGAGAATTACGTTCAGAAAACGTTAGATCCTCACGCAGACCTCTCACTCGGCGAAAACGCTAAAGCTCGGCCTCTCAGAGTTTTGGGATGCGAGACAGGTGTAGCTGCGGTTTTGTTTTTATTGTGGGATTTAGTCTCCTTTGACACGCAGCTAGCGTCCGTTCCGTCGGTCGTCGTCTACGGCTTTGCGTCCTAGCGTGGCGAAGAGTGAAAAGGTCACGGAGAAACGACAATCTATCACTCCGGGTGGATAAAAAAAGAAAGAGGGAAATCATAGTGACAAGGTGACCGTCACGGCTCTCTCTCTCTCTCGCGCGCTCGTTCTCTCTCTCTTCCCTCCCCCCTTCACGAGTCTCAGCTTGTTACACAGCTATTCGTCTTGACAACTAGGAATATTTAGCAAACTACAGGGAATCCGTCCAGAAGGGTTGTACAACTTAAGTCTCGACAATGACACAACGATCTCATTAGCTAATTGGGAAGAAGTCCACACAATGTCTTTGGGTTGCTTTTCTTTTCTTCTCTTTTTTTTTTTGTCAGATCATCTGCCATCCTTGAGAGCCTAAGGTGCGATTTAAACCCGTCAGTGTTGTCAGTGAGCGCCTCCTCCTGGAGATGAGCTGTTAAATCTCAACACTTTCAACCACATGATGAGTAAAATCCTTTGGCAAACATTTTTCCTGTCTGGATTAAAATGATTAATTGACGTTAACTAGTTTTTAGGGTGATGTTTAGCTGCTAACGCTCGACTGACTACAGTTAGTGACTGAAGTGACTTCAACGTGTCTAAAGCTATAAAAAAGTGGAAGTCAGTCACCAGACTTTAACCCGAATGAGCATGCATGTCAGGCGTTCCTGAAGAAGAGACTGAATGAAGGAACCCCCGCAGGTTTCGTGCAGTTATTGCAGGCGAGAGATCGTTTTCTTCGAGACGTGTCTGTTCCTATACTTTTGCTCGCCTGATACAAAAAAAGGTATCGATGTTTTATGTCGGTGAACGCGTCTAGACGTAAATACCAGCAGATAAAAGCTGAAATCCTGAACTCTCGTCTCATATGCAAAGCCACAGCACTCAAATCCACAGCACAAACAATTGAACTGGCCTCGCCGTTCCGATAGTTTCGGAGGGGACTGTAAGCGCTTATGCTTCCAAATTTCACATACTGTTTAGACATGATGAGCAAGAAATAAAACACTCAAGAGTTGTGGAAAATCAGCCACGCGAGTTACTATATTACTACACACTAAGAAAAACACAACCCAGGTCTTACACTCCACCTCACCCCAAACATGACAACACCTGACAGGCTGTCTGTGACGCGACTCGAAGATATCTTCAATTTAGAATAAGGGTCAGATTTTTCAGCATGACCTTTGACCCCCAGGTGTACCTGAGGGTTGGAAAGAGTGTAAAGAGAAAGGAGGGGCTGGAATCTGGCACGGCAAATTTCCAAACACCTGGAGCAGATCCAACTGCCTGCCAGCCTGAGTGAGCAACCATGCATGTGCATCACACACTCACACACTCACACACAAAATCAGATGCTGTCCAGTTTAAACGATTTGCAACAAGCCAAATACTCTGACCATTTTTAGGATAGGAAATGAAGAATAAAAATAACAGAAATATATTATATATATATATATATATATTGTAATTATTTTATGAATTCTCAATTCTGATTGGTTAGAAGGTCATTTTCTAGAACAGCAGCTTTGACGAACACCAGTTTATATTAATGCACTTTCTCTGAAATTGTTCTGTTTCTATGGTAACATACATATATACACACACACACACACACACACATATATATATACATACATATATACACATATACATACACATACATACCGTACACACGCACAGAAGGAGTCTCCAGTGTCAGTACTTTGTAACAGTCAAACTTACGGGACGGTTCACTTTGAGTTGCTCTTAAAAAAATTATTATTAACATCAACGGAGACAATAAAGTGTGGCTGGCGAGGGAATGCTGTTTATAGCTGTAAGAGATACCAGGAACCAATTTGTTTCCACAACAATAAACGTACCTATAAATGGGTACAATGTATGAAATGCATTTTTAATAAATATTGGTGTTGGCAAATTGCTGTGGGATAACAATAATAATAATGATAAAACACTTCAGGATGAGCTGTGGGGTCGTACCGGCCTCATCACACCGCCTAGCTGTTGATTGTTTTCCTATAACAGCACACCCCGTCACGTTTTATACCTTCCTTAACACTCGTGGTGTTCTACAACCACAACAAAAAAAAAAAGACACGATGGACACTTTGTATTCTGTCTAGCAGAAGGGGTGGAGCCAAAGGCTGATAAACGGCTGACGCAATGAGCCAGAACGCTACACTGTGGATGCTAAATAAAAAAAGTTTAAACGGTGAAGTCTGGAGTTTCAACATGGCCCAGCAGTGTGAGATGTCACAGTGATCTCCGTCATTCCCATTAATATTCGATTTATGCAACATATTCGAGTGCTGCAGTGAAGCGGCCATCTTGATTCTGCTTGAATGAGGGATTTCCGATAACGATCTAATTCTGCCGTTCCAACGTAGTTTCGTTTAAATGTTTACTTTTTAAATACAGACGCATTCTGCTCATTTCCGGATGTTTGTATGGAACACGTGGCGTTACAGAGCCGAACAGTGTATTTCGAGGCAAGTGTGCGATTTACAGTTTTGTTCGTGCTAATCCGAAGATAAGCTTCTTAGAATTCGTTAGCAATTATAGCCTCGCGGCTCCGATGCGAAACAAAAGAAACGAGCTTAAGACATTAAACAGGTCTTGGTATTTAGATAAAAGGAAAAAAAAATTGTACAAATTTGTATTTTTGACCGAACTGTTCCTTTAAGGTGTCGATGCCTCGCGAAAATCAACAAGGGCGTGTTAGCATCGATATTTCGAGAACACGCAGCCCGGATCGTGTTGATGAAACTCGAACTAAATTGGAGCGTGGCATTTTCCAAAGTCTTACTGATCTCTCTGGTTATTTTTATTTATTTATTTATTTTGGTGCTAATTAATAAAAAAAAACTAGTTTGGAAAAAAGGAAGAAAGGGACGCGTACAAAAAACACAGGAGAAGTGAGACGGACTGAATGCTGTTACCGTCTTTGCAAAAAAAAACATCCTGGAGAGAGAGAGGAGAGAGAGAGAGAGAGAGAGAGAGAGAGAGAGAGAGCGAGAGAGAGAATATAAGAGACACACAGTGAAAGAGAGAAAGAAAGAAGTCTTCATGGTTTGTTTGTGTCATTCAGGATGAGTCTGTTGTTGCATTTTTTTGGAGGAAAAATAAATAAATCAAGTCAAGTGGAGGAAACTATTGCTCAGTGAGTCAGTTAAATTAAAGAGATGTCAAAGATGAAGTGCTTTGAAGTCCTAACTCATTTTATGGGCCATTTCCCAAAGCAAGCATGCCGTGATTGACAGCTGGAGGGGCGGGGCTGCTCAAACAGTGTGTGTGCTTTCTTTGATCTCTCTCTCGCTCTCTCTCGCTCTCTCCCTCTCTCTCTCTCTGTGTGTTTTGAGGTTGAGAATTCCTTCTGAAGCTTGGCAACAACTTGCATCAACAGTGTGTTCATCCCGAGACGAGGCATCTGCCAACTTTTCTCATTGTGACAGGAATTATTTTCATAATATTAGAAAACAGTAGAAAATTATTTTACATGCCAACCAAAGTCCTTTTTCTCGGCATCACTGGCGAACGGATAATACCTCGCTCGACTTTTTAAATATCTAAATACAGGGTGTCCCAAAAGTCCGTACATAGGGCAAACTAACCCTTTTTTTTTAACCCTTGCCATTTCACACAATTTCTGGTATTATGTCCACAGCAACCTCGCGACGGCTTCCCGATCCAGCCATGAGAATGGCTTCAATACCATTCTTTCATCGAAGGTGTTCTTAAAGGCTATCTGAAAAAAACATATATATAACATAGGTTATGTATGGAAAATTTTGGAAGACATTTTGCAAAAAAAAAAAAAAGTGTTCGTTTCCGCTACGTGGAGACGCACTGTACACATTTTACACAGTTCGACAGATTTGAAATCCAAACAGGAAGTTGGAAAATAGGAGCATTGTGGAAGACGATCATGCCTTCGATGGCGCTCTTAAGAAAGCGTAAAGTCTTCCCAAAGAAGAGGCTGTCGTCAGCGTAAAGAACAAACTCCAACACGACCCTGATGAGAAATTCGTCTTATTTATGAGTAACCAGAATAAAATGTGCTTTTTACCCTCTTCCACATACATGACAGAGAGAGAGAGAGAGAGAGAGAGAGAGAGAGAGAGCGCGAGAGAGATATCATTCCTCCCATTCGGGGAACATGGACAATTTTGCACTCTTGGCTCCTGGCCACAGATGGCTGTGGCATCTTTGTGATTCAAACTCGCGATCTCCTGACAATACGTGAACGCTCTTCTGTCGTTCCACTAGGAAGCCCCTAGACGAGTTTGTTTCTATGGCAACGTTTTTAGAAAAAGAAAAAAAAAAAAAGGTCCCTGTGCTGTATTTTCACGCAGGTCCTGTTCCAGCTACAAACTGCTCACTACTTTTACACCACTTGATTAGTTAGCGGTTAGCATGTGGTGACTCTCCAGCTCCAACGACTATTCATTCAGCATTAGGATCTAAAATCCTAGCTAACCAGGTAACCTTCTCTAGTATTTCTTAAAAGTGTAATACCAGCGTCACCTCAGACCCGGACTTGCTCGCAATCAGTGATTACAAAAAATAAAAGGGGGCAGATCTTTTAGGGCAGGGGTGTCTGATCTTATCCGGAAAAGGGCTGGTGTGGATGCAGGTTAGCATTCCAACCAAGCAGAAGCCACACCTGGATGGATCCATCCATCCACCTTCTACCACTTACTCCTTTTCAGGGTCACGGGGAACCTGGAGCCTATCCCAGGGAGCATCGGGCACAAGGTGGGGTACACTGCCCCGTTTTATTTCTTAAATGGCAATGAACCGTTTGGGTGCGGAAAGAGGTCGAGGCTTATCGACGAGCTGAGCCAAACGACCTGACTCACTGAAAACGGTCTTGAGATATGTTAAAGGATTTCTTTTCTGATAAAAGGCTCCAGCTGTTCTAATAAGTCGGCTACACCCTCGCTCTGTGTCGATGCATTTCATCCGACAACTGTCCAAAACGTATTCCAGGTCAAAGGGGGTGAAAACTTTCATTCTTTTATCCACTCTTTGCCTGAATTGCACTTTGAATTGCACCAAGTTCAACAGTCCAAACACCATCCAACCCGAACACACACTGCCCTCGTGTGCGAGTACGCTGGTACTGCATGTTTCCAGGTGTGTAAAGAACGCTCAAATGTGCAATCTGAAATATCTTATAAAAAAAAAATAAAACACATCAACAGCCTCATCTTTATTCTACTATACAAATAGCTAATAAAAATCCCTAGACAACGGTGCTGTGTGTTCTGAGACGTGTCTCGCTCTTTACACGTACACGGCATTATAAGGTGTCTGTAAGGTAAATAAAACATGACAAGGTGGTCTGATTCTTTTCCTACAACTGCACCTCCCCAGGCTCTTCTTTTTCCATTAAGAACACGCCGTTTGTCACGTTACTGAAAACGCTGACTGTTACAAACTGGAGACTCCTTCTACAAGCAGGGGGTGGGGGGACGGGGGACGTGTAGGGATGTGCCGTTATGGGAAAATAATCAGCAGTGATGTGATGTGATGACATCCACAACAGCAATTAGCTAGCGATTACAATGTTTCATTTATGAGTGAGCATCACGTTGTGCTTTTTAACCATTTAGAGTTACATTTAATGTTCTGGAACATCCACGAGAAGAGTCCGTTCCTGTTATCGCTAATGTTACAGCAGCTATTAACAGTCTTTCCCCTCGTCAGCCTGTCTTCTTCTCTCTCTTTAAGGCAATGACAATAAACAAAAACAACAAACGCGCTTGCCATGTGACCAAGAAACCAGAAAACGCAAGGTCCTTTTGGTCCTGAAGACTTTCCTGTTACAAAGCGCTGACACTGGAGACTCCTTCCATCTTCCACCTGGTATCTCAACAATTATATCTTATGTTTTGTTAAATATACACCTACGGTCAGGGCTGCTGTTACAGAAAATGAATCAACACCTTCTGATCGATGTAGAAACGGAGAAAATTCTAAAAGGGTCTGCAAACTTTCAAGCAGGACTGTATTAGAGCCAGTACATTAATATAAACCTGTGATTTGCCAACCTCTGACAGCTGTACAGCTGTTGTTGTGGTAAAAATCTACGGGTTAGATACACCCATCAGCCATAACATGCAAACCACTGACAGGTGAAGTGGAGAACATTGATTATCTGATTACACTGGCACCTGTCAAGGGGTGGGATATATTAGGAAGCAAGCGAACAGTCAGTTCTCAAAGTGTTGGAAGCAGGGAAACTGGTCAAGCGGAAGGATCTGAGTGACTTTGACAAGGGTCAAATCATGATGGCTAGACGACTGGGTCGGAGCGTCTCCAAAACGGCAGGTCTTGTTGGGTGTTCCCGGTATGCAGTGGTTATTCCCTACCAAAGGTGGTCCAAGGAAGGATATCCTGGGGAAGAGATGGCACCAGGATGCACCATGGGAAGGTGGTGTGATGCTCTGGGCCATGTTCTTCAGGGAAAACTTTGGTCCTGGTCTTCATGTGGATGTTACACTGACACGTACCACCTACCTCAACATTGCTGCATACCAAGTACACCCCTTCATGGCAACGGTCTTCCCTAACGCCAGTGGTCTCTTTCAGAATGATACTGCGTCCTGACACACTGCAAAACCGGTTCAGGAATGTTTTGAGGAACTTCCTGTAGGATCTCCTGGACAAACAAGTCCAATCCATGGAGGCCTCACGTCGCGACTTACAGGACTTAAAGGATCTTCATCTTTTTGGACTAGCTCTGGTGAGAGAACTGTACCTCGAAATTTAGAAATGCCGTCATGTGATACTCCAAGATTTGAAGTTCTGCGGTCAAGGAGTAAGAAACACAAGAGATGTGCAAACTCGGATGAACCCTCAGAGATCTCGATTACTCTAGATATGACTCCCGATCCTATCAGTGGTGGATTGGTTTTGTTGAGATATTGCTGCTTCTTTTTCATCCCCAAATCAAATCATACAGAACAAACCTGTAAGTAATAGTGACACGACACTCGTTGTCCTCATGGTGGCGCTATAGTACAGAGTACTCTGTTCGGGGTCAATCTTGTGACGCATAAATACAAACTTCCCTTTTTCTTTCTTTTTTTTTTTTTAAAGCCTTTTCATCGGCTCAAAAACAAATCAAGCAAAGACGAACTCAATGCCAAGGAGCGTGGACAAGGATGAAGAAAAACCGTTTCAGACTTTGACCTTGCAGTGACCTTGACCCTGATTGGATCAATTCCAAACTCTAATTAATCAGTTCATTGGCTGGTTACAATTGATAATTGCATATAAATCCTACAACCGTTCAACTAATCGTTCTGGAGATATTGTGCTATGGAGATGTTTTGTAACTGCCCGACACAACATCGGTGCCCAACTACCAGCCACTGAACATCTCCAGCACAGTTAGATGTCTAGGTAGGGCACACATCATCATCAGGGACTCTTCCCATCCCAGTCACAAACTGTTCAACCTCCTTCCTTGCAGGAGGAGATACAGGAACATTCGCACCAGAGCCAGCAGGGCCATCATCTTCTTCTTGTGCTTACAAGCTAAGCTATTTCACAATCTGCAATGTTACTAGCAACGTTACAAGCTTTCAGCTGAGGTTATAGACCTCCGTCCCATTTTATGAGCAAGATTGACGACAACAACAACAACACAACACGTCTGCACACAGAAAAACTTGAACAGGTTGTCGCATTGGTACAAAATGAAACTTTAGGTCTTCATCTCGCTCCCTAAGTGAGGGAATAGTCATGTCTTTGAGTGTGTAACACAACCTGCTGCTCTTTTGTGCGTCTGCTTGTAATGAGGCTGTAATGGCTTCATACAAAATGCAGCACACAGATCAGCTATCACTGGCTGAGTCGCTCTCTCTCTCTCTCTCTCTCTCTCTCTATACTATCGTTCTGTATGGATACAGAGTGATGCTTTTCCAGGTTTTTACGACAGCCTCTTACAGTTGCGGTTTGTTTTGGGGGGTTTCTCCCTTCAGTTTCCTCTTTAGGAGGTGAAATGCTGCTCAATGGAGTTAAGGTCTGGTGACTGACATGGCCAGTCTAAAACCTTCCACTGTTTCCTCGGACAAAGTCCTTTGTTGCGTCACTTCCTCCTGATGAATTGGGATGCATTTCTCTGTAAATTTTGCAGACAAACACGGACTACGTTTACACGGACAGCAGTAATCTAATTATGGACCTTATTCTGAATAAGACAATATTCTGATTAAGGTGTTCACATGAGACTCTTTTAGAATATATTCCTTTTCATGTTCAGGTTTTACGTGTTATAGAACAGAGATGGATTAACGGCACGCGTCATTACGTCCCAACGCCACGCCGTCCGACGTTCCCTCCAGAATTTCATGTATCGACATTCAGTTGGTCTTCAACAGTCTTCGTTCTAGTTCCGTATACAGTTTTGGATGTTTTTATTTTTAATTTCACGAAAGCTTCAAGTGCAGTTCATTATTTGTCCTGCTGTAAGATGTGTGCTACGTCCCAAAACGCGTACTTAACGTCTATATAGCCGAGATACGTGTATTTCTCCTCCTGTATAGTAGGTAAGTACGCGGTTTGGGACGCAGCCGTGCTCTCTTGTTTGCCGTCAAGCGCTGCCGTGTGTGTACGTGTCCTATCACACAATGCGGTGAAAACTCTCACACGACGTGAATAGTGTGACTAAGGTGTATACACGTCTGTAACGCACGTCGATAATGCGACTAAAACAGGAATACTCCACGTCTTTACTTCGAGTATGACTTTAATCGGATTAAGGTCATCAATAATCACTGTTTACATGCTAGTTTCTTAATCAGAGTATCGTCTTAATCGGGTGAATATCGGTTTATTGTTGTTGTCCACGTAAACGTACCGAATGTTTCTGCAATCAACTCAGTACACCAGCATTGCTCAGTACTAGTGATGGGAAGTTCGTGTCATTTTACTGACTCGGATCTTTGAATCTCGTTTAGCAAAATGAACAAATATTTTTTCCGAGTCATTTCGTTCATTTCAACAGAACATAATTAAAACGTTACGCGTTATATTCCCCAACACCTCTAGTACTTACACAAACATCGATCACATTTGGAATAAAACATGAACTATAGGCTAATGCAGCCAAGGCCGTATCATGAGAAACAGAAACGATCAGTCCACCTCTCAAGTATTCGGGTTCGAGTCGTTCGTTTATCCCGTGACCGCCCCATAAGCAGAATGCAATAGGGCTGTGATGTGATGAACGCACGACTCGAACCCGAAGACTCGAGATGTGAACTAATCATTTCTGTTTCCTGGACAGAACCTATGGGGATGTTGCAGTGCATGCGCGTTCAAAAAGGAACGGTCATATTAAAGATTCGTTCAAAATCAACGAATCGTTCATGAACGACACATTCCAAGTCAGTACACCGGTGGTTTCGTTCTTTCACAGGACATTCCAAATGGTTGTATTGGTTATGCCCAGTGTTTGTGTAGTGCCTCTGGTTGATTTTCACTGGAATAAAATAAGTGTGATGTTGGACGTTCGATATTCGCAGATATGCGGAAATGAAGGGACCGTCTCTAAAGTTACACACGACATTGTTAAACACGTTTCTAACTCCAATAGCATTTGAAGGGAATGACTTACAGTCATATAACCCACTGTAAAGTGTTCATCTAGGTGTCAGGTATGACGCACATCTTTTAGATTTTTGATATTTAACAAAATAAGCTATTAAATCATATGTAAATATTGCCATGTATTTTGTTACAGCTCATACACAAAATATACCATCATTTAAAGCTCAATAGCATTTGGAGGGGATGATGTACAGCCATTCATTTAAAAAAATATCAAAAATCTAAAAGGTGTGCGTCATACCGGACACCTAGTCGAACACTTTACAGTTGGATGTATGACTGTACATCATTCCCTTCGATCTGTATTGAGCTTTAAATAATGGTATATTTTGTGTATGACCCCGTTCTGCAGTGAAATTCATGTCTGATTTACATATGATTTAATAGCTCATTTTAATAAATATCAAAAATCTAAAAGGGTGTTTCTCATACCTGACACCTAGGTGAACACTTTACAGTGGGTTATAGGACTGGAAGTCATTCCCTTCAAATGCTATTGGAGTTAGAAACGTGTTTAACAATGTCGTGTGTCACTTTAGAGACGGTCCCTTAATTTCCGCATATCCAAGAAATATCGAGCGTCACACCCACTTTATTCCAGTTTGATTCTCCCTCTTTCCTCAGCTTCCAAATGGCATGCTCTTCTCCCATAGACAGCTCTCTGGTCTTCATGTTGGTTTATCCTTTTTATTTATTTATTTATTTATTTACCAAACGCCGTTTTCACGGGTGAAACTGAAGGCTGTGAAACCAAGAGTGGGTGTTCAGAGCTATTTACTGTTTAAACAAATCAATCTAACAACACACACACACACACACACACACACACACACACACACACACACACACCATCTTCTGATCTCAACCCCAAATATCTTCAGATCAAAACAAATTGGCCTTGCTGTTCCAATACTATTGGATAGGTGACTGTATTACTGGTCAGACTAGGCACCTAAACCTTAGATGTCCAAGAGGAACGAAAAAGCAGTGTTTACAGCATATACAGTGGCAAATATCCCCAAATACCACTGAACACAAAAGGAACTCACTGTCAGTCGGCTGTGTTTGATCTTGCGGTAGTAATCTGATGTTTTGCTTTGGAGTAGATGACCATTCCGCTGCATTCAACGTACTGTTTTAATGCTTTATTTCTACCTAAAGAGCTGTAGGTGGGTTTTGCGGTCGTTGCGCACGTTCCGAGTTGAAAGCGGTGAGAAATCTCACAGTGGTGAGACCGCGTTAGTTAGAGCATGATTTCAGCGCCTCTAGGCAACAGATCCAAACTTTCCCCCCGGTTTGTTTTTGCACGTGCCCGTCTACTCGACATGTTACGGTAATGCTGAAACCCGGTTTCCGGGTCGCTCATCTGATTCCGTGGCGTCCCGATGAGCTATATTGATCTGAAAAACACGCGTTTGTGAAGGATCTAAAGAGGATCTGCGTGTGTTTCAGTGTACTGGTGCCATATTGAAGAATACAAATCATACCGTATAAGTTCTGCGTGCGCTTTGAGTTGCGTGAATTGAATTATAGGAACAATATTTTTTGTTATCATTTTTTAAAATAGCGCAAAGTTAGTAATTCGCCTCAAATTGGTAAGAACATAGACGTTAAATAATAATAGTAGCAAATAATAATAATAATAATAATAATAATAATAATAATAATAATAATAATAATAAATAAAATAATCGTAATCGCGAAGCTATTGAAATGCATTGTTTTGGGAAATGTAGTTTCAACAGAACTGTGAGCTTATTCTAAACTGCATGATTATAACGCCAACACCCATAATGCTGTGCTGGTACACGTCACCAGCCCTCCTCGTGACCGAATCCCGGTACAAGAAATAGAGGTGACCTCCGAAACAATCGGCAGAGAGAAACGCAGTTTGCAGAACGAGTTATCCAAAATGGTAGGTTTTTTTATTCTAAATAAACGTCTGCATGCTTTAGTGAGACATCTAAAATGAGTTTCTGAATGCTTTGTGTGATTATTATCTCTTTTTTTTGGTAATCAGCGCTTAGAGTTCGAGTCGATTTAATACTCATTCGTGCAGTCTGATTTGACGGTAAGGGCGCGTCCTAAATGGCGACGCGTTCCCTATGTACGCGGACTATGTAGGGTGCGAAACTAAGGGCTTTTACGTGGTTTGTAGCGTACTACGGATTCGAGTGGTCTGCGTTTGGGATTCGGCCCAGCTAGTTATGGAGTTAGCTTGCTATACAAGGTGCAAGGTCTTGAGGACCAAAAAAACCCCACAAATTATTTCACACTTTTTTTCCTTTCCACGATAAGTTTTTTAATATATATTTGATTTATGTATTTTGTAGTGTTTGATTTTTGGGGTTTGTTTGGGGTTTTTTTTGCCACTAACCTTACCTGGACGTTAAAACAACAACAATATAAACCCTTCTAGAATTTGTAATGGTTATAGTGGCAATTGTATTCATTTTAATGGAAACTCTAATGGTCTCTAGTGGTAATTTCCTGCCGGTGGCATGTTATGCCTACTGGGCACCATAAAGGATAGATAATGGTTTTAATGGTTAGCAGATGGTTCGTAATAGTAGTTGTAGTGGAAACCATTAGATTTCTTTTTTCCCCAGCAGGGAAGGACTGTTGTCATGGACACCAACAGTGAAAACTGTGAATGAAAATGTATATGTCCTGTCTTCCACTGTTTCTATTTAGGTCCCCCAGCATGGCAAGGTGCCTTATATCACGGCCTTGTCCTATTTTTAAAGGTTAACCTGATCGTCCCTGTGCCCTCCTCCAGTCTGCGTTAATGGGAAAACTGGTATCCCTAACCCCAATCCCCCCATTCATTCGTTCATCTTCTATCCTTGATCCCGGGAACAATGGGAGCGACACGGAAATACACCCTGTTCATCGCAGGGCAACATGCACGCACACATTCACACCTAAGGGCACTTTATTGTAGTCGGTACTCGTGTACGGACAGGTCTGTGGAAGGTGGGTGGAGCCGGAGAACCTGAAGGAAACCTACAGGGGACACGGGGAGAACACGTGGCTCATGGTCAAACCTCACCCTTGGAAACGTTAGAGCTGTGAGGTTGCAGCGTTACCTGTTGCACCCACAGCCATGTTTCAAGACGCGGTATTGTATATTGCATATTCACCTGTCTGATTTATTTATTGATTTATTTATTTTGTCACAGGCTGATCCTATCCGAGTTCTGGTGACCGGCGCGGCTGGACAGATTGCCTACTCCCTGCTCTACGGTATCGCCAAGGGAGACGTGTTCGGCAAAGATCAGGTGAATGCGGGGCTGCGTTTACACGTTACACACCGAATATCCATGTGACTTCTGAATGTTTCCAGATAAACAGCAGCGTAAAAGCAAGCGTTTGACCTTTCGGGAATGTGGCTGCGTCCCAAATTACATACAGATACTATATAGCATATATAGTCCGACATCTACTATTACGATGCAGTGTGTACCATGAGACTTTTTTTTTTTTTTTATCGGAATAGGATTATAATTTATTATATAGAAAGAGGTCTTCGGTCATGGCACCTCAAGTTAAGTATTTTATTCGTGTTTCTCAGCCTATTGTCCTGGTCCTGCTGGACATCACTCCCATGCTGCCCGTGCTGGACGGTGTGGTCATGGAGCTGCAGGATTGCGCTCTACCACTTTTGAAGGGTAAACCACGCACACACACACACACCCTTCATTAATCATTAATAAGCACTGAGAAATTAAATATATATATATGTATATATGTGTATATATATATATGTATATGTGTGTATGTATGTATATAACAGTGCACTATGGATTAATCTGCTGCGCCGTGGGAATCAGGCTGCTCTCTAAACACGCCGTGAGCGGCCTCTGTCAGAGCTTTACGCTGGTTTTGTGTGGCTCTCTGATCCCTTAAGCCCCGGGAATCACAACTGGCGGATGCAGTCCAGAGATGCCGTCAGTCCAACACGGCTTTAGTTTTGCCCTGGCGCTGTGAGACTAGAATGCAGAAAGCGCATGTCTGAATGCATGTCGCACGCGCACCTTGAAGCGGTCAGGAACTCGAACGGACGAAACGACGCCGCAGACCCGTGGCCGCGCTTTTCGAAGCCGCTCGGACGGCTTTCAAACACGTACGCGAAGCGCGACTGGAAATAGCGTGTCGCGTTTAAATAAATAAATAAATATTTAAACGAGTGTAGATCTGAATAGAAAGTCCCTACTCCGTCCCGCCCGACGATGACGGTACTGTTGATTTGGTGCTAGTCAGAGGTGTCTGTACACACGCTGCAACTAACATGGAGGATGTTTTGTGTGTGTTCTGTAGAGGTCATCCCTACAGATAAAGAGGAAGTTGCGTTTAAGGACCTGGATGCTGCCATTCTGGTGGGCTCCATGCCCAGGAAGGAGGGAATGGAGAGGAAAGACCTGCTCAAGGCCAACGTAGCCATCTTTAAATCTCAGGGCAAGGCGCTGGACAAGTACGCCAAGAAGACGGTCAAGGTGACTATATAGATTTATAGAATAACTCTGTAGTAAAAAAATAAATAAACAAATGTACGTCTGTGCAGCACTTGATCCTAAAACACAATCTGTGATGGTTACGAGATGTGAAATTATATTTATTTACATTTATGATGATGATGATAAAGACGCCAGGGCGCACGGTGGCTTAGTGGTCCGTGTGTGCGGAGTTTGCATGTTCTCCCCGTGCTGCGGGGGTTTCCTCCGGGTACTCCGGTTTCCTCCGGGTACTCCGGTTTCCTCCCCCAGTCCAAAGACATGCACGGTAGGCTGATTGGTGCGTCTAAAGTGCGTGTGATTGTGCCCTGTGATGGACTGGCACCCTGTCCAGGGTGTACCCCGCCTTGTGCCCGATGCTCCCTGGGATAGGCTCCAGGTTGAAGATGGATGGATGGATGGATGATGAAGACACCACCAGTCCCTTTCGCAAGACGTCAGAGTTTCTCGTGGCGAAATTACATCGTGAGAAGATCACGAGAAAACCGGAAGGACGATAATCAATAATAACGCGTGGCCTCTTGGGGCTTCCTCAGTATCCGTACGTTGTCGGACATGTCCGCAAACACGGCATTACTCTAGTGTAGAGGTTTCGACCAAACGAACCTTCAGATTACAAAATTCCCTTCGATTTCTTTTTCTTTTCTTTTTTAATACCAGGTTTTTGCATTTTCGAATTTTTCGCACGTGCCAATATCAGTGGTTGCTGAAAGTGAAGATTTAAAAAGGCGTACCTGCTGGACATTACTTCCTCTTCACTAGTTTGAAGGCTGCTCATTCAAGATCAACCAAGGAAGTGTAAGATCACAGAACTGCACATCATGGAGAGAATCATTATATCATTATGTATTGTATAAT
Organism: Ameiurus melas; assembly: GCA_012411365.1. Taxonomy (NCBI): domain Eukaryota; kingdom Metazoa; phylum Chordata; class Actinopteri; order Siluriformes; family Ictaluridae; genus Ameiurus; species Ameiurus melas. The sequence goes on from CM022761.1 coordinate 27,424,062, forward strand.
TTTGTACTGCAGTTCTATGTCATTTGCTGTACTTGTGCTGTAACATTACGCAATAGTTTACAGTCCATGTCCTGTGTACTTTATTTATTGGTTGATTGTCTTGCATTCGTCTCACGCTGATGTGTATTTGCACGTTCGGTAGTCTTGTGTACTGTTCCGTGTTCCTGAAGACCTCGTATTTTTTTTTTGTTTGTTTTTTTTCTTAATCTGTTTTTAATTCAGCGAAACTTTTCAGCTCTGTACAAACACAATTTATACTAGTATAAGAACGTGAAGCTGACGATGATGTCCCTCTTGCTGCTCCGTAGGTTCTGGTGGTGGGAAACCCGGCCAACACCAACTGCCTGATTGCGGCTAAATCCGCTCCCTCCATTCCCAAAGAGAACTTCTCCTGCCTGACTCGCCTGGACCATAACCGTGCCCGCTCTCAGGTCAGAACACACACACGCTTACCATTATTATAAACCGTACACCGTGTGTATGTGGACTGTAGATCAGCGCTTGCTCTTTACGTCTTACTGTAGTAATTAAAGTCGGTCTCGGATAAGCTCGAGTGCAAACCCGGCGTGAGCGTCTCTCTTTAACGGTGTAATACGATTATATACACGAGCTGATCCTGGATTAACTCCGAGTGGCTTGATGCGTGTACTGTAAAGCGTTTTTTGCGTCATCTGAGAGGAACTTTTTTTTTTTTTTTTAGGTGTTTTTTTAAGGTGGAACATGGCAGAAGAACTAGAAAACTAGATCTTTTGCTGAAATCGGGTCAGTGTGCGAAGATTAAAACACGGGGAATAATAGAGCTGAGGTGGATTAAGTGATGAAATGCTGATATTTATAAGCAACGAAACACTCGGGAGTGTGCATTTATAGGAGTATAATCCACGCCAAGCAAAGTGGTGTCGTCACGGCGATGTGAAGCAGAGGTACTGTTTCCACCCAGATGTCGATCATTTTTTTCAATGACCGCATGACATGGCGTGGTTTTACTCCTCTTACATGCGCACACATATATATATATATATATGTATATGTATATGTATGTATATATGTATGTATAATATACACCACGGCGGTTTTAATTCATAAAAGAACGACACGTCATACTTCAGGTGAGTTTAGGGTTGCGTTTAACCGCGTGGAACGCCTGCGAAATGAGTGCGATACGGTATGTTCCCGCAGTTATAGAGAGTCGTTCCTTCAACCAGTCTCTCTTTCTTACTCTCGATGTTCATAAGATGGAAATTTAGCTCGACCTGTCTCGAGTCAATTAGTAGAATGTCTATTCGTAGTATATTAATCATGAGTGTGTCGTGATGGATATTTACTTAGCAGGAGGTGGTTTAGTTTTCATTTTATTTATTTGTTTATTTATTTATTTATTTATATAAAAAGCACTATAGTAATAGAGTCGTTATTGGGTGTTCGTGATTAAGAGACACTGTGTTAGGAGTGTGCACGTTAGCGTGCGTGTCTTAAACAACTGAAAATGGTTCTGTTTCCGTGTTTTAAATAATTAGTTCTTATGTAATAGCTAATGAAATTGGATTATTTATTTGATTTAAATTTTTTTGTGGTAGAGAATTAAATGTAAATGCTGGCTACTGTTCGCTCGTCCCAAGCCGCAGTTCACGATGTCGTCCTGTAGGTGGCAATGCGCTGTGGTGTTTCAGCCAATAGCGTGAAGAACGTGATTATCTGGGGGAACCACTCGTCCACCCAGTACCCCGACGTGCACCACTGCAAGGTCAGCGTGGGGGGGAAAGACGTGGCTGCGTTCGACGCCGTGAAGGACGACAGCTGGCTGAAAGGAGACTTCATCTCTGTGAGTTTATTCACAATAGTTAACAACCACAACGGTGCTGCAGTCAGAGATATACTACATACCTAGGTGTGCCGCGTTGGCAGGTTCGGTGTTTTATTCGAGTAATTTACATTGCTGTGATCGTGGATGTCGGTGAGGTGTGATGCATGCTTAGTCTAGACTTATTTGTGTAACAAAGGCGTATGAATTGTACTGCGGGGCATGTCCAAATGAAACATTTTATTTGTATACTATTTTATAGTGTATATAAACTGCGGTAGTAATTGGGTGTTAACCGTGTAAAGTGCTGTTTTTCAGGGACCATTTCCGCCACAAGATGGCAGACCTCACTCAGCCATTGACTTGTTTCTTAACACGGGGATAAAGAGGGAATATAGCCTGTAGGTATTTCTATCTTATGGCTGCAGTTCTCATTTGGATGGAGAGATGGATAGATGATCAAGAGATGTATGGATCGATGGATAGAGCAATAGATGGATAAAGTGAGTGATTAGATGATGGAGAGATCAGTAGATGGATGGATAGTGATCGAGCGATTATATAGATGGAGCGATAGAGCAGTGGATAGATTGCTCGCTCCCGGCATCCGTTCTTCTAGGCGAGTGTACAAAATGTTTGAGGAAATTTACGTCCAAAGAAATTGTTCTTCTGGTTGGAAAGCAGTAGTGACCGAAATGTTCTCCCTGTGCCTGTGGACCATGATCTTTCTTTCTTTCTCTCTATCTTTCTTTCTTTCCCACCATCTCTCTCAGACGGTTCAGCAGCGTGGAGCAGCGGTCATTAAGGCACGCAAGCTCTCCAGCGCCATGTCTGCTGCCAAGGCCATCTGTGACCATATGAGGGACATCTGGACCGGCACTGCTGAGGTCTGCTACATCTAACCCAGTCCGTTTGTCTCACACCAGAGTCGGTGTTTCACTGTCGCACAGTCGGTCACTGACACCAAGTCACAAGTCTCTCAACATCGAGCAGACTGAGTCATCACTAAAAACTTCCCACGTGTACCTGACTTGACTCACTAGCTGTTCAAGAAGTTAGGACTGCTTCATGGACAATGTTATACATGCGTCTTTCGTATATTCTACACGGTACAAGTACACACATTCTTTTGCCATGACGCACCCACCTGCTCCACCCTGTCTTTCCATACTGGAATTTTGACACTGTGTTAATGCATTTCACACACTTAGCTGCTGTGTGTGTCTATATATAGATGTATAGAGAGACAGCATCTGCATTGTGTGATCTAGTGTTAGTTTCATGTTACGCACTCTCCTGGATTTATACTCTTATTGTTCTTCGTTTAGTCAGTATTTTCTGACATCATTCAGATTATTTCGCGCTTTTGTTTTGCCACTACTACTACTAGCATTATTATTATTATTACCATTACCTCTACTGCTCCTACTGTTATTAATGAGGCTCCTACTATTACTAGTATTACTACTACTACTGCTATTACTACTGCTACTAATACTACTACTATTACTACTCACCACACTACCACCACTATCACCACCACCACACCACCGCCACCACCACCACCACTACCACACCACCGCCACCACCACTAACACACCACTACCCACCACACACCACTACAACCCACAACACCACAACACACCACCCCACACCAACGCCACCAACACACCACCACCACAACCAACCAACGTCCCACCACCAACACCACCACATCACCAACCACACATCACACCAAACCAACCACACCCCCACCACCACCACCAACATCACCACACACACACACCAACAACACAACAACAACACCGCCACCACACCACACACACAACGCCCACACCACACAAAAACCAACACAAAAAAACACCCACCACCCACTACCACAAAAACACACCACCACCAACGCCAACAACCACAAACGCTACCACCAACACGCACCACCAAACACCACCACCAACACAACGCCAACACCACCCCCACCACCACCACCACCACCCACCGCACCACTAAACACCACCACCACCACTACCACCACCACCAAAACGCCACCACCACACAACAACGCACACCACACCACACCACCAACGCCAACACCACCACCAACCAACACCACCACCACCACCACCCCCACACCACACCCACCACCAACCGCCACCCACACCAACACCCAACCACCACACCCACCCCACCACACTCACAACCCCACCACACCACACACAAACAACGCCCACCACCACCAAAACAAAAAACGCAAAAACACCACCACCACCACCACACCACCACCAAACCACACCCACCACCAATCGTAAACCATAACACCACCACCAACAACGCAACCACAACACACACCACAACACCCCAACAACACCACACCACAACCCACCACCCCCAACAACACCACGCCCACAAACACAAAACCACACCACCACCGCCCAAAAACACAAACCACCCACCACACCAAAAAAACAACCCAACACCCGCCCACAACAAACACCACCACAACCAATCGCACCACCACCACCCAACAACAAACAACGCACACCACAAAAACCACAAAACACCCCAACACCTCAACACACCACACCACCACACCGCCCAACACCACACCAAAACCACCACAACACAACAACAATACACCACCAATAATCACACCACCACCACCACCACAACACACCGCACGCACACCAACAACGCCCCACTAACACCCACCCCACAACACACCACCAATCAACTAATACCACCAATTAACTACACATACTACTACCACTAACACTACCACCACTACTATTACCACTGTGCTACCACTAATACACTACTACCACTACCACTAACTACTACCATTACTACCACACAACTACAACATATACCCACACCCACAAAAATACAACACACAATACACACACACCACACATACACAATTACACCACCTACAACTACCACCACACTAACAAACACTATTACTGCTACTACTACTACTACTACATTAATACTACTACTACTACTATTACTGCTACTACTACCAGATGATGAGACCAGGAAGTTCAAACGCTTTAAAAAGAAATAAATCAATCAAAGCATTAAAAGCTAAACGTAAGCCAATCTCAGGGCAGCTGTGTGCAGTCTCTCTCCTGTCCTCCTTTGGTGTTGGTCAGTTTTAAAGGGTTTTTAATCATGTTAGCAGATTAGCCCGAATGTTGATTTAAAACAAACAAACAAACAAAAAGGATTTATTTGCACGCACATTCTAAGACATTCATTGTTGTGGTGGTGTTGTATAGGGCGAGTTTGTCTCCATGGGTGTGTACTCGACTGGAAACTCGTATGGCGTTCCTGATGACCTCATCTATTCATTCCCTGTCACCATCAAGGTGAGTGGAAAATCTATTGAGCATATTTTTTTTACTAGAGGCGTGTCAGTAAGCAGGAAGGACGAGATCATAAACCACTAACGTGTGTTTAGCTTTTAGTACTAGTGTTCGTTATAGAACAGTTTTTGTGCTGCACTGTGCTATATTTTACACTTCCATTTATTCATTTAGCAGACGCTTTCATCCCAATGACATTTGAGCTGAGATTTTCTCAATTCTATCCAAATTAGCTATAAGACAAATAAATAAAGTGACCGCAGCATACGATCAGCTTCTTCAGTCTCGCATTTATGACTTCATATCCAACCAAGAAAAACTCCTAGCAAACGGTCCAGATTGTAATCTTCCAAAAATCTGTATCATCGATTTTATTTTCATACCAGTTTCCGTATCGGTCAAGTCTTCGTCGTGTTGCTGTTTCTCCTGCAGGATAAATCCTGGAAGATCTCCGAGGGTCTGGCCATCAACGACTTCTCTCGAGCCAAGATGGACGCCACCGCAGCCGAGCTCGTGGAGGAGAGAGACACCGCCATCTCCTTCCTGTGCGTGTGACTAAATCACACGCCGAAAACGCACCTCCACCCGGACGCACGTCTGTGAAACGCCCCAAAAAGCACTCCGTTCTCCTCTTTTCAATTAAAAATACATTTCAGTAGGAAAACTTTAGATCACATGTAAGCACGGCAGTGTGTGTGTGTGTGTGTGTGTGTTGTAGCGGAGCAACCTGTAAATTCTAGAAGTCTAGAATTCGGGTTGTTTCAATTGTGCCTGGTGCCTGTTCCCTCCTGTCTGTTTTGTTTGGGAATTCGCACATGTTAAACGGTCAGAGAGAAAAGGGCCCCTCACAGTGTAATAGGTCATTATATACAGTATATAAGGTCAGTAATCTCTCTCTCTCTCTCTCTGTACGCGTGTGTGGGGGTTATTTTCAAGCATTTAAAAGGAAACTTTGTGTTACATTGCCAGATAGTTTAAAATGTGTTCATAAAAATACCCACGATGCACTTGTTGTTACTGTAACAGACAGCTCTTCAATAAACGAAAGTGAAAATGTAAACGTGGCCTGAAATGGTTTGGTTTCGTCTTATTGTTCTGGTGTATTAAGTGTGTGGTTCTGTCTGTTTTTCTTTCATTCATCTCGAGACGTCATGTTTCTCTAAACTTCAAACATTTTTCCAATCCCTTACATTGATGACTATATACGCCGATCAGCCATAAGATTAAAACCACTGACCGGTGAAGGGATTTACTTGGCGGCAGGTGAACAGTCGGTTCTCAAAGTCGATGTGTTGGAAGCAGGACAAATGGGCAAGTGTAAGGATCTAGTGGGAGCGACTTTGACAAGGACCAGATCGTGATGACTGGGTCAGAGCATCTCCGTAACAGGAGTCGGAACGCATCACAGCTTTCTGCGTAGCTGCGGAGCGAGCAGAGTTCCCACGCCGACCCCTGTCCAACTCTGAAAGCTCCTACGATGGGCACGTGAGCATCAGAACTGGACCATGGAGGTGGTCTGATTAATCACATTTTCATTTACGTCATGTGGATGATCTCTTACCTGGGGAAGAGATGGCACCAGGATGCACTATGGGAAGAAGGCAAGCCGGAGGAGGAAGAGTGATATAAGTGAATGTACGGGAGAAGTCCGTGTTCGGCAGAGTCTCAGAAGTAAAGATGGGATGGAAGCAGATGTTGCTCTAAAACCATATAATATATACCTTTCAGCATTGATGGTGCCTTTCCAGATGTACAAGCTGCCCATTCCGTAGGCACTGATGCAGCCCATACCATCAGAGGTGCAGACTTTTAAACTGAGCGCTGATTTAAAAAAAAAAAAAAGCCAGATGGTTCCTCTCCTCTTTATTCCTCTTTAGTTTAGTCCATGGTTTCCTAAAATAATAAAAAATTTCAATCTGTCTGTCCACAGAAGTGTTTTCCACTTTGCCTCGGTCCATTTTAAATGAGCTTTGGCCCAGAGAAGATGGAGTTCTGGAGGTGTTTCTGAGCCCATGCAGTGATTTCCATTACAGGATCATGCCTGTTTTTAATGGTCCGAAGTTCATGGGCATGCAGGTATTGATTTTCACCCTTGTCCCTTGCGCACAGAGATTTCTCCAGATTCTTTGAATCTCTTGATGATGATATGTACTGTAGATGACGAGATGTTCATAGTCTTTGCAGCTTCACGCCGAGCAACGTTATTCTGAAATCGTTCCACAAATTGTAGATGCAGTTTTCTGCAGATTGGTGAACCTCTGCCCATCTTTACTTCTGAAAGCCTGATCAGTTTATAGTGAACACCCCCCCCTTCTGTTTCCTGGTTCCTGTATTGACAACTTTTCTCTTTGTTTCTCTGTTGATTGAGGTGTGGATGGATGAATCCCCTCATCATTTGCCATTTCCATACCTTCCTGTTTCGTGCAAATATGTCCTTCCGCCTAGCCCATCAATGGTTAACCCATAGTCTCGGTTGTGTGTCAACCCTGATATATACTCTACCTTTCTTTGAATAAATGAGAGATCTTGCCAGTTGAACTTTGCGTGTCATTTAGCAAACTCTCCCAAGGCCTTGGTGTGGGAAGTGCGTAGCGAGGCGAAGGTGCTGTCTTTCTTGTGTATTTTAATTTTCTGGCTTCTTAAGAATCGTAACCAGTAGATTCTCTAGTTGACAATCCCAACAAAGACACTCTAAGATACTCTTTTTATCCCCAATCATATGCCCGACCCATCATCAATCGACCTCCAGCTGTTTCTTCTCAGTAACACTTACTTTTCCAGCCTTTTTGTTACCCCCGTCCCAACTTTTCTGACACATGTTTGCCATCAAATTTTAAATTACCTTGTTTTTTGGGGTTTTTTTTCCACCCTTAAAATGGTACGATTCCTCACGTTAAACATTTGATACAGTCATGGACGAAATTATTGGCACCCCTGGAACTTTTCCAGAAAATGCACCATTTCTCCCAGAAAATCGTTGCAATGACAAATGTTTTGGTATACACATGTTTATTACCTTTAAGTGCATTGGAACACCAAAAAAAGCAGAAAAAAAGGCAAATTTGACATCATTTTACACAAAACTCCCAAAATGGACTGGACAAAATCATTGGCACCCTATTAAAACTGGGGGTAAATAATTTCATTTCAAGCATGTGATGTTCATTTAAACTCACCTGTGGCAAGTAACAGGTGCTGGCAATATAGAAATCAAAACTGAAGTCAGTTAGAGTGTATAAATGTTGGCTCAACCTTTGGGTTGTGTGCCTGAATGTGCCACACCAAGCATGGAGAAGAGAAAGAAGAGTCGTGAATTGTCTGAGGACTTAAGAAGCAAAATTGTGGAAAAAATATCAACAATCTCAAGGTTACAAGTCAATCTCCAGAGATCTTAAAGTTCCTTTGTCCACTGTGCGCAATATAATCAAGAAGTTTATAACCCATGGAACTGTGGCAAACCTCCCTGGACGTGGACAGAAGAGAAAAATTGATGAAAGAATGCAACGCAGGATAGTTCGAATGGTGGATAAACAACCTCAGTCAACTTCCACGCAAATTCAGGCTGTCCTGCAGACTCAGGGTGCATCAGTGTCCGCTCGAACCATACGTCGTCATCTGAATGAGAAGAAGCGCTATGGCAGGAGACCGATGAGAACCCCACTTCTGACACAGAGGTATTAAAAAAGCCAGACTGCAGTTTGCAAACATGTACCTGAGTAAGCCTCAATCCTTCTGGGAGAATGTTTTGTGGACAGATGAGACTAAGGTAGAGCTTTTTTGGCAAAGCACGTCATTCTACTGTTTACAGAAAATGGAAAGAGGCCTACAAAGAAAAGAACACAGTACCTACAGTCAAACATGGTGGAGGTTCAAGGATGTTTTGGGGTTGTTTTGCTGCCTCTGGCACTGGGTGCATTGACTGTGTGCAAGGAATCATGAAATCTGGAGACTATCGAAAGATTTTGGCCCATAATGTTGGGCCTAGTGTCAGAAAGCTGGGTCTGCGTCAGAGATATATGGGGGTGTTTCAGCAGGACAATGACCCGAAACATACCCACAAAAGCACCCAGAAATGGTTGGAGACAAAGCGCTGAGAATTCTGAGGTGGCCATCAATGAGGCTGGGATCTGAATCCCATAGAACACCTATGGAGAGATCTCAAAATTGCTGTTGCGAGAAGGCACCCTTCAAATCTGAGAGACCTGGAGCAGTTTTCAAAAGAAGAATGGTCCAAAATTCCAGTTGAGAGGTGTAGGAAGCTTGTTGATGGTTATAGGAAGCGATTGGTTTCAGTTATTTTCTCCAAAGGGTGTGCAACCAAATATTAAGTTGAGGGTGCCAACAATTATGTCCGACCTAATTTTTGAGTTTTGTGTAAAATGTCAAATTTGCCTTTTTTCTTCTGCTTTTTTTGTGCTGTTCCAATGCACTTAAAGGCAATAAACATGTGTATACCAAAACATTTGTCATTGCAACACTTTTCTGGGAGAAGTGGTGCATTTTCTGGAAACGTTCCAGGGGTGCCAATAATTTCGTCCATGACTGTATGTTTTCCGTGTTCTATTGTGAATATCATGGGTTTATGAGATTGGCAAATTCTGCTTTTATTTACATTTGACAGTTTCGTGTCGTTTTTTGGAATGGGATTCACGGTGGCTTAGTCCGTTAGCACGTTCGCCTCACACCTCCAGGGTCGGGGTTCGATTCCCACCGTGGCCGTGTGTGTATGTGGAGTTTGCATGTTCTCCCCGTGCTGTGGGGGTTTCCTCCGGGTACTCCGGTTTCCTCCCCCAGTCCAAACACATGCACGGTAGGCTGATCGGCGTGTCCAAAGTGTCCGTAGTATACGAACGGGTGTGTGAGCGTGTATGTGATGGACTGGCACCCTGTCCAGGGTGTACCCCGCCTCGTACCCGATGCTCCCTGGGATAGGCTCCAGGTTCCCCGCGACCCTGAAAAGGAGTACACGGTATAGAAGATGGATGGACGGATATCCTGAATAAATATTACATATATATATATATATACCTATATATATATATATATATATATATATATATATATATAAAGGTGCTTTGTGACAGTGTGCGTTCTTAAAGGTCCTGTATAAATCATTCATCTTCTTAGATGTGCTGTGAAATGCTCCCTGCTTTTAGGATTTGGCAGGCAGGCAGTATACCCACGCTATGTAGTGCACGTGAGAAGGCAAGAGGAAGTCATTTAGGATTCGGCCAGAACCACTTCCGCTGTGTGTGTACATCATCTGGAGGATGCGAGAGAAGTGACTTTGCATTAGCACTGCTCTGAGTTTCGGGATCTCTGTATTCAGATCAGCAGCCTCAGCACTTCAAGAGTAAGCTCCTATCACTTATTCTGATGATGATGATGATTGATGCATTTCCATAATAAACATTATGAGTCGTGAATGATTTCGGTGCCGTGATGGCGGTTAAACTCACTCTTCTATTCGATAATTTAAAAAAATGAAAGAAAGAGAGAAAGAAAGAAAAAAAAAATCAATCTGATTACGACACACGCGGTGTCCTTGATGGGTTACCAGGGCTGTAATCGTTATCTCGGTTTTTGGAAATACGTGTCCTTCGGATGGCCGGGAGTTTAAAATGTGGGCGTGGTTAAAGCGAACGAGGAAGTGAGAGCGGGGAAACGATTGGCTGTTACGCGATGACGCAGAGTGGAATTCCAAACGGCTACGTGCTCGACGTGTAGTGCGCTATGGCGGCGCGGCGGTGGCGCACCGCTCGAGTGCGCGCGCATAGGGAGTACTGTGGTGATTGGGACCAGGCCGCATGTCCCGCGGTGAAAGCGAGCAGAGTGAACGCGGCTGGCGACGTGCCGCAGCCCGTAGACGCTTCAGCCGAGCGCCGAGGCAGCACACTTCGTCCGCTTGCGGTTTATTACAGACGGTCCTTTCGCACTTATTGAGTAATAAATAAATACCCCCGCCCCGTGTTAAAGGTCGATGTGTGTCCTTCCTTCTGCTTCATCACGAGTGGGCGGAGGAGGAAAAACATAAAGAGGGGCATGTGTCGAAAAGGTTTAACCCAAAGTTAGGAGCGTCGCCGGATCTGGTGGAGCTGTCACTGAGCATGACTCTCACATCCTGACCAGACGAGACGGATTTGTTTTCATTCATAGACACAGATTTACTCCAAAGCGAGGACTTGGACAAGGACATGTCTCATGCACAAGTCCTAAATTATCAAGAGAAAATGTCTCTTTACGTGGAAGGTGAGTGACGCGTTTGGCATTTAATCGATTCATTTCAGATGAGTTAGACGAATCTGTAACGATTTAATATTGAATAATAATAATAATAATAATGATAAATTTCTTTATGTCGCCCTCTCTGGCTGGAGTAGGAGTTACACTGACTTGGTATGTTCCAGTGTAGGGGTGTCCGAAACTGTGATTTAACACTTTCTCTTGCTTTCTGGTCGGACTAAGGGGAAAACGCACAGATACTATTCCAATGACGGGCAGATTATAATCCGTAGCAAACCCGTATTTGATTGTTTTTAATGTCTTTGGCGTGGTTGAGGTCTTCATTAAACGCTTCCTCCCCTCTCCTGGGCTTGTACTTGGTAGAACGCTAATTACAGCTTGGAGCAACTACAAGTGTAGTGTTGATTGGTTGTGTAATTAAAAAATCTTTAATCTTTATCTTTTTTATTTTTTATTTTTAATAAAACTTATTGCAAATGAACTACATTTTTGGTGTGTGTGTGTGTGTGTGTGTGTGGCTGAAAGGAATTCAGTTCACTTTCTCAAGCCTGCTTCAGGCTTTCAGGTCTTCTCTCCCTGGGCACTGTGTATAAATAATAAATATTCACATTTTCAGATTTAAAATAAATCAATCATTTAAGGGTTAAATCCTTGTCCGTGTTCGAACTCAAGCGCTTATGGCAGGACGAAAGAGTATGGTGTAAGAGAATCAGATTCACAGGACTTTTAGGGTTATATGTAGTATACCTGCAATCCTGTCAGAGAAGGACCGTGAGGTAATCGATGGCTATGTGGAAAAATAATCGATTCCTAGGTTCTGTTGTGACGGATCGTCCGCCGAAATTGAATTTATCAACAACAACGACAGTCTGAGGTCAGCGAGTCGCAGGACTGAGGCAGTTATTACAAGCACGGGATACGCAACCAAATATCACATTATTTACTGTAAGACTTGTCTGTTCCTATACTTTTGCTCACCTAAAAATTGGCTGGTCTGATACAGAAAATGCCCCGTGTTCTAAGCCGTCGAACGCATCTAGATGTAAATACCAGGAAATAAAAGCTGAAATCCTGCACTCTCGTCTCATATCCATCTCTCCATCTCAAACCCAAATGTCTTTTGGTGTACAGAACACAAAAGAGGAATGGGTCTCGGCGTTCCGATAGTTTCGGAGGAGACTGTACGCGTGATCCTGTCTTTTTGTACATTTTACTGTTGAATTGTTCAGTTAAGAGGTTGGATTTATGAAGAGGTTTGTGTGCTTGTAAACGATGCTGTGCGCCTAGTAGTAATTCAATCCTAAACACGCTGGGGAATTCACGGGAAGATTTTCCGCAGATCTGGGCCGAGACGCGTCGTGTGACATCACCGCGACGTGCGTTCGGCCGAAGCCGTCTCCGTGAACGTGAATACGGCGAAAAGGTCTCGTTTTCTCCAACAAACACCACCGCGAATGCATTTCACGCAATTGCAAGTTCGCCAGTTCGAGTAGTTTTCCTTGAAAACACTCGGAAAAGTGCAAAAACTCCGCAAGTCGCGGCCCGAAATTTCGAGGAAAAAACACAACTACTCTGATATGAATGATGACACGACAGGAAAAAAAAAAAAAAAAAACACCTCTCGCCCACGAAGCAGGGTAAACTAGACGGAGTTTAACGCGATTCACAAATAGCCAAAACTCACAATCGACTAGAGCGTACATCTGAGCCATCGAGGACCTGGTTTAACGTTTAAACGTCATGGTGTAAGAGGAATAAAACACTTCGGGACATGCCTTTTCATGGAAAATAATCAGCGTCGTTGATTTTCACATTTTTTTTTCAGTTTTCCTATAACGGCGTGCCTCGAAGTGTTTTATTCCTTACTTAATTATCATAAATGCTACTGTACTGCAAAACACGACATGCGAGCCTCAAACAGATGAGTTCCTGTGCGTTTAGATGAATTGAAGATATTCAGACGAACGATTCTACGGCTTTGGAGACGTGACGAGGCGGATCAGGAGAGGAAAGCGCGGCACGGTATTTCACAGCCCTGTTTATTAATACAGTCTGAATACATGTACAGTGTAGAGCGACTGCAGCTCTGGGATCTGTAACAGAGGGCTCTTTATGGCGTGTTTTTATGGGGGGGGGTCATATTTTACGTGGCCGTGCTTTGACTAGAAACGGCGACTTGACGGGTGTTAGTATATTAAGTATGAAGACGTGGTTGTGCGATGATTAAAAAATCGACTGTGATATTCCTGAGCGTTTTATAAAGTCGACTCCTTTGCGCTCGTTAGGTGGATGTCTCGGTCGCGTTGGTTTATCAGTCTTAAGTCTAATCGTGCGTAATAGTCAGTAGGGGTGTAAAGATCGACGAACTAGTTCACTGTTCACTAAAGGAGACCCGAGCGTAAAACCGCACGTGCTAATTGCAGTCCTAAGGACATCGCAGCGACCGTAGTCCCAGCACCCACGGCGAGAACGTCCATGTGGAATCGAAGTCCAGAACCATCTCCATGGTACTAAATGAATCTAGGTAACAAAACATGACTCGATTTATTATCGATTATAAATCGATTGTTTACTAGCGAATCGTATCGTGTCGTGAATATCGACTCGTTGCTGTAAGAATCTGTCGCGTCGTGTGGAAGCCTGAGGTTCACACCACGGATGTTCGGCTAATAAAAGATTCACTCCGGCGTTTTCTAATCTGCTGCGTGTCTAGGTCACGTGTTCGTAAATGATTCCCTGCACTGAAAAGCCACTCTTTACATATTAAACCTGCGCGAGAGGCGGCGCGTCAGAAATTCGGTCCGTCTCAGCGGGTAAATGATTCCTGATCCCTCCTCGAGTCTCTCTCGAAACCCAAAATAATGAACACGGTCGTTTCCCTGTCGAGGAACACTTCAGCTCAGAGGAGTCCACATCATGAGTTGTAGCAAGTCTTTCTGGATTTCTTTCTTTCTGGATTTCTTTCTTTATTCTTTCTTTCTGGATTTCTTTCTTTCACTCTTCAATCTTTCTGGATTTCTTTCTTTCACTCTTCAATCTTTCTGGATTTCTTTCACTTTTTATTCTTTCTTTCTGGATTTCTTGATTTTTTTTTTAAATTTTTAAATTTTTTTTGTTTCTTTCTTTCATTCTTCATTCTTTCCGAATTTCTGTCATTCTTTCTGGATTTCTTTCTTCACTCTTCATTCTTTCTGGATTTCTTTTATTTTTTCTTTCTTTCTGGATTTCTTTCTTTCTGGATTTCTTTCATTCTTTCTTTTGTTTTTTCTGGTTTTCTTTCTTCGTTCTTTCGTTCTTTCTTTTGTTCATTCACTGTATATTTAGTTAATACGTATTTAGAAAGGTATTACTGAAGCTTGTATGGCTTGTTGAAAAAGAACAAAGAAAACGGTTAAAACCCGATACCATCCTTGCGTAACGTGATGTCCCAGTGGTTTATACATAAACAGTGGTGTTTGTTTTTGTGTTTGATTTTTTTTTAAATTTATTTATTATTTTTTTTTTTTGTTTTGTGGTTGGTTTTTTGTTTTGTTCTCTCCATGTGATTTTATAATGTTAATCACAAGGGACACGGTGAAAAGCAAAGATTGCACAAGTCTTCATCTTTCTATCATGAAAACAACTGTACTCTTGTCTGTGGAAATACGGAGCTTGCCGTTTTCAAGAAACGACTGCACTCTTATTGAACATCGTATCGTTTTCAAAACCTTTTGGGTGTGTACCCTGCCAAAACAACCGCCTGCAAGGTTTCAGTTTCTTCCCAGGAGATTTTTATCTGTCACGATGAGCCGCCTTAACCAGATTAGTACCAGAAACCTGATTATTATACTGTTCTGTAAATCACATGTTGGGGATGATGCACTCCAGTTGTCGAGGGGCAGGACTCGGGGACTCTTGGATTTGAAACCCACACTCTTTTGACCACTAGCTCCAGGAAATTAACCGCTCGGCTGCCACGGCCCTGCTGTTTCTTAAACTGTCACATCAGGGGATCTTTTGATTCAAATCTGACGAGCAGGGTTTTCTATCATAGTGCTATAGCGATCTCCTCCTTCTCCTGCACCAGCAATTTCTGCCACTCGCACGCTTCACGCACGTTCGTGTCGTGTGTACGGATTTTAAGCGTGTGAACGTATCGCTATTTAGCGAGCCGGTGGTGAGGAAAAACTCCCTAAGATGATATGTGGAAGAAATCTCGAGAGGAACCGGACCCAGAAGGGAACCCGTCCTCATCTGGGCCACGACGGATAGTCTGAAAGTAAAGGAAAGGTCAGTCTAGAGCAGTGCTGTCAAACTCATTTTAGTTCAGGGGCCACATATCATATATCATGAGCAACCTCAGATTTCTTAAGACAAACATGTGCAATTTGCTTCTGATTATCATTCACATATATGTGCATTACAACTGCTCACAGTGTTTGTACAATGCAAAAAAAACTTCACAGGTATTTGGAACTGAAAAATATAGTATTTCACTTTAAAATCGATGGCATTACATGAACAATAGGATTCCACCAAACCAAACTCTTTTGTACTGAAGCTGTTGACTAACATTAAATTGCACATTTTTTAAAAAAACTATTACCCATTCATCTCTGTGAATAAATAGGAAGCGGTCCATTTTTCATGGAAAACTCTACACTCTGTATCCATTTTTCTGCTTTTTGGCAGACATTTTGTCTAATGAGGGTGTGGAGACGAGTAGAAAATAGAGTAGACTACTCCGCGATGACAAACAGCAGACGTCGCATTGCTGCCATCTGCTGTTCAGTCCCAGAGATGTTCCGCGTCTTTTACCCCCTAGCGGATAATTTAGGAATAGCATTTTATTCAAAATGACAAGTTCGTGTCTTTTATGCATATTTTTTTTTTGACTTTCAAAATTCGTCCTGCCGCCCGGATTGAACCCTCTAGCGGGCCGGATTGAACCCTCTAGCGGGCCGGTTTTGGCCCGCGGGCCGTACATTTGACACCCATGGTCTAGAGCATCTAGGAAGAGTGTTATTTACAGATTTCCCCATTCAGTTGAAAATAGAGACGGAAAAAGGAGCTCGTTTGACTACTTTTGCCACCTTTTGAGAGTGTTTTACTGTCCCAAAATGCTTAAAAAAAATAAATGGTGACAGGAGGTCAGGAAAGCTCTTTAACCGATCCATTTACGTGCATGTTTTTGGGACTTGGGAGGAAACCTGAGAGCACGGAGTAAACCCAGATCGATTCGGGGAGAAGACGGAAGCTCCGTATAGGCAGTAACCCGAGCTCAGGATTGAACGTGGACCAAGGAGCTGTATTCTAAATTGGATTATATAAAAGTGATTTAAAGAACAGCTAAAGGAGATAAGTAACTTATCTAGATCTGGATCACATGACAGTCAGGACTGGATGATGGACACGAGCGTTAGTCTATTGTGCCGGTAAACAGAAGATCAACCAGACGAGTCGGACAAGAATCATGAGTCTCCTTACTACTCAACTTGGTATGGTGTGCCAGAGATGAGTATTGCTGATAAGTGCTGGTGTCGAGTACAGAACGTCCGTCACTCCTTCTTTAATAAGAAATAAGATTCCTCTGATTGCCTCAGACACTACAGCCAGATCGGCTGAGTACGTGGCTTTTATTCCATGTTTATTCATGCTAAGTAATTATTCCGCATGCTAGTGTGATGAGGACCCTTTTTGAAAAGTCCACTTTCTGGTCCACTTTCAGACAGATGTCCTCACGTTATCTTCAAGCACTCTCTGTGATATCATGATGAAGCAACCCCAAACCGTAACATTTCCACCACAGTGCTTCACAGTTGGTATGAGGTGCTTCTCCTGAAAAGCTGTCGTTGGTCAGCGCCACACGTGTCTGCTGTTACTGTGGCCGAACAACTCTTATCTTCGATTCCTCGGTCCAGAGCACGTTATTCCAAAAGGCCGGGTCTTTCCCTATATGCTCATTGGCAAACCGTAGTCCTGCAAAGGCTTTTTCCTGGCATGATATGTTGTTTCTTTAATAAAAAGGGAGAATGTAACTGTTGGCAAAATGCTGTGGTGCGAGAGGAGTAAAACACTACGAGGCATTGCTGTTCTAGGAAAATGATCAACTTCAGGCTGGTTACACCACGCCGACAATGATTAATTTACTAAAACAGTAGGCCCCTAAGTGTTTTATTCTCGCGAGAACGTTAACGGACGGAGCAGGGATTAACGCCATGCCGCAATGTGATCGCAGGTGTGAGCACGTCGGTGCCGCCGGACAGCTCCATGGCTCAGTTTCAGGAAGTGATGCGTCAGCAGCTGGAGAGCTCCATGGACGCCGAGCTGGAGAAGCTGTTGGGCACGGCTAAAGGAGCCAACGTCGAGGTGAGCCTAACCCGCCTTAATTCTACTAACTGTGCTTATTTAACTTCGACACGTCCGAATATGATCGCACACATCAGCAGAGTGAGTGTCATGTTCGAGCATTTTGATTTAAAAACTCTCTAGAACGTACAGTATCTGTCCGACCCCCAGGGGGCGTGGCTTCGTCTCTCGCTAGCGACGGTGGACTGCGTGTCTTTCCACACACTGTTCCCATTTTCCAACGATCGCCTGCTGGAGGAAATGATGTCACTTTGCGGCCTATGAGCAGTGTGCATTTCTTTGTGGTGTAGTGTAGTTTCGTTCTAAGCATTGGGGAATAAGACGTAAACGTGAAGATGGTGTAGAACGTGTAGAACCCTTTTAGGAACCGAGGAGGCGTTAACTATACCACGAACCCCGTACAATAGCCTTTTCCGACAGAGTAGGCCAACTCGTTTATGTGTTAGTTTGAACATTTTTAGCTCAAGCGCTAAACAATATAATGAAATATACAGTGTAAAGGATGAGAAGGACATAATTATGTAACGTGTGTGTGTGTGTGTATATATAATTACTTGTGTGTAGTAAACACAAGGCTAAACCTGTGTTTAGACAATGACCTGTGTGCACGTGTCTCTCTCTTATCATCCTCTCCAAATTAGCTCCAGACAAGCTGTCCATAGTGACACATACCGGAGTTTAAGCCTTCACGATCCCACTCAACTCTCTCTCTCTCTCACACACACACTTTTACGCGTTAATGTACTGGCAGATAGATACTGAGGTCCAGGGTCCACACCCTGCTAACCCAAACACAATCCAGAAGAAAAGGAGAATTGATGCAGTGTGTCATGGGTGTGGAGAGCCGATTCCAAATGTGTACTGAACACACAGATCTTTACAGCGTTTATTTAAAAAACCGCCACACCTGCACCACACCTGTCTAAAATTATATATATATATATAACGTCTACACTTAGCCGCAAAGAATCTCACCTTGAATGGTAAGGGAGAAGTTAAAAAAGCGCATTTTATAAGGCTTGGGGGGGAGGAGACAATTTATTAAGACCCCAACCTGAAAAAAGACACATACATACCTATAAAGATATATATATATGTATATATATATATATATATATATATATATATATATATATATATATAAGACACTGTATATTAAGTTAGAAAGCAGGAAGTATTGCATGTGTAAGGAATGAAACATGGTGAGGTGTCCAGCTTCTCTTCAGAATATTCGCATAACGAACACGTATGTAGAATTTGCATTACCTCCCACCCCCACCCCCGACCCCTACCAAAAAAAACAAACAAAAAAAAACACCCAAAAAGGAACCTAATGTAATTATTTATATTCTAACCATACACACGGTCCATGTGGATCTCATTTGCTGTTTTAGGTTTTAATCACGTCTGATGATGATCTGATCCGGAGTGTCCACGGAGGGATAATTATGAAGCAAAGCCTCTTTCATAACCGTCTTAACGACGAAAGGATTAAGTTGGATTAGTCGATGTGCCGGACAAAAAAAGTTGGTGAACAAACGCGAACGCCACGTCTGATTTTACATTGCAGAACTTCAAGCAAACTGTAAACGACTGCTGTATTCAGACTGTGGAGAGAACCTGCAGCAAACGGATGATGTCTTGGCCTTAAAAACCACAATGAAATGACATGTATGCCTCGGTCTGAAACCCTGTCTCTGTTTCATTTTCCACAGATCTGTAAGAAGGACTTTGAGGGCTTTAAGAAGCTCTTCCACAGGTTCCTGCAGGTGAAAGGACCTTCAGTGGAATGGCCCAAAATCAACCGACCTCCTGAGGACTCGGTAAGAGAAACGTTCCAGCTCTCGCTTACAAACTGGGAAAGATATAACCATATAACATCGATACGAGGATAAATTCTGCCACAGCACACACTTCTGAGATATTCTAGATCTTGTAATACATTACATCTTTAATGGGAGATATTAAGATGTTTTTCAGAATCGTGGAAAAACTCAGAACGAGGTTTTCTAGCCATTAAAGTGCACCTATTGCGGTTTTTCAAATATTCCCTTTCACGTAGTGTGTTCGAGCTGCTTGTGAATAAAAAAAAAGTCTGCAAAGTTTCAATAATCACAGCGTTCGACGAACCGAGTTCTCGACTCCCGAAAGAAGGAATCGATTCTGAACGGCCGAATCGAGTCGTTAATGATCTCAGACGTTACTTCCTGTACTGACCTACGGAGGTTTGTAACAAAAAGCCCCGCCTCTGGTCTTCATCGGCCGCTCGCTGACCGCGCTAGACCGATCACGACAGACTGGGACGTCTGACCAATCATATCAGAGTAGGCTCTCTGAAAGGAGGAGTTTAGAATGAATCGTTTAGAACGAATCATTTAACGAGTCGTTTGTGACACAGAGGGGAAAAGGGTAACGCTGCAGTTTACATTATAACAAACACACCAAACACGGATGGAAATGAATGGGCATGTTGTGTTTAAGTAATTCATTTACTCTTGTTTTAATCCGTTTTCTCCCTAATTTGGTCTTGGCCCATTCCCATCCAGCCCTATTTTACGACTGAGGTGCTAAAGTGCAGCATTCCTACGCAAAATGTGTAAACGTAGGCAGGTCTGCCAATTCACTGAACATCCTGCAAATTATTATTATTATTATTATTAGGTCTAGCAGGATCGTGGTCTCGGTACACACCTCCTCCTCCCGTCTACGATCTCATCTTTGGCCTTTTTTCTTTAAGCAGGAAATTCAGTAAGACTCTCCTGAAGTCATGGAGCGAGCATGAGAACCACGGCGTGTAGGGTACGGACGCTGTCACGCTTCATTTTCCAAGTCTGCGGCTTTTTAACGACCCGACAGCGATGTCACCGGGCTCGGCGATGTTGTTAAACGCCCACTGAGAGCCGTGACACAGTGACTGGTAGGCAGACTGATATTAAAGCCAAGCAGCAACACGCTCTTTCCAGAGCGGGAATTCTGCAGCAGTGCTAGTAGGCGTGAGAGCGAGAGAGATCATGAGTGATGATCGGCTTCCTTTTCGGAATGTGTGAGCGAGGCGCCGAAATGGATCCTCTAACACCGTCTAAGTGTGTATTATAACTGTTTACACCGCAGCGCTGTCCAATTCTCGATGCCGATTGGTCAGATGGTGTTGATTCATTTGCACTTGTTTCTAATACATACGCTCGTACCTGTGGTTTTAACTGAGAAAATAAACCGAGGAAGGAGTAGAGTGAGCGGTTAGCGACGAGGAAAGCTAATATACCGCACGGAGCACGGCCGAGTCTGGCTCCCTCGGCTCGGGCGGCTGTGGCGTTCGAATTCAGAGAGTGTTATCTCCAAATTGTCGAGTAAATATAAATCCTACGTTCGCTAACGAGCAACCTCAGCAGCGTAATGTTCAGAATATTAATGCCTTCATCAAATGATGCGTTTCTTCAGACTACCGTATGCTTTCCTGTCACCTTTTGAAGTGCTTTACATCCTGCATGTGGATGGAAATGAGAGAGCGTTATGGGTGTGTGTGTGTGTGTGTGTGTGTGTGTGTGTTGATAAGGCTCAGACTGGCTATGAAATATGTAATCCTGTGAGTTTATGAGCCTATTCATTCTCCTCGGTCCCTATATGGTGTGTGTGTTTTACTGACTGTTATCGTGACACGCCTCTGTCTTACATTAAATTCTTTAAATTTAGTCCAGGAATGAATGGATTATTAATAATAAAATATACTACACAGCTGTTGATTCCTCTTTTCTGATTGGTGTTTATATTAATGCGTTTGTTCTAACGTATGGAGGACGCTTTGTGTAAAACGATTAAAATATATTCAGTTTCTTAGAATATTTTCACAAAGTTTTCCTGTAACCTTTCATTGACCATTTTTGCGGAAGGAGTCTCCAGTGTCAGCGCTTTGAGAGAGACAGAGAGACCGAGACCGTGATGGATACAGAGAGAGAGAGAGAGGGAGAAACAAAGAGAGAGAGAGAGACAGCTAGAGAGAGACAGAAAGGGCGAGAGAGAGAGAGCGAGAGCGCGAGACCGAAAGAGAGCGAGAGACCGAAAGAGAGTGAGAGAGAGAGACAGAAAGGGAGAGAGCGAGACTGAAAGAGCGCGAGAGACCGAAAGAGAGCGAGACTGAAAGAGAGAGACCGAAAGAGAGCGAGACAGAAAGGGAGAGAGAGCGAGACAGAAAGG
>CM022761.1:27448506-27488506 GCA_012411365.1 Ameiurus melas
GTATATATTTGAATTAGTCCAGTAGATGTGAATGCAGTTTAGGTTTAATAAAGAGATGAACGCTACGGAAAATCTCAAGCCTTGCTGTGAGCTCGCGCCATTCTGTGCACGATCGGTAGTGTCTGGCGGTCAGAGTCGCCGAGACCACACCTCTCCCCCGTTCTGATGTTTGATCCGAATATTAACTGAAGCTCTTGACCTGCAACTGCAGGATTGTATGTCACATGATTTGCTGATTTGGATTATTTCATGAGGCGCACCGGTGTTCTTAATAGAGTACACGGTACGACCAAAAGTATGCGGACAACCGAGCATCACGCCCGCGTGTGTTCCTTTCTCCGAACCGTTGCCACAACGTCTGAAGCACGTGTCATACTCGTGTACGACGCGGGACCCGAAACCTGTTCCAGCACGACAACGCCCCCGTGCATAAAGCCAGCTCCGTGAAGACATGGTGTGTGTGTGTGTGTGTGTGTGTGTGAAGGTTGCAGTAGAACTCGAGTGTCCTGCACAGAGCCCTGACCTCTCAACCCCAATGAACACACATCCTGACAGCCACGCCCCAAAATTTAGAGAAAAGCCTTCCCAGAAGACTGGAGCGCATTCTAACTGCGAATCTGTGAATCCCATGGTTTTGGCACGGGTACAAACGACACCGATGGTGCGACAGTGTAGATGCTGCTCGTTTACACGAGATCGAGTATACACGAACGTCACCATACATTTATTTTCGTCAGACAGTTTAGTTCCACACACGGCTGGAAACCTCAATTTCTTCCCGTTCTTCCTATTCTGTGACGCGTCTAACGTGTTTGAATAAACGTATCGTTGCGTTTCTGCTTCTTTTCCTTATTCGTTGGACCGAGACCTTCTCGCCGGAGTCGCCTGTTCACTTATGAAGCCGTTTCAGCATCCGTCTTCAGACTTTCCGTCTGCCCTGTGGAGCGCGGCACTCCGTTTCTCATCGTTGCGAAACCTGAAATAGGAAACCTCATGACAGCGTGTCAGTCGGTGAACTCCGGACCGCTGCGTTCTTGTGGTTTCCAAAACGCTCGAGTAAAAGTCTTGTTGCAAGTGAAATGGGCTCAGAAAAAAAGAAAGAAAGAAAGAAAAATCTTCAGAATGGCTATTCGAGCACTAAACACCAGAAAGTGTGCTTGTTTATAACGTGTACAGCCTGTAGGGCAGTGTAGATGATCCACACTTGATTTAATGCACAAACGCAGGAACGGTCTGACATCATGGAAGTCTTCTCATCACTCCCTTCTTTCGGTCTCAGGGGCTCGTCACTTCCTGCTGTCTGTTTTTGTTTTTACGGTGTCAGAAAGAGCGGTGTTTTGCGAGCGCGGTACTACACCCAGTCTCAGTGGGACCGCTGTCCGAGTGTCTTACGTCCTCTCTGACTCGGCTGGGTCACATCTGGAGGACATAACAACCTCATGGCATGCGGCCTGCAGACTTCTGGGGAACTGGAGGGGCGAGAGAGAGATGGACGGGAAAACGGAGCACTCCCTCATTCTTAGCATTTTTCATGGCTAGTGTGTTATGTTTGTAAGCTGATCGTGAAGAATTTACATAGAAACCTCGTGTCGGGATTACACTCGACGGTTCCGGGGGTACGGTGTATGTGGTGCCATGTGATTCGACGGTACGATTTCAGAAGACGACGACGACTTTGTGTCATGTATACATTACAGCACAGTGAAATTCTTTTCTTCGTATATCCCAGCATGTTAAGGAGCTGGGGTCAGCCAAAATACGGTGCCCCCTGGAGTAGAGAGGGTTAAGGGTGTTGCTCAAGGGCCCAACAGTGGCAGCTTGGCAACCCAGAGCCTTAACTGTTGAGCCACCACTACCCATGATTTGAGATACACGTACGATTTGAAGTATATAGCGTACGTCGTACGATTTCAGCTGTGCACTATACAGCGTAAAGTTTCTTGGGGTTGGGGGTTCGAGTCCCGCCTCCTCCGCCCTTTTTGTGGTGGTTCCCTCCCCCAGTCCACAGACATGCTCTGTAGGTTGATTGGCGTGCCTAAATTGTCAGTGTGTGTGATTTACACCCTGTAGATTTAGATTTGAGCTGTAGGACGCATTCAGAGAGATTCGAGAATGTGTGAACGTCAAGGCTGATCCTGACCTTCAGAATTGTGCTCTGTGTATGGTTGTGCCATTTTAAAAAAACAACAGCAGCAGCGTTTTTTCTTTTCAGATCCAGCCGTATGAGAAGATCAAGGAGAAGGGTTTACCCGAGAACGTAGCCGACAGCCTGAACAAGCTGGTGGTGGTGAAGCTGAATGGAGGTCTGGGCACCAGCATGGGCTGCAAAGGGCCGAAGAGTCTCATCAGCGTCCGGAACGAGAACACCTTCCTGGACCTGACCGTGCAGCAGATTGAGGTAAGACCGAGGACATGATGCTTTTCAGCATCAGCATTTTTGTCTCGTTGGCTTCGAGAGACAGTGTGGTGACGTGACGGCTGTGTATAGCTGCTGTACGTAAGCGA
This sequence comes from Ameiurus melas, assembly GCA_012411365.1. Taxonomy (NCBI): domain Eukaryota; kingdom Metazoa; phylum Chordata; class Actinopteri; order Siluriformes; family Ictaluridae; genus Ameiurus; species Ameiurus melas. The sequence goes on from CM022761.1 coordinate 27,451,012, forward strand.
GAACAGGAACTAGCAATGTCTCACAGACGTTATTCTAAAACGCTAAGCTGATTGAAGTGTCATACTTCAATCCCACCACTGCCATAATGTCGTGTGTGTGAACGCGTCTGGCCTCCTTTTACAGCGTGGGCATTTTCATCCCAGTTCCCTTAAAGTGAACGTCTGTAACGAGATCCGTTTTCCCCGACGCGTCACGTGACCTCATCAAAGCCCTCTCCGATTCAGGTGCGTCGAACACGAGTACAGCTAAAAGGTCTCGTTTACCCACAAACATCACCGCGAAAAAGCCGCGCAGAACAATTCCATCTAACTGTGATTTCGGCACAAAAAAAAAAAACACCACAAAAATCGAGCATTTTGGACCGCGACAGTCGCACAGAACTCGGCGCGATCCTGTACAGACCGGTTGGAGCTCTGTGGATCAGCTGATCCGATCCTGACCTCATCATGAGCCGACATCACGCTACGCGCTTAGACCGTTCGCCCCGTGTCCTGCTTCACGGCCAGATCCGTGTCTGCGTCACGCATTAATAACAACTACTACTAATACTACATGAATCATGTCTAACCTGATTCCCAACCGGAGTTTTAAGCTTAAGAATGAGTCACACACTCCCAGAAGAGATCAAACAAACACCCGAGTGAGTAAAAAGGCAATGCATTTTCTAAAGCCGACTCGTGTCTGGAAATTGACCTTGTGTCGTAGAGAACTGCAGAGCTGCGCTGTTGTAAAGTTCCTGAGCGGTGCTGCTGTCCTTGAGCATAGCATATAACTCTAAATCACTGCACGCGCACACACACACACGCGGTCACCCCAGTCTCAGCACATTGTGTGTTCGGGATGAGAGAGTGCTTTCAGTGCAGCTTTGCTGTAAAACAATGTCTGGCAACAAAATCAGGCTTGATCGTGTGTGTGTGTGTGTGTGTGTGTTGAACTCAGTAAAAATAATCCGTTCTTCCACACTGCGGGAGTCTGAAACTCTGCATCAGCGACGGCTCCACACACCGAGGCGTACGGAGTAAACAGAGCCGGAGCGTGTAAATGACTAGCACATGTTTCAGATCTGCTCTCTGTGGTTCTCCTCGTTCCCCTGCTGGAGCAGTGTTTTACTGCACTCCGTACACTGGAGAAACATCAACCAGCACTTAGATCAACACAAAATTCTTCTGAGGAAGCACGGCCAATGGGGGACGGAGGGGGAGGGGGACAGAATGAGCAGTGGGGGCAGAATTAGCAGTGTGTGTGTGTGTGTGTGGGGGGGGCAGAATGAGCAGGAAAGAGAGGGGGGGGCAGAATGAGCAGAATGAGCAGAATGAGCAGGAAAGAGAGGGTGGGGGGGCAGAATGAGCAGTGTGTGGGGGGCAGAATGAGCAGTGTGGGGAAGGGGCAGAATGAGCAGTGTGGGGAAGGGGCAGAATGAGCAGTGTGGGGGAGGGGCAGAATGAGCAGTGTGGGGGAGGGGCAGAATGAGCAGTGTGTGGGGGGTAGAATGAAAAGTGTGGGGGGGCAGAATGAGCAGGAAGGGGGGGGCAGAATGGTGTGTGGGGGGCAGAATGAGCAGGAGAGAGGGGGGGCAGAATGAGCAGTGTAGGGGGCAGAATGAGCGGTATAGGGGGGCAGAATGAGCAGTGTGGGGGGCAGAATGAGCAGTGTGGGGGGCAGAATGAGCAGTGTAGGGGGGCAGAATGAGCAGGAGAGAGAGGGGGGGGCAGAATGAGCAGTGTGGAGAGGGCGAGAGAGAGGGGGAGGGGCAGAATGAGCAGTGGGGGGGCAGAATGAGCAGTGGGGGGGCAGAATGAGCAGTGGGGGGGCAGAATGAGCAGTGGGGGGGCAGAATGAGCAGTGGGGGGGCATAATGAGCAGTGGGGGGCAGAATGAGCAGTGTGGGGGGGCAGAATGGCAGCGAGAGAGAGGGGAGGGGCAGGAATGAGCAGTGTGAGGGAGGGGCAGGCAGAATGAGCAGGGGAAAGAGAGAGGGGGGGGCAGAATGAGCAGGAAAGAGAGAGGGGGGGGGCAGAATGAGCAGTGTGGGGGGGCAGAATGAGCGGAGAGAGGGGGGGGGCAGAATGAGCAGTGTGAGGGGGGGGGCGGGCAGAATGAGCAGGAAAGAGAGAGAAGGGGGCAGAATGAGCAGTGTGGGGGGGGCAGAATGGGTGAGAGGGAGGGGAGCAGAATGAGCAGTGTGAGGGGGGGCAGGCAGAATGAGCAGGAAAGAGAGAGGGGGGGCAGAATGAGCAGTGTGTGTGGGGGCGGGCAGAATGAGCAGGAAAGATGGGGGGCAGAATGAGCAGGAAAGAGAGAGAGGGGGGCAGAATGAGCAGTGTGTGGGGGGGTGGGCAGAATGCGCAGTGTGTGGGGGGCAGGCAGAATGAGCAGGAAAGAGAGGGGAGGGGGGGGCAGAACGAGCAGTGTGTGTGTGGGGGCAGAATAAGCAGTGTGGGGGAGGGGCAGAATGAGCAGTGTGGGGGGGTAGAATGAGCAGTGTGGGGGTGCAGAATGACAAAGCAGGAAAGGAAGGGGGGCAGAATGAGCAGTGTGTGGGGGCAGGAGTGACAGTTCAGTGGGGGGCAGAATGAGCAGGAAGGGGAGGGGGGCAGAATGAGCAGTGTGGGGGAGGGGCAGAATGAGCAGTGTGGGGGGTGGCAGAATGAGCAGGAAAGAAAAAAGGGGGGGCAGAATGAGCAGGAAAGAGGGGGGGGCAGAATGAGCAGTGTGTGGGGGGCAGGATATGAGCAGTGAGGGGCAGAATGAGCAGGAGAGAGAGGGGGGCAGAATGAGCGAGTGTGAGAGAGCGAGAGAGGGGGGAGGGGCAGAATGAGCAGTGTGGGGGGCAGAATGAGCAGTGTGGGGGGCAGAATGAGCAGAGAGAGGGGGAGGGGCAGAATGAGCAGTGTAGAGAGAGAGAGAGTTGGGGGGGGGGCAGAATGAGCAGTGTCGGGGGGCAGAATGAGCAGTGTCGGGGGGCAGAATGAGCAGAGCAGTGTGGGGGCAGAATGAGCAGTGTGGGGGGGCAGAATGAGCGAGAGAGAGGGGGGGGAGGGGCAGAATGAGCAGTGTGGGGGGCAGAATGAGCAGTGTGGGGGGCAGAATGAGCAGTGTGGGGGGGCAGAATGAGCAGTGTAGAGAGAGAGAGAGGGGGGCAGAATGAGCTGTGTGGAGAGGGGGGGGGGCAGAATGAGCAGTGTTTGGGGGCAGAATGAGCAGTGTGGGGGCAGAATGAGCAGTGTGGGGGGCAGAATGAGCGAGAGAGAGGGGAGGGGCAGAATGAGCAGTGAAAAAAAAGAGAGAGAAAAAAAAAAAAAAAGCAGTGGAGCGAGAGGCGAGGAGAGAGAGAGAGAGAAGGGGAGGGGCAGAATGAGCAGTAGAGAGAGAGAGAGAGAGAGAGAGAGAGAAAAAGAAGAGAGAGAGCAGTGAGAGCGGGCAGGAGCGAGAGAGAGAGAGAGAGGGGAGGGGCAGAATGAGCAGTAAAAGAGAGAGAGAGAGAGAGAGAGAGAGAGAGAGAGAGAGGGCAGTGGAGCGAGCGGAAGCGAGAGAGAGGTGTAGAGGAATGAGAGACGGACAGAACACAGCTTGCTCTGTTCCTCACTGTAAGCGAGAGGTATAAAGAGGAGGATATTCACCTCTAAGGTAAAACTACACACCTGAAACATTCCGCTCTGTGTCTCACAGCTCAGATCTCTCTCTCTCCCCTCCCCCTCCCCTCCCTCCCTCCTTCTCCCCCTCCTGGATGAATTCTCTCCAGCACAGCGCCGTTACCGCTTACAAACACTGAGCCGATTCAACGCTATACCTGCACTGTGAGAAACTCCATCAAGGTTACTCAGTAAATTTCCCCGAGTGAAATCCAGCCTTTCTAAGTTTCCATCTCAGTACTCGTGTACACTGCAACTGCTGGAGCTCTGCACTTATACAGCACTTTTTCTTAACCTTAGCGGTTCTACAAAGCACTTTACACTGGTTCTCATTCACACACACACACCCCAGTGGTAGCAGAGCTGCCATGCAAGCTTGCCATCAGGAGCAACTCGGGGTTCAGCGTCTTGCCCGAGGACACTTCGGTATGTGGAGTCACGTGGGCCGGGAATCGTGGGCCGACCCCACGATCAGTGGAGAACCCGCTCTACCACCTGGTCCACGGGTTGTCTTCATTATCAGATGATCATCCCGTTCTGATATTCTTTGGGTTTTAATATTTCTCCTCTAGCACTTGAATAAGACGTACAACACGGACGTCCCGCTGGTCCTCATGAACTCGTTCAACACCGACGAGGACACCAGGAAGATCCTGCAGAAATACACACACCACCGGGTCAAGATACACACCTTCAACCAGAGCAGGTACACACACACCCGTGACATCAGAGGGTGTCGCTTTGTCGCCCTGACAACAGCTCAAGTGCATGGTGTGAGTAACGGGTGTGATCACGCGGCTTAAAATAGCAACCCAGTAACCCATTGAAGAGCGATGAATCAGATCAGCTTCGTGGGTTATGTCAATATGTAACACGCTCTTCTACGCTCATCTACAGGAACGAAGACCCGAATTGTCTGGGCTTGGTTGTCCACTGGGCAAGCAGATTCCTCACCGGTCACTTGTGTTTCTCCGTCACTCTGTAGGTATCCCAGGGTGAATAAAGAGTCTCTGCTGCCCGTGGCGAAGGACGTGGGCATGGTCGGAGAATGCGCTGAGGGATGGTACCCGCCCGGACACGGAGACATCTACGCCAGCTTCTATAACTCGGGCCTGCTGGAGCAGCTCATCGCCGAGGGGAAGGAGTACATCTTCGTGTCCAACATCGACAACCTGGGTGCCACGGTGGACCTGCACATCCTCAACCACCTGGTCAGCCAACCCAACGGCAAACGCTGCGAGTTCATCATGGAGGTCACGGACAAGACCAGAGCCGACGTCAAGGTCAGAGAAGAAAGGAGGGGGGAAAGAAAAAGAAAAAAAACCCACGCAAACATGTATCGTTATTGAAAACGTTACTGCTCACCTTCTGACCAATCAGAATCGAGATTCTTAAGTTTGTTAAAACTATACTTTAACCTTCTATAGTTACCTGCGCTTTAGTGTACTGTTCTATTTCATCTGTATTAGAGAAGTGAGAACATTAAAACTGTGCCACCCCATGCACTGGGACGGCGAAGCTGATCACAGGTCCTCATTCACACTGACGTTCTCCACCTTCTCCAGGGAGGAACTCTGATTCAGTACGAGGGGAAACTGAGGCTACTCGAGATCGCGCAGGTTCCCAAAGCCCACGTCGACGAGTTCAAATCCGTCTCCAAGTTCAAGATCTTCAACACTAACAACCTGTGGATCTCACTGGCCGCCGTCAAGAGACTGCAGCAGCAGAACGCCATGGACATGGAAATCATCATGAATCCGAAGGTAACAAAAAAAAAAACAAACCAACCTGACTGTAAATAATGACCACATTATTATTATTATTATTATTACTGCAGTTAAAAGGGTTTCTTTTTGTTCCTGTTCTCTTTCCCCAGACTCTGAACGGCGGCCTGAACGTGATCCAGCTGGAGACGGCCGTGGGCGCCGCCATCAAGTGCTTCGAAAACGCTCTGGGCATCAATGTCCCTCGTAGCCGCTTCCTGCCAGTCAAAACCACCTCCGACCTCCTACTGGTCATGTCCAACCTGTACAGCCTGGAGGCGGGATCTCTCACCATGAGTGAGAAGAGAGAGTTCCCCACAACACCGCACGTCAAACTGGGCAGCTCCTTCACCAAGGTAGCCTTCGCCATCGCCATCGCCACTGTCCAACATTAAAGCTAACGTCTTGGGGTTAAAAAGTCTGTTCTTTGGGGAGATTTAGAAGGGACACCGTATATCCATACAGACATGGTGAGACCTATTTAGATGGCATTAGTCGAGTATTTGAGTATCTCCCGTGAGGAAAAACGCACATACCTTCAGTGATCGTTTTAGGCAGCTCTCTTGTGTGTTTACAAGCGAAAACAGATTTTTACCCGGTGCTACATATGCTGTATTTGGTCGGTAAATGAAGGCTGGGGTTTCGAATTCACCTCCGTCCCCGGGTTCACGGAGTTCGCATATTCTCCCTGTGCTCTGGAGGTTTCCTCCAGCTACTCCCCCAGTCCAAAGACCCGTGCTGTAGTCTGCAGGCATCTCTACATTGTCCGTAGTGTGTGAAGGTGTGTGCCTCCTGCGATGGGTTTGGGTTAGCACCCTGTCCAGGGTGTCCCATGTTGGTCCCTGGGCTAGGCTCCAGGCTTACTGGTATGGATGAAGGGATGGAAATCGTCGGGTGTTATTCTCTACTTAAATTCTCTCGTTCAGTAGCTTGTGGAGATCTGCACGGTCTCCCTATCGTCTTCGTGTGCTGTATTTGCTGGTTGCCCGCAGGATGTAGGTCAGGCTCATTAAAGCTAAGGTATGCTGCGTTTCTGGCCTACAGGGACCGAGCTTCAGGTCAGGACAGGGCCGCGTCATTATACAGCATACGTTCACTGCTCGGATTATTTATTCCGCACCTTTTCGTCGTAGTCCGTGGAATTCAGTGAGCTCGGATATATCTAAAAGCAGCACGACCTCTCTTCGTCTGTAAAAAAAAAAAAAAAATCCCTGCGCGCGAGCTTTTCGAGACCATTCATTAACTAATCGCTCGCGCAGCACTCATCGTCCGTGTCCACTTTTATAACCGAACTCTGTCTCACCTCATGCGCAGGTACAGGAATATCTGACACGCTTCGAGAGTATTCCGGACATGCTGGAGCTGGATCACCTGACCGTGTCGGGAGACGTGACGTTTGGGAAAAACGTTTCTCTGAAGGTAAAAAAAAAAAAAAAAAAAAGTACAGAAGAGCACGCATCATATCCTAGTTCTAATCCCATCACGTATAAACCCATGACGTGTTTTTCGCCGATATTAACGGCCGGTAGTCATCGTCACTCGTCCCACGAGAGGTTTACCGTAACAATCTGTCGTCGTCTTCATCAAACCGTTCATTACAAGAAGCCATGCATAATGAAGGCTGAATTATTAACCTTCTCCGGAACTCTCGTCGATTGTATCGTTTCTGACCTTTGACCCTTCTTTGTCCTACAGGGAACGGTGATCATCATAGCCAATCACGGGGACAGGATCGATATCCCAGCCGGTACCATGCTGGAGAATAAAATAGTCTCCGGTAACCTGCGCATCCTGGACCACTGACCGCTCCGCCCACGTGATCACGTGACCTCGCGACACATCACCTGCCCTGTCCCACCTCGAACACGTCCTCTCAGACTTATTTTTGTATCCGTCCGTCTCTTTTAAAGTCTATTTTATTGTTTCCTACATTCCGACGTTTTCTCGTGTCAGTATCAGAATCGTCTCGTAGTACTGTACAGTATAAATACGCCGCAACTTCATCTTTTTGTCTTTCTACTCGAAGAGATCAGTATTTTCTCTTTGTGCACTACCCATGGTGACATCGCAGACTGTGCCCAAATCCCACTCATGTAAAAAATATATATATATAAATAAACACAATGTGAAGGAGAAAAAGCAATAAGCTTTCAATCACGGTGAACAGTTCCAGGAGCTGCACCGGGTTCTGGAACAAAAATAAAGTGCAATATGGAACTAATCAGGTGCGCGTGTGTGTGTGTGTGTGTGTGTCTGTGTGCTCCCATCCACCCACATTACAACCTTTTAGAACAAGAGGGACGGAGAGATGGAGCGTCGAGACAGTGTGATAAAAATGAGAAACAAACGCAAAAACTGAAAGAAAGCAAGAAAGTGAGAAAACGCCAAGAGCCAAAGTGATAAAAGGAAACGGGAAACCAGAAAGCGAGCTGAGGAGAGAGAGAGAGAGAGACAGATGGGGAATGTTGAGATAAAACAAGCACATGAAAAGGAGAAAAAGCAAGGGAGAGACCCAGAGATTAAAAAAAAAAAGTACCAAAATCTAAGGAAAGGCTGAATTTGGACAGGGAGAGACTGGGGAAATGTTGAGGGATGGTGTGATAAAATAAGACCGGTCGAATAAAGCGGAAAAGAAGAGCAAGAACGCGCTAGAGACGGCTACGATGAAAGAATCTCAGGAAAGGAGGAAAAAAACCGAGAGTGACAGATTGAAGGAACGTCGAGGGACAGTGTGGTGTGATGAGAAACTGACTAAAGAAAAGGAAGAAATACAGAGGGAGCGAGTGACGAAATGAGAGCCGGAAAGAAAACGAGAGTTCCTCTATGCCTTCTATCTTGGATGTTCTGGAGTCCTTTGGTGTCGTCTCTGGTTATAAACTAAATTTAGATAAAAGCGACTGTTTTCCTGTCACTACTCCAGCGCTGTCTCTCCAACAGTCAGATCTACCGTTTCGATTTAGTCAGTCAGGTTTTAAATACCTAGGTATCAACGTGACACGTTCTCTATCTAATCTTCTATCAGCTAACTTTACTCCCCTTATCTCAAAGGTTAAATCTAACATTCAGAGTTGGGGTAACTTACCACTTTCCTCTAATTGGCAAGATCAACGCCGTCAAAATGAATATTTTACCGAAGTTTCTTTTCTTGTTCCAACAAGTGCCTCTTTCTCTCCCAAAATCATTCTTTGATTCATTGGATAAGATAATTAGTACATTTATTTGGGGAGGGAAAGCCACCAAGGGTTAGTAAATCTTTATTGCAGAAATGTAAACTTAGTGGAGGAGTTGCATTACCCAATTTTCAATTCTATTACTGGGCTGCACACATTCATAAACTTTGTTACTGGGTTCAATCTCCTGGATCTTCTTGGTCTAAATTGGAATTATCTTCTTGTAGTAAATCCTCTTTACCTGCTCTACTTTATACCTCTTTACCTACAAAACTTTCCCTATATACTGATAACCCCGTTGTCCTCAGCACACTTAGGACTTGGCATCAATTTAGACGACATTTTAAATTTGTAGGTGCATCCTCTTTGTGTCCTTTAGTTAACAATCATCTATTTCCCCCTTCGTGTATGGACTCCTCATTTTCAGTGTGGTATGACAAGGGTATTAAACAAGTTAGAAATTTGTATTCTGATGGTGTGTTTGATAGCTTTGCCAATTTGGCATCCACTTACGATCTCCCCTTGACGCATTTCTTTCGGTACTTTCCCTTCTGCTCCTCCTGAACAGGCTTGGGAAGACCTGTTTTCAAATAACCCGCATCAGAGAGGAATGATTTCTAAGATTTATGACTTTATTTTGACGCTAGGTAGTGGGTCGAGTAATAAAATTAGGAATGCGTGGGAAACGGAATTAGGAGTAGAAATAAGTGAGGAGTGTTGGGAACATGCTATAGGGAGGGTACAGACTACCACTTCTTGTGCTCGTCTTGGACTTATACATAGCTTTAATTAAACGTTTCACGTATCACAATCTCGAGAATGTCTGTGATGTATCCCGATGTTGAGGACAAGTGTGATAAATGCCATGGCTCTCCCTGTCATCTTGGCCATATGTTTTTCTTCTCCCCTGAACTCCATGGTTTTTGGTCTGGCTTTTTTTTACCATCATGTCCACTATTCTCAGGGTAGATTTAAAGCTTTGTCCATTGATTGCGATATTTGGGATTCCTCAAGCTTCAATTCCTTTGAGCTCGATACAAAAGAATGTTATTGCTTTCACATCCCTTATAGCAAGACGTTCCCTACTGTTACATTGGAAGTCTGCTAAATACCCATCTATCTCCCAGTGGATAAAGGACGTGATGTTTTTTCTGAAACTCGAGAAAATACGATACACGATGAATGGATGTACAGATAAGTTTTTCTCGCACTCCCTTTATTGCCTACTTTATGGAGTTACAGACACTACCCACTTAAAGGTTGGTGCCTGTTGTTGAATTTTATAATATCTCTATAACCAGCGACAGTTAATGGGTAGCCATGATGAGCCGGAGGGGTGGGTTGTGGGTTCAATTTTGTTTTTCTTTGTATGAAAAGAAAAAAATATGAATATTTACTGCTGTTCAGCAAGAACAGCAAGAACGCTAAAACCACCGACACGTGACGTGAAAAGCGTTCATCATCTCAAGCGGTGGGAGATACCCGGCAGCAGGTGAATGGTCAGTTCTCGAAGTCGACGTGTCGGAAACGGGAAAAATGGGCAAGCGTAGGGATCGACTTTGACATGGGCCAGATTGTGATGGTTGTTCGACTGGGTCGGAGAAGGATAACGCGCCCTGCCATGCTGACAAAACAGTTCAGGAACGCTTTGAGGAACACGACAAAGAGTTCAAGGTGTTGACTCGGCCTCGGAATTCCCCAGACCTCGATCCGATCGAGCGTCTGTAGGATGTCCTGGACAAACAAGTCCGACCCATGGAGGCCTCACCTCACAACTTACAGGACTTCAAAGATCTGCCGATGACGTCTTGGGACCAGAACCACGGCACACCTTCAGAGGTCTTGTAGAGTCCACGCCTCGACGAGGCAGAGCTGTTTTGGTAACACAAGGACGACCTACACACTAATGTTATGGCTGATCTGTGTATTTGCCAACAATTATTATTATTATTAACTTAATAACAGACCTTTTAGGACTGTATAAATAATTGTTATGGTTCTAGTATTGGATTTGCTTTATAGAACTGGGCGTTTGAAAAGTTTGTCTTCCGTTACAGTTTCATATCCGCTCTCTTCTCGCAACATTACGTAACGTGACCTCAGATATGAACGGTTGAGAGAGAGTGAGAGAGAGAGTCAGAGAGAGAGAATGGGGACATTATTTAGTTAAGCTAATAGGATTATTAAGGTGGTGGTTGTTGTGTTTGTTGTTTTTTTTTGTCACGTGAAACTTCAAACCTCTTCTTGTAAAATATGTTCAGCTCCGGTGTTTATAATTATCTCGGTACAAAATATACTGTTTTAGAGAGAGAGAGAGAAGAGAGGGGAGAGAGAGAGAGAAGAGAGGGGAGAGAGAGAGAGAGAGAAAAAAAAAAAAAAAGAGAGAGAGAGAGAGAGAGAGAGAAGAGAGAGAGAGAAAGAAAGAGAGAGGAGAGAGAGAGAGAGAGAGAGAGAGAGAGAGAGAGAGAGAGAGAGGGAGAGAGAGAGAGAGAGAGAGACAGAGAAGAAAAGGGAGAGAGAGAGAAGAGAGAAAAGAAAAAAAGAGAGAAGAGAGAGAGACTTATACAATCCTTTATTTAACAAAACATCACATTATACACAAAAGTTAAATGTGAGTCGAGAAGAGAGGGGAGAGAGAGAGAGGGGGGGGGATAGAGAGAAGAGAGAGGAGAGAGAGAGAGAGAGAAGAAAGAGAAAAGAGAGAGAGAGAGAGAGAAGAGGGGAGAGAGAAGAGAGAGGAGAGAGAGAGAGAGAGAGAAGAGAGGGGAGGGAGAGAGAGAGAGAGAAGAGAGAGAGAGAGAGGAGAGAGAGAAGAGAGGGGAGAGAGAGAGAAGAGAGAGAAGAGAGAGAGAGAGAGAGAGAAGAGAGGGGAGAGAGAGAGTTGGTGTGAGAAAGGGAAAGTAAAGCTGCATTAAACCGAGCAGGAGGAGTTCGCATGCATGAGCAATGAGTCGTGCTAAATTTGGAGCTGCGTCACTTCTCTGAACGCGCTGGTTCCTGTTCTTCGTGGTGTTCTCACTGTATCAGAGAGAGACAGCAGCTGGAAAGCCGCTGTACTGCACTGTGCACACCTCTCAGAGCCCCATTCACTCTCACTCTCTCTTGGACTCTGTCTCTCTCGGTCTCTATCTGTCGGTCTCTCTCTCTCGGTCTCTCTCTCACACTCTCTTGTACTCTCACTCTCTCTCTCTCTGTCTCTCTCTCTCACTCTCTCTTGTACTCTCGATCTCTCTCTCACACTCTCGGTCTCTCTCTCACACTCTCTTGTACTCTCGGTCTCTCTCACTCTCTTGGACTCTCGGGCTCTCTCTCTCACTCTCGGTCTCTCTCTCTCACTCTCGGTCTCTCTCTCTCTCTCTCTCTCTCTCTCTCTGATCTCTCTCTTCGCGCCGGGCTCTCTCTCATCTCGGGCTCTCTCACTCTCGGGCTCTCTCTCTCACTCTCGTACTCTTGGGTTCTCTCTCACACTCTCGGCCTCTCTCTCTCCCTCACACTCTTGTACTCTCTGTCTCTCTCACTCTCTCTGTCGCTCTCTCACACTCTCGGTCTCTCTCTCACACTCTCGGTCTCTCTCTCACACTCTCGGTCTCTCTCTCACACTCTTGTACTCTCGGCGTCTCTCTCACTCTCTTGGACTCTGTCTCTCTCGGTCTCTATCTCTCTCTTGTACTCTCGGGCTCTCTCTCTCACTCTCGTACTCTTGGGTTCTCTCTCACACTCTCGGCCTCTCTCTCTCCCTCACACTCTTGTACTCTCTGTCTCTCTCACTCTCTCTGTTGCTTTCTCACACTCTCGGTCTCTCTCTCACACTCTCGGTCTCTCGCTCACACTCTCGGTCTCTCGCTCACACTCTCGGTCTCTCGCTCACACTCTCGGTCTCTCGCTCACACTCTTGTACTCTCGGCCTCTCTCTCTCTCTCTGACTCTCGGTCTCTCACTCTCTTGGACTCTGTCTCTCTCGGTCTATCTCTCTCTCGGTCTCCATCTCTCTCTCTCTCTTGTACTCTCGGGCTCTCTCTCTCACTCTCGGGCTCTCTCTCTCACTCTCGTACTCTCTGTCTCTCTCACTCTCTCTGTCTCTCTGTCTCGCTCACACTCTCGGTCTCTCGCTCACACTCTCGGTCTCTCGCTCACACTCTCTTGTACTCTCAGCCTCTCTCTCTCTGACTCTCGGTCTCTCACTCTCTTGGACTCTGTCTCTCTCGGTCTATCTCTCTCTCTCTCTCGGTCTCCATCTGTCCGTCTCTCTCTCTCTCTTTAATAAAGATGATTTGTTACAGGTATCATGAGTCTCCTTCTCTTGCTGGGATTACTGCACCTGTTTAAACTGAAAGATTCCCTTTTCACCACCTATTTATGTTCTATTCCGATCCTTTTCTCTCAAGTTACTTAAGAGAACAAGTTCACATGAAGAAAGGCGTCTGTAGGAGTGGCTAGCAGAGGCACACAATGGCTTCAAACATTCGTGTACTACAAGAACAAGTAACTTAATAATGAACAGATGGGCGGCAAAAGATGTTCCTGTGTCTACCAGTTACGTTTTGGTTTCGTTTCAGACGCCGTCTCAAAGCTTAAATCGAGAAAGTTAGACGTGGTGGTGTTGACGCTGCTGCAGGAACACTTTGATCTAACAATCTCTGCTAATTGTGTGGAGGCCTGACTCTTTGCATGGTCAAATCTGAACATTTGATACTTTCTATAATTAAATCCATCCATCCATGCATTTTCCATAGCGCTTATCCTACACAGGGGCGAGGGGGAGCCTGGAGTCTATCCTAGGGATCTCCGGGCACAAGGAGGGGGACAACCTGGACGGGTGCCAACCCATCGCAGGGCACAATCGCACACATTCACACGCAACGCACGTTCACGTTTTTGGACTGGGGAGGAAACCGGAGTACTCGGAGGAAACCCCCTGAGGCTCAGGTAGAAAATCCTAGTGTCTTTTTCCCCCCAAACAGACACTAACATGTCTTGTTCCTCTATGTGGGACGAAAACGGGGCATCAGCCAAAAGTACGCACCTTTTCTTATCCAGTGATAAACGAGAAACTCTCACTCAAGGTTAACACACTTTCACTGAGTGGCTTCATTCATTCCAGGCTCAGGTCTAACACAGCGGTCTGTTCATTCACCTGCTCGTCACACTAGAACACTTTGGACGGCATCACATGTGGCGATTTGGCAGAAAGCCCAGTTCTGCATTACTGTATGAAAGACACACTGTTATACAAGAAACAAACACACACACACACACACACACACACACACACACACACACAGACCCTCTTAATCCATATGCAAGATGGCAAGAACAAAGCTGCTGTTCACTCCAGGAAATAAATCAACCTGTAAAGTTTATGCAAATCATGAAGGTAAAAAGGATTTGTTTCCTTACAAAGCAAGCGGTCACTTTTTACACAAGCTTTACACACTTAACATTACATACTTTTTACATGAGCTTTACATACCTTTTTTTTACCCGAGCTTTACACACTTTTTTACCCGAGCTTTACACACTTTTAACCCCGAGCTTTACACACTTTTAACCCAAAAGCTTTACACACCCTTACCGAAGCTTTACACACTTTAACCCAACTGAGCTTTACACACTTTTCGAGCTTTACTTTTACCCGAACTTTACACACTTTTACCCGAACTTTACACTTTTTACCCGAGCTTTACACTTTTTTACCCGAGCTTTACACACTTTTTACCCGAGCTTTACACACTTTTTTCGAACTTCTACACACTTTTACCGCACAGGCTTTACACACTTTTTACCCGAGCTTTACACACTTTTATCCCCGAGCTTTACACACTTTTAACCCCGAGCTTTACACACTTTTAACCCCGAGCTTTACACACTTTTAACCCCGAGCTTTACACACTTTTAACCCCGAGCTTTACACACTTTTAACCCCGAGCTTTACACACTTTTTACCCGAGCTTTACACACTTTTTACCCCGAGCTTTACACACTTTTAACCCCGAGCTTTACACACTTTTAACCCCGAGCTTTACACACTTTTAACCCCGAGCTTTACACACTTTTAACCCGAGCTTTACACTTTTTTACCCGAGATTTACACACTTTTTTACCCGAGCTTTACACACTTTTTTACACAAGCTTTACACCCTTTTTTTTCCACACGAGCGGTACACACTTTTTACACAAGCTTTACACCCTTTTTTTTCCACACGAGCGTTACACACTTTTTACACAAGCTTTACACAATTTTTGCACTAGCTATACAATTTTTTTATTTACACGAGATTTACACACTTTTTTTACACTACCTCGACAGTGAATCCTTTCTTCTTTATAATGGACACGAATGGACACAGAGGTTTTTGCTTGTAAAGCAGTTTTAACATGATGAGGAAATGGATCGAGTTTAACTTAACCAGAAAACCACTCAACACCGATTTAAAAGCGTCGGAGTAAACCGTCAGATGTTCAAATACACACATAGCATTTCTTTAAACTATAATTAGGTCCGAAAAAAATGTGGTCTCGTAGAAAGCACTTTTTCACTTTGTCAGTTGATCAATTCTTTGTTTTGGTTAAAATCAGAAGTATATTTGCTTTTTAAGGGGGAAAAAAACAGCTATAATTTGTTAAAATTACAAAAGTTGTTTTTCCCCAGTAGTCTCTATGACTGAAAGAATGAAAGCAAGTTCAGAATACAATACAATAACACCAGAATGTCACTTAATTATAAATAAATAAAAGTCTAATTCGTTCATTTATAAAGTCACCCCAGGAGATAGATATACAAATATAAAATATATTAAACATATATTAAATACACACACACACATAAAATATTATTGTATATATTTGCAGGACATGGTTGTTTTTTCCCCCTTACGAGCAACGAGAAGAACCTGAGAAGTGCCTGCTGAAATGATGCCACCATGTGGCCACACGCATTCCATTTACGGATGTGTCCAATACCACAGCGGTCCTCTTAAAAAGCTGCAGTGCATTATGGGTCTTCTGCATCCACAAGGGTACATCATCTGTCCACTCCACACTTTGTTGCCGTCTGTGATATTCTGCTCCGACACACAATGCTAGACTTCCAACCCAGTGAGCGATGTAGTGCACACGGTGTAGAATTGGGACTCCTTTTGGAGCTGGCACACTTTGTGGTGAATTCTGTTCAGTTCTAGCAATGAAACCGTAATTCTCTCTGAAGCTCTAGCAGCTCATGAGCAGAGGTTAAACAGAGGAGCCTGTTTGCGGTGTGAGTGAGAAATGATTACTGAAAATTAGGTCCCAAAACACTGCCACCATGTGGACAAAGACACAAGTCTTACAATGTGCTTTGAGGGGAAGTGAAAACGGGGAAGGTGGAAACACTGGGCATTTTTCACCCATGCAATCCTCCTGGTCATTGTAGAGAGCTTAGCGCATCCTCACAGGAGATGCCAGTGGGGGGTAACACAGTGGCTCATACAGAGTACAAATCACTCCATGAAGTTGCATTGAAACTGCATTACCTTTAATTGTTATGGTGTAAGACGAATGAAACGGTTTCATTCATAAATTTCCAGCTTTGAAATGACGACGTTACACCCTCAAGTATTTCACTCTTTCCATAATACCCTTAATGACGAGCGCGTGGGGAAAAATAAAAAAAACGCCCAAGACGTTCTTGTTTTTTTTTTTTTTCTTTCTTCATTTTATTGTTTCAAGTCGGTACAAAAGCCATCAGATCAATAACCTTGTCAGCTTTCGAAGTGAAGCACAGGAATTCTCTCGAAAACGATGCTCTTAACGACAGAGACCATGCACACACACACACACACACAAACAAAACAAAACAAACCGAATGGGCGTGGAGGAGAAGGGGAGGGAGAAGAAGAGCCCTTTCTGCACTACAGAGAGAATCAGGGGAGGAGGATAGCGATGAAGGATTAAGGACGGGATGGGGTGATGGTCAGTAAGTAGTTCACATCAAGAGAGGTATCCTCAGGCCTTGGCTGCAGCGAGCACTGTTTAGAAATGCTGAACGTACTGTATGTAAAGGGCTTCAGCGAGAGGTTTAAATCGGGACGGACGGATCCTAAGCGGGCCGAGTTATCAAACGCAGCTTCCAGAAAAGAAGCGGGGAGTTCTCCCTGAGCTGAAGGACAGGGCAGGAATCTGCACTCGGGACAGCAGGTCGCAGACCCAGCACTGCGGAGGGTGAAATGAACAGCGTCTCCTCGTCATGAGGAATATCACAGAGAGAGAGAGAGAGAGAGAGAGAGAGAGAGAGAGAGAGAGGGGTGACCGAGGTGGAGGAACGAAGCGTCTGGGAGTAGCCGCTCAGCAGCTGGGAAGGCTCACCAGGGCCAGGATTCTCGAAGCGGGTAATCACAGCACAATCGAGGCTCTGCATAACGTCTGTGCGGAACGCCACGCCAATGTGGAAGAACGCCACGAAAACAGGAGGGTAAAAAATGGACCCTATCAACGACCAGACCATGCTGAAATTTGATGAACGGAGATGAAGAGACCCGGCGCGGTCTCCGATGACGCAAGCGACAGCACCGAGGTGGCCGTTACTAACGTTAGCGTTAATGTCAGTCTAGTGAAACTACCATCTACTCTATGATGGACAACAGTCTAAATGCTTGTTCTGTTGTAGTGTGGTGCAGTCTGGTCAAGGCAGAAAAGGTCGGTACTGTCTAGGACTCGTCAGGACGGTCGTGTTCGGTTTGGGACGGTTAAAAAAAAAAACCAAAAAACCAAAAGGATTATAAAAGTTATTTAAAAAAAATTGTTTTCAAGCTCTGCCGTTCAAATGTTACTCAGTCTCTCTCTCTCATACACACACACACACACACACACAAATATATCTGGTGCTCGGAGTTCTGCTGTGTGTCTCCTGAAACTCTCACGCAGTTGGAACAGAGTCCAAATCCAGCGTGGAAATGATCATGACAGGACAGGAGCACTACACTCCTCCTCTCAGCTCAGAGTCGCTTCTACCCAATACATAACATGAAATGGTCGTTGAGGCTCCTGCAGCTGCTAGGAGAGACCACAGCTGTACCAAGTATCGTCAGCAGTGGAGTGGACAAATTACGACTGCGATACCGAGCCAGCAGGCGAGTACGAAAAATCCTGTTCAGATCCTGTCTCGGTTGCCTGGAAACCAAAAAGTGGTAGCTAAAGTACCTGTACGAAAGTGAGCTAGTTAAGTGCATCTGATTGATGAATGAGTATAAGAGTACTTGAACGACCGCTAAAATCCGCAGCCAGACGCCCTTCGTCCTCGGTGCGAGCGAAGTTCGCTGGTTTCACCTTCTACAGCGCCTCCTTGGGAAGCAGCTCAGGAACGACATCTGGGGCGTGGAATCGCACGACGTCTGTAAGGCAAATTCTGCAACAAATAAATAAATCATTTGGACGTACAGCGAGTCGGAGTCATCGCTAAAGTGGCGGGCGCTGACGTATGAAAAAGTAGGCCGGATATTGTAGTACAGCAGCTTCTCCGTAAGGCAGCATTTAGATCTCATACATTCTCCCAAACTTTTCACCAAGCTCTTAAAAGGAGCATTAATTAAACGTTTTTAAAACTCCGCTCTACGATCCGGGCCGACGTCCCGCACGAGCATGAGGTCAGGGTTTATTGGAGACGCCAAGCACTTTGAGTCAGATTTGAACAAGACACCGAATGCTGAAGGAGAGCGCCTTTAACATGGCTGCCTTCCGATGTGGCCCGAATATGCTGCCTAGCTAGCGAGCTGCCTCCTGAGTCGAACACAACGGAGGGGAGTTATTATTATTTTAGGAGACGTCGGATTCGTCGTGGACAGAAAGACTGTGGTATAACGTAGAGTCTAGTCTATAAAACACAGCTGCAAGTCATACACACACAGCAGAGTTTCGTAAAGGAACTTTCGGGCGTGTGGGTTTGGTCTGTGATTAAAGGGACAGATCGGGGTTTGTTGTTGTTGTTGTTGTTTTTTTTTTAAGCTTTCTGACTTCCCAAATACCAGTTACCCATCTCATTTCACATACCCTCAAATTACGAATCATCGCAGTCTTCCTGCAAGCCCCTTCAAACTTAAACTACGGTTTCTCAACAGCGCCATCACTGGTCAAACCACCAACCTACAATCGAACACTTCTATCAAAGGTGCCTGATGCACAGTTCAGTCCACTTCCTGCGTCGCTGCTTGCGTCTTCAGCCCTCAGACTATTGCTTTGAGGTGGAAGTGTTCACACACGCACACAGACACTCTCACACTCACTCACACACACACTCACGTGTGTTAGCCACATAAACACTGAGTGCGCACAGCCAAGGCTTCACATGGGATGATGAAAACAAGAAACATCAACAAAAAAAAAAACAGGGCAGATACACAGACTGGAACGCCAAAAAGTACACAACAATCATTTTTACATTTGATTAACATCGATACTATGCATAAATAAAAACGGTAAGTAATTTTTAAGTTAGGCATATTTGATTTACATGAAAAAAACACCTCTAAAATCTAAATGCGTTTCCTGGTTTGTTTGTTTTTTTTTGCTGTTTTTTTTTGTTTTGCAGCAGTGATGATGAATCGACTCGTAAGCGTTACGTTCGTGTTCTAAATCACAGACACTCTGGTGTAAAGGATGATTATTGCATCACTAAAATTGAGTAAAACCTTTTTTTTTTTTTTTTTTCCTTTTTTTTTTTTTTCATTAGCATATTAGCAAAGAAACACTGTAATATATTACTGAAGCCCACTCGGACCCTCTCGGCTCACTCCCCCGGGATCGCCTGGGCACTTCCTGTGGCAGCTCACACTTCCCATTTGTATTCGAAAGCCCCGTTTTCTTTTGTCTTTGTTGTTTTTGTTGCCTTGTTCAGGTACTTTTTAGTTTCACGTGAAAATATATATTTCTCTGTATGTTTTCTGGATTAAGAAAAAATCACTACAAAAAGGTCACTTAGAAAGCAGAGGAGAAAGAAGAAGAAGAAGAAAAAAAAAAAGTCCAAGAGTTAAGAAAACCCACCTACTACCCTGCTAAATTCTGCACCCTGCCCAAAGAGCATAGCTTAGTTGAAATAGATCAGGTGTAGTATTTTGACAGTATTTAACTCAGAAGTATGTGGTTTTGTAGAGGGACAGAAAAACAGAGAGAGGGTACGCGGCTCTCCGGCTTGCGTGGAGGAAGAAAACGGTGTGTGGCTTTAATGAAGATCGGTTGACGGTCGTGAGCCGGGAAAAAGAGGACTGCGGAGTACACGACCTCAAGGCCCTTTCTGGAAGGTCTAGAAAAAGGTCGAAGGTCAGTCGACGGGCCCCTGGAAGATGAGTCGGACGTGGTTGTGGCCGGTGCTGAGCTGCTGGGCGCAGAAGGGGCATGCGGCGTGGAAGGTGTGCGTGCCGTGCGGAAGCGGGATTTGGCTCCAGAACGCAGCCGTCTTCTCCGAGCACACGTGGCCACACGGGCTGAAGGCGTGAGTGGGCGGAGCAGCGTCGACGTAAAGCCCTGCTTCGCAGCCCAGCCAAAGCGGCACGTAAGGCCCACGGGCGCGGCACATCGGGCACTCGCGCTCGGTCCCGCCCCCGGCCCCGCCCCGCTCGCCCCAGTCGTGGTAGCCGTGCACGTGGCCGCATTGCAGGTACGCCCACGGCTGCTTCTCGGCCACGGCGCCCTGGCACCGGCGCATGCTCGGGAACGCCAGCGTGTTGAGGCCCACGGGACACTGCGGCCGCGCTGCGTTCAGCTCCTGCCGCAGCGCCTCCAGGTGTTTGAGAGTGGGTGCACGCCGAAGACCCTCAGCAGTGCGCCACAGCAGCGTAGCGCCACACAGGTCAATCAGAGCACCGTCCGACAGCTCCTGGGTTTCACTCTCCACCTGAGGGAAGAAAGGAGTCAGGAAAATCAGCATTTATAGTACATTTATATCATATATAGTGTTTACATTCCCCATGTTGACACTGTATATCATGTAAAAATCTTTCCATTATATACATTCATACATAGCTCACACACAGCTCACCAGTCTGTTCATAAGACCACAACTTGGTTGACTACACTTTTTAGAAATGAAAATGGCCAGAGCTGTATACACATCGAGGATTTCTCCAACTCCATTATAATCACGTCACCACTACTAAGAACACGTGATCGGAATTTCATCAGAGCGTGTGAACATGATTTATTTCTGAAGATGATGAAGTTCAGCCACCAGAGGGCAGTACACCCCAGCTCTCAGTGTTCGGCATAAACATCTAGCGCACAGCGACACAGACGGCCTCAGGGTTTATGTGGCTAAAAGTATAGGTGTGAGAGCAGGTAGAAATGTGTGTACATGCAAGAGAATAATAATAATAAAAAAAAAAAAAACAGTCTCGCATCTCATTAAAACGTGTTGTAGGCTTCGTGCGTCTATTTGTCGTCATGATGAACTCTATGTGATTCTCTTTGTTGTTGGGCCACGTTTTAACCCTACTGCGTTTACAGAAGTAGTGCCTAAAGTTACAAGCACAACCCTTTTTCTCTCCCTCTCTCACACACACATACACTAAATATACCACGAGTTCTCTTAACACAGCGGTATTTTCCCCCGATAAGAGTTTTATCTTAGAATTTAAATACAAATACGATTAACCACGGTGCAAGCTGTAAAAATTACAGGATGGTCTAGTCAATCATTGATAAAGAGTTCAAGCTGCAAACACTGTAATGAGTGTAAGTGTTTTATTGCTAGTAACTCTGTTCATAAGATAGCAACTCAGGCGTCCATAAAGTTCGGTCATGAAGGAAGAGAAAAAAAGGGGGGGGGGGGCTTTGGGTTAGGGGAAGGAAAAAAACCCCACACAAATGTAAACGTACAAAAAAAAAAAAAAAAAAACACCCAATGAGGATTTCTATACTTCACTCCGAAGAAGCTCAGGAACTTGATCTCATTTTGAAAGATGAATATAAAACAGACCCTTGAGAGCCTCAGCTCAGTAATGTTATAAATCCAAGCTCTGATGGCATAGCATTTAGTCAAAGTTTAGCCAACGCCGGGCTTCCGTTACAGCCAGGACATTGTGTTCATTTACCACGGCGCTGGGTCTCGATTATACACACACACACACACACACACACACACACACACACAACACGGTGACATAAACCACTGTGGGTTCTAACCAGTTCAAATGCTTGATCTGGTTCTTGAAGTAACGCCGGTCAGCATCTAACCCAGCTTTAACACGACGCCCGTGTAATGTGGCTTCAAGCTTAAAGCAGCTGTTCAAAGCTGAATGGCTTCCTCCAGAGGTGCTATCAAACGGTGACGTGCCAGCACTAGGGCCCTCATTAAAGACGCTTTTGATCTCAACAGTTCATGAAAGGGCTTCTGTAGTCTACTTTGGTCTTTGGTTTGTCTAATGTGGCCAGCGTTTGGCTTCCGTTGACCCAAACTCCGACTAGAGCAGCTTGAACAGCTTCTAAAGCTGGAGAGCGTAGTTTTCAGTTTGGGGAGGGCGTTTTGGTTATTTCGCAGTCGTACACACCTACTGAACCTGCCAATTACCTTAGGAGTCGAAAATAGATGTCTGTAAGTAGAGAACTCGCCAAAATGTTTCACACAGAGGATTATATTATATACACAGAGGGGACAGAGGATTATATTATATACACAGAGGGGACAGAGGATTATATTATATACACAGTGGACAGAGGATTATATTATATACACAGTGGACAGAGGATTATATAGGATTATATTATATACACAGTGGACAGAGGATTATATAGGATTATATTATATACACAGAGAGAGGATTATATAGGATTATATTATATACACAGTGGACAGAGGATTATATAGGATTATATTATATACACAGTGGACAGAGGATTATATTATATACACAGTGGACAGAGGATTATATAGGATTATATTATATACACAGAGAGAGGATTATATAGGATTATATTATATACACAGTGGACAGAGGATTATACTATATACACAGAGGGGACAGCGGATTATATAGGATTATATTATATACACAGTGGACAGAGGATTATATTATATACACAGTGGACAGAGGATTATATAGGATTATATTATATACACAGTGGACAGAGGATTATATAGGATTATATTATATACACAGAGAGAGGATTATATAGGATTATATTATATACACAGTGGACAGAGGATTATACTATATACACAGAGGCGACAGAGGATTATATAGGATTATATTATATACACAGTGGACAGAGGATTATATTATATACACAGAGAGAGGATTATATAGGATTATATTATATACACAGAGGCGACAGAGGATTATATAGGATTATATTATATACACAGAGGCGACAGCGGATTATATAGGATTATATTATATACACAGAGGAGAGAGAGGATTATTTAGGATTATATTATATACACAGTGGACAGAGGATTATATAGGATTATATTATATACACAGAGGCGACAGCGGATTATATTATATGCACAGAGGAGAGAGGATTATATAGGATTATATTACATACACAGAGGCGACAGAGGATTATATAGGATTATATTATATACACAGAGAAGAGAGGATTATATAGGATTATATTATATACACAGAGGCAACAGAGGATTATATAGGATTATATTATATACACAGAGGAGAGAGGATTATATAGGATTATATTATATACACAGTGGACAGAGGATTATATAGGATTATATTATATACACAGTGGACAGAGGATTATATAGGATTATATTATATACACAGTGGACAGAGGATTATATAGGATTATATTATATACACAGAGGCGACAGAGGATTATATAGGATTATATTATATACACAGAGGCGACAGCGGATTATATAGGATTATATTATATACACAGAGGCGACAGCGGATTATATAGGATTATATTATATACACAGAGGCGACAGCGGATTATTTAGGATTATATTATATACACAGTGGACAGAGGATTATATAGGATTATATTATATACACAGAGGAGAGAGGATTATATAGGATTATATTATATACACAGTGGACAGAAGATTATATAGGATTATATTATATACACAGTGGACAGAGGATTATATAGGATTATATTATATACACAGTGGACAGAGGATTATATAGGATTATATTATATACACAGTGGACAGAGGATTATATAGGATTATATTATATACACAGTGGACAGAGGATTATATAGGATTATATTATATACACAGTGGACAGAGGATTATATAGGATTATATTATATACACAGAGGCGACAGAGGATTATATAGGATTATATTATATACACAGAGGCGACAGCGGATTATATAGGATTATATTATATACACAGAGGAGAGAGAGGATTATTTAGGATTATATTATATACACAGTGGACAGAGGATTATATAGGATTATATTATATACACAGAGGAGAGAGGATTATATAGGATTATATTATATACACAGTGGACAGAAGATTATATAGGATTATATTATATACACAGTGGACAGAGGATTATATAGGATTATATTATATACACAGAGGCGACAGAGGATTATATAGGATTATATTATATACACAGAGGCGACAGCGGATTATATAGGATTATATTATATACACAGAGGAGAGAGAGGATTATTTAGGATTATATTATATACACAGTGGACAGAGGATTATATAGGATTATATTATATACACAGAGGAGAGAGGATTATATAGGATTATATTCTATACACAGAGGAGAGGGGATTATATAGGATTATATTCTATACACAGAGGCGACAGCGGATTATATAGGATTATATTATATAGTGCGATTATAAACCATTTCTCTTCTATAACTGTATTCTACAGAATCAAGCAGCACTACATGTGCTGAAAGGAACTTGAGAACCTCCACAGCCATCGTCAGGGTGTCCGTGTGAACATGTCCACAGTGATTTCATGGTGGGCTTTAGGTTATCCATGCAGGTCCTATCTAAGAATCAACGATTTATTCACCCCCTATAATTAAGATACAAGATCAAATATTGTTTAAGAACGTTCAGCCTTGGGCACTAGTTACCCCAAATGACCGGTATTACACTGAACATAATCTTCTCTCTTCCTAAACATACCGTCAGAAGATTTGTTTTGTGGACACTTAGCAAGGCTCCTCGTTCTCCTAAAACAAAACGGCTTCCGAAGATGTCCTTTGGTGTTCGAACCACTTTTAACGTTTTGATAAAGCTGAAACTGCCGTGAAACACATTCCTGCCAGCATTGAGCTGAGGTCTGCCCTAATGTCCGATCGGCCTACTCAGACACAAGACCTGCGAGTGTGCTTGCTCTGAAGTTAATAAGTCTGATTAGCGTGCCGAGGAGCTGATTGAGCCGTGTGATTAAAGGGTGTGTGACCCTCTCTCTTCCTTCCACCACAAACTTTTAACCTGACCCAGATAATACCACTGCTAACAGGGTTTCTATTTCTCAAGAAAGGTCGAAATGAAAATATTCATCCTTCACAGCAACAGAGCGCAAGAAAGAAACAGATGGATGGACAGATAGACGTAGAGAAAAAAACCCAGACTGGTCGCTCTGTCTGACGCACTTAGCAGATCGGCTGCTGATCATCTTACAGCCTCACGTTACACAGAGACGGAGCAGAGCTGGGAAAGAGACGTACACATGATGTCTTGTGTGCGCGGTTACTGCGGTAACAGCGTCCCACGGTAAGCAGGACAGGAGCTAGACAGACACGAGGACTGCTGATGGGCCAAAAGGGGTGTGAGGCGAGAGCCGGACACAAGCTGTTAAACACTTCCACCGCTCGGGCCAAATTTCCACCTGGTGCAGGACACGACGGCAGACTGAGTCAGGGCTTCTGATGACCTCTGAACAGGGCCGGGGCACGCCGTTCTGTCACTATGGCAACAACTCTACATTTCAAACGTTGTGTTCGCGAGTCGACGCGACTGTCTAAGCACTCGATCGTCTGGAATGGTAGGTGGGTTAAATAATGAACTAAAAATAGGCAAAGAAAAAAAAAAGCTACTCAAGTAGCTTCTGAAGTGTTAACTACACCGTTGTGCCCAAAAGTTTACACACCCCTTGCAGAATCTGCTAAAAATTTATACTGTTAACAAAATAAGACGGATCATAAAAATCCCATGTTGTTGTTTATTTAGTCCTGTCCTGAATAATCTTTCACTTATATAACAGATGTTTACATATAGACCACAAGACAAGATTAAAGCTGAATGTATATAAAAAAAAATGACCCTGTTCAAAAGTTTTCACACGCTTGATTATTAATCCTGCGTGTCGTTACCTGGATGATCGACGACATGATGTGTTTATGTTCTGCGAGAGTTCTTCACGAGTCCCTTGTTTGTCCTGAGCAGTTAAACTACCCACTGTTTTTCAGAACGATCCTCCAGGTCCTGCACATTCTTTACGTTTCCAGAATATTCTGCATATCTGACCCCTATCACACTGAGGACGACCGAGGGACTCGCACACGACTATTACAGAAGGTGCAAACGTTCACTGATGCTCAAGAAGACAGCACGATACATTAAGAGCCACGGGAAGGGGGTGTAAACTTTTGAACAGTATGATTGACGTAAATTATTAGTATTTTGTCTTCTGGGAGACATGTAAATATCTTATTTAGCTTCTCACGGGCAGAACTAAATGAAAAAAAAAAAAAAAAAAGATATTTAAACTAAATAATGTGTGTAAGAGGCTCAATAGGCTTATTTATTTATTTATTTATTTTAGAGAAGATGAGTTGCTTACCCAGAAGTCTGCTTGGTTATGAAAGTGCATCACTTTTATATATGTTTCTGTGTGTGTGTGTAATATGCAGCAGTTTACTGTAACTGACACTCTGCACGTGTAGTGACAGCCTGCTTTACACGAATTTGCACTGAACTGTGTACGCATGTGTGTGTGTGTGTGTGTGTGTGTGTGTGTGTGAAATCTCACCATTTTGCCACGCTGCTGTGAAGATCGTGTTTCCCGGAGCGTGAAGACGTTACCACACACCGAGATCTCCCTCCACACGCCGGGTTTGGAGTCCTCAGTGAAACCATTACGTGGGTGCATCACCAATACGCCATTCGTCGTCAAGCCGTCCATCTGACCATCTAACGTTCTCCATTTCGCTGCTTTCTCCTGCAAGACGAGAACTTTAGTTATCATCCTGCAGTTCTCACCTGGTTTCCCATTGAAGCTAAGCAGGGTTGAGCCTGGCCAGTACCTGGATGGGAGACCTCCTGGCAAAACTAAGGCTGCTGCTGGAAGTGGTATTAGTGAGGCCAGCAGGGGCGCTCACCTTGTTGTCCGTGTGTGTCCTAACGCCCAGGTATAATGACGAGGACACTATACTTTCAGATGAGACGTTAAACCGAGGTCCTGACTCTCTGCGATCATTAAAAATCTCTGGACACTTCTCGTAAAAGAGAATGGGTATAACCCCGGTGTCCTGGTGAAATTTCCCTCATAGCCCCCCCCCCCTAATAATCTCCATCACTCTCCTCCACCAATACCTGGTGTGTGTGGTGGGCGTTCTGGTGCACTATGCCTGCCATCGCATCATCCAGGTGGACGCTACACACTAATGGTGGTTACTATGTAAAGGATATATATACATGTATGGAATTATTATTATTATTATTACACAAATTACTCAGGATGGCTTTATGCAGTTTAAAACACACACGTAACACCCACAGTGACGAGCAGCAACAAACATAGGTCCTGGGTTTTTTTTAATGACTTGTCCACGTGACAGATTTCAAGCAGCACCATACTGGTAGATTATCTCACTCTGCAGAAGCAACATGTCATCAGATCCCCTTTGGAAAAAGCTGGCCTCCTGCTGTGTTCAAGAACGGGACCTACTGTTATCTCCTCGCGTTACAGTAAGAGCCACAGGAGCAGCAAGCAACACTGGGCCCAGCACGGCATTTTTTTAAAAATCAGGACAAAACACTAGACTGAACACGGCGGCATGGTATAAACCCTAAAACGGGGTTTTATATAATCAAATAATTCGAAAACATTTCTACAATCCTTTTGCTCAATATTGAAATCACAGTTAATTACCACAATCATTCAGCTGACTTAGAAATAAAAAAATAGCTCAGCCTGTATTTTTTTTATTTTTTTTTTATATACATTACAACCCCGATTCCAAAAAAGTTGGGACGCTGTATGAAAGATCAAGAAAAAACAGAATGCGATGATTTGCAAATCTCATTCACGAGAGAACATAGAAAACAGATCGGATGTTTGAACGGAGGGAATGTACAATTTTAAGGAGAAATCGGATGGCCGTAACACGTCTCAAAAAAATTGGGACGAGGCAACAGAAGGCTAGAAAAGTAAGTGTTACTGAGAAGAAACAGCTGGAGGTTAATTAGCGACAGGTCAGTAACATGGTTTGGGGGTAAAACGAGTATCTTAGAGAGGCAGAGTCATCTGATAGGTTTTCCATGTTCTACTGTCAATAAATCTCATAATTTATGAGATTTTCAAATCATCGCATTCCGCTTTTATTTGCATTTTACACAGCGTCCCAACTTTTCTGGAATCCGGGTTATAGAGCCTATAGCGCTGTAGTGTCCTTGACTAAGCCCATTTATCCTAAACGGTGCCCCAAATGCACACTTCCACTTCTTCCTCCGCCAATATTTAATATATAACGTAATGTGATTTAATCTATACGTTTAATGACGACGGCGGTCCTTTATTCGGTCGAGTTTCGGCGTCTCCTTACCCCGAGGAAGATGTTTTTGGAGGAGTCGAAGCCGGCGGCGTAGATGCGGGCCGTGTAGGGTGGGGTCCGCTGGCACATGATGCGGCAGGCGAAGCGTGAGATGGTGCTCTGTACGGTCTGCGTGTCCGAGTTACTCTGACTGCCGGGGATGGTGTCCGTCACCACGAAATCTATTGGACTTTCCGTGGAACGACCGATCTGAGGACGCAGACAGCCAGACGCATTTCGACACTGCAGATTGCAATTTATTGTCCTTTTTTAGACTTACCGTCCAAAAACATACGCGTTCTTTTCTTATAAATGGAAAGGAATCACGTTTTACACCTTGCCCTGCCCGTCTTGTGCAAGCATGTGTGTCTCTACAAATGACTCGCCTTGCGTGGCTTATTTTAAACCCAAAGCAAAACACTCACACAGTCGCACATTGTACGCCACTGGGAGTTTAAAAAAAGAAAAAAAGAAAGAAAAAAAAAAACTTTAAGAAACCACACAGTGGAGGCAGGGCGTGTTTAGGGACGCTCCGTTGCATTTGCGGCCTTACCCAGAGCGACTCCCGTTTATCTCATTCATACAACTGAGCAGTTGAGGGTTGAGGGCCTTGCTCAAGGGACCAGCAGTGGAAGCTTGGCAGTGCTGGGATTTGACCTCACGACCTTCCAATAAGTAATCCAGCGTCTTAACTATCGGCTACGTCTGACCGCAGTGAATTTCTAGTACTAGGAGTTTTGTTTAAATCATAACCTTAAAATCATCCCTACTTGGTATACAAAGATATTATATAAATATATATACCTGGAACATGTCTGTATTGCTGTCGTGGTTGTACTCCACCACCACGGTCTGAGCTCGGGAAAGAGTGTAGGAGATACTGTGCTGGTCCTTGTTACTTATGGCCTGAAATCACAGAGAGAGAGAGAGAGAGAGAGAGAGAGAGAGAGAGGGGTATAAAAGAGCAGAAGAATGACAACGACAGACAGGATGGGATAGAGAGAGAGAGAGAGAAAGAAACAGGAAACAAAAGGAAGACAGAATGGATTTGAACATGACGAAAGACATCAGGGGAGGAAGAATGAAAGTTAGTGAGATAACATGAGGACGAGAGAAATGTTCAGTTACAGAGAAAATGAGAGAGGGAGGAGAGGAAGAGAGAAAGAGAGAGAAAAGAAAACAACATTACAAATCAAATGCATATGAACGGTGTTGGCTCGGTGTCACGGAGAACATACCATAGTTATTACTTCCTAAAACCAGAACACATACGGATGAAATATGCAGCACCTACATCATTCGAAGCTTGCTCCAAAGTATTAAACCACGCCGCCGTTCGAAACCGCAAATCAAACGCGT
The DNA here is from genome assembly GCA_012411365.1 of Ameiurus melas. Classification (NCBI taxonomy): domain Eukaryota; kingdom Metazoa; phylum Chordata; class Actinopteri; order Siluriformes; family Ictaluridae; genus Ameiurus; species Ameiurus melas. The sequence continues at coordinate 27,480,665 of CM022761.1, forward strand.
GGCGGTTTTCTCACTCGCTCACCGTGTGCTTAAAGGAACAAAAATCCGGGCAAAAATCTCTCGTACACAACTTTACGTGGTATATTTGAACGACATGTTTGGCAACCGAAGTTTAAATTTTGCTCTAGAAGGTTAATGTAGCTAACAAGCTCTTTCCTGACGCAAGAACATGGACGAGCGGGCTTTGTGCAGCTAGAAAGATATCGATTTAACGTCTAATTACACAGCGAATAACCGTGTGTTCCATTTGTGATGTCCTGGTTTTACTACTCTGTGGAACAAACAGTGATGTGCGACGCTAACCTGGACCCTATGCGCTTCCTTTCCTTGCTAGTTTTGTACTTCCGGTGTAAAAAAAAATAAATAAAAAAAAGGGGTGGGGGACGGACGGACGGACGGGACCCCCGAAAACAAGCATCTTGGACAAAGATTCTTGGCCGAGTCAGAGAACCTGCCATTATTTTCATTTGAGCAGGACTAACTCTTCATTTAACTGCACCACATTTGCTGATGACTTTCAGATGAGACTCCACACGGAACACAAACTGTGTGCCAGGCTTATTCGCTCTGGGAAACGAGAACGCACACGCAGCCCGATGCGCGATTGTTGCGCGTGGTGCGGTTTCAGAGCCGAGGCACGGAAGCACAGGAGCTGTTTACTAGCTCGAGAGCATCCAGATGTGTGAGGCAACAAAGGTGCGAGGGCCTACATCCTGTGCGAGTGTGTGGATGTATGTGTTCCGTGTGTGTGTGTGTGTGTGTGTGTGTGTGTATGATCAAATTATTATACTGATCCTCTGCAACACATACTAGTTATATTAGAGGCTAAATTGATGGTATTTTTGGTAGATGCCCTTATCCAGAGCGACTTACAATTATCTCATGCATACAACTGAGCTCTTGAGTGTTAAGGGCCTTGCCCAAGGGCCCAACAGTGGCAGCTTGGCAGTGCTGGGCTTGAACTTCCTGACCTTCTGATCAGTCACCCAGAGCCTTTAACCACTGAGCCTCCACTGCACAGTTCAGTTGCATATATATGGATCTATCTTGTGTCTTTGTGGTATGGAGGCGACATGTTCAGTGCTGTGATTGTGTGTGTGTGTGTGTGTGTACGTACCTTGGCTGCTTGGGGCGTGCATGCTATGTGGACAGTGCTGGGTTTGACTCCGTTTGCTTTGGGGCGTTTGAAGAGAGAAAAGCGGCTCTTCCGTCTTCCGCGGTCTCCGTTCGGGAGCGACCCATTGTACCTGCGCGCATGTGAGAAAACACACCCACGTGCACATATTTAAAAGAAAAAAAGCCTATTATTTTTAAACTATTAATAAATACACAAACGTAAATGACGCGGACATGCAGTGCTACGCACGCGACAGTTTCTCTGTTTAAAACCCGAAGCACGGGCGTTGAAAAGCAGAGCTCGCCCCTAGCATCTTTCATGAGACTAAAATCAATACAGTGAAAAATGAGATTACACAGGCCTTGACCAGGGATGTGTTGGATAGCGGTGGAATAAATCCAGCCTAAGGGTGGGAGATTTACCATCAGGTCTTCTACGTTTAAAGCGTTCCCCAGACGTGCGACAGAGCTGGGAACGTGCGGCGCGGACCGACACACCCTTCCCTCGCTTTTGTGTGCCGTGTGGCCCACGAACACATACGCCGGAGCGATCGTCTGCACACGAAGCTCGAAGTAAACAGAAACGAGCGCTCTTAAACTGCGGAGCCGGCTCCCGAGGGCTTTTCGCCAAACAAGCGCATCTGTGTGTGTGGCCCTGAGCTTCTGATGGATGTTCTCTGAATCGAAATCAATGCCTCCATTCAAACGCACCGCCGAGCTAAATCGATGCGTCGGTGAAAAGACTCCAGAGTGTGCATGTTTAACAGATACTGGGAAGCCGTGTTGTTTGTTACGTGGTGTTTGTGTGTTGCACGTTTTCCTGATTTGCAGAAGGTCCTCCAACGTCGTGGTTCATAAAGTGATGGTAAAGATCATTATCAACCCTTATTCGTTAATCGTAAACCACGGCACTCGTTAGATTTCAGGAATGAATTGATGAATAACGTGTCATACTCCTTATCGGTGTATAGTGATTTAATGCTGTGGCATGTCCACAAAACAAGCGTGTTCCTGAGATCACTGATGTCGTAGCAGCTGTAAACAGTCCTATAAAACGGCTTGTTGGGTAACCGAGAAACCAGAAAGTGCAAAGTCCTCGGTCCTGAAGATTTCCCGTGTCGGAAAAACCTCCTGGATGTTGGAAAGTGTCGACACCCGAGACTCTTTCGGTAAACATGAAATAAACCACAGAAAGCTTCCGTATATCGACGAGTACACAGCGTGTTTTATGATCCGACTATTATGATAAGAGTCTCTACGACTGCGCTACTCGCAGAGCCGACGTTCTAGAAGAACACCTTCGGACTGATCAGGATTGAGGATTCGACGTGGGAGAAATTAGCAACGTAGGAGCGGAGCAAAATGGGATGGAATGAAACCATTCCGTATAAAAACCTCTTGTGCATGCAGACGTGTATATAGGAGGGGGGGGGGGTATCTAAAAAAACCCACTAGCAAGTAATCACGGAAAGTTTCGTCCTGGGCCTCCAGAGACGGAGCGAGCGAGCGATGGAGAAAAGCAGGACAATAATAATAAAAAAAAAAAAACACTGCAAGATTCCCGAACAAGCTCCGGGAGTCATGGTGAACAGGGAGTTTTTGTGGTACCGCTCAGATGTTATTACGCATGCAGTTGCTCATCACGTTCACTAGAACAACAACAACAAAAAAAAACACGAAAGAAAGGGAGAGAGAATTTCAATATTGCCTGCAGAATGGAACAAGGAAAGCACAAATGGAGCAGTGGAAAATTAGAAGACGACGACGACTGAGTGGTGGAAGAACCGGAGAGTAAGAAGGAAGTAGGAGGTTTTTCTTCTCTGTAACACACCCAGTACGACGCCACATATGGGTTTTGTTACACCAAACGCTATTAACCGTGTATAAGAGTATAAATACCCCACAAATACCTCCATCCACATGTCCCAGAGTTCCAATGCTCAGAAGTACCCCCCAACCCCATGCCCTAGAGCTCGGAGTCCTATAAATACCTCCCATCCCTATGCACTAGAGAACTGTGGCACAAAAATACCCCATCTCAATGTACTAGAGTACTGAGCTTCAGATGTACCCCCAACCCCATGCCCTAGAGCTCTGAGGCACAAAAATACCTCCATCCCCATGTACTAGAGCTCCGAGGCACAAAAATAACCCAATCCCCATGTTCTAGAGTACAGAGGCTCACAAATACTCCCCATCCCCATATCCTAGAGTTCCAAGGCTCATAAATACCCCCCATACCCACGTATTAGAATAGTGAGCCTCACAAATACTCCCAAACCCCACGTAATAGAGTACAGAGCTTCAGATGTACCCATCCAACCCCATGTACTAGAGCTCTGTGGCACATGAATACCTCCATCGCCATGCACTAGAGAACTATGGTACAAAAATATCCCATCTCCATGTACTGGTGTACCAAGGCTCACAAATGCCCCCATTCCCATGTACTACAGTTTTGAGCTTCAAAAATACCCTCGAACCCCATGTTCTAGAGCACCAATGCGCAAAAATACCTCCATCCCCAAGCGCTACACTGAGCCACACAGATACACCCGTCCCCATGTCCGACAGTAGCAAGGCTCAAACATTCCCGTCCCCGTGTACAGTAGCGAAGCTCATAAATACCCCCATCCCCAATAATACCACCCTTTCAACATATTCTAAAAAAAAAAAAAAAAAAAAAAAAAAAAAAAAATGCGAACCAGCTAAGCATGACTAGTTTAGGTTCCATAACCTCTGGGCTAACCTTCTCATTGGTCTTGGAATCCTTGAAGCGTTACCTCTATACCTGCTCTTTCGATGAGGTCACATCCGCATATATATTTTAACACCACTGCTATGTGGATCATTCTCCACTGGTCCCGTGACACTCGTGCTTCTGCACTGATCTCAGCAGGTCTGACAGACATCTCGTCATGGATGGAGGCTCTTCAGCTGAACCTGAAGATCTCCAAGATTGACCAAGATTGTCAAGATCTCGCAATCTCCTTGGGCAACTCTCGGATTTCATCGTTTGTCACGGGGTAGTCCTTTCATCCGCTACACTGCTGGGTTCTGCTTTACGACAACATCAGGACGATCTGGTTATTCCTACGCAGAAGCAACTCCGGGTGCTCGTTTAATCCCTCGTCATTTTGAAACCGCACTACTTCCACTCGCTCCTGGCAGGTCTGCCTCTGCGCACTCTCCGAGCCCTGCGACTGATCCAGAACGCAGCTGCGTGACTTCTTAACCCCCCCCCCAAGTTCTCCCATAGCACCCAATTGCTACGCTCCCTCCACAGACTTCCTGTATCTGCCCACAAACAGACCGGCGCTCCGTCTCCTTCAACACTCTCTCTCAACCTGTAGCACTGTCAAACCGGTCCCGCCGTCTCTCGGGGTACAAATAAGACACAAGTCCAGTCTTTTCAATGTTCTGGCACCGAGGTGGTGGAACAAACGTCCCTTAGCTCTCCGAATCTCCGAGTCACTGGTGGTCTTCGAAGAAGACCTCAGACCTACGTCTTCACCAAGCACTTCAATATCCATTATTTAGAAGAATAATTAAATAAAAATAAAATAAATACAATCTTGTCTGTTTTTCCCCCCCCTTTTCTTTCCACACTCTCCTCACCAACAGGGTTTTAGACTAGATGGTGTTCTTAGTGAATGGGCATCAGGCCATGTTTTTGATTAAGACTACAAAGCACTTCTGTAGGCTGCTCTGGATAAGGGCGTCTGCTCATGCTGGAAATGTAGGTCACCGAGCAGATGTAGGTCTTTTTATTTGTGCTAAATGGACGTCGACATCACCTGTAACAAATAACGGTTTCCCTACAAATAAAACAAACTCGGCACGCTGTCTTCGTCTTTAATAGCGGCTACGGGCACATGAGACGCGTCGCACAAATGTACAAGAGTCAGAATGACTTCTAAACGGATTTTCTAACACTTTACAAATTCAAATGTTTTAATTTACATCTATACGCTTGCCGAGGAGTCGTAACGTCGACGTTCCACTGCTGCAATGACGCTAAAAAAATGCACTAATAGGTGACTGGTATTGAAAAATTTCATCAGTAGTGACAGCAGCCATAAATTCACTGACACCAACCAGCCTAACCAGTGACGTGATTCTGCATGGTTTTGTTTTTCTTTTTTTTTTTAAATTTCTATTCATCCATGCTATTTGTTGAATCATTTCCCCCCCAATTGAGACGTCTCGTGAGGTTTTTCAGAGAAAAGGCCACCGAAATGAAAAAGGTCGCAGTGATGCGGGCTTACCCGAGTACGATGAGCTCTCCGTATTTAATTGGCACTTTGGTGGAGGAGGAGGTGGAGATGTTCTCCTGCTCGGGAGAAAACATGGGCACGGTGTGTGTGGGTGTGTGTGTTTCTATGCGTGTGAGCGAAGGATTCCGGCTCTCCAGCGTCGACCACTGCACGGTCACACGGTCGATCTCAGCTTCGCCTCAGCTTCATCGCTAGCTGCATCTTCATCGTCAACGCTGCATGGATCCTGAAGGGAAGAAACCGATCGGGAACATTAAACAAAAACGCCGACGCAAACACGATACTGTACAGCGCTGCGTCCGGGAATGACGACAAGTGCACGAGCCTATAAAAACAAAAACAACAACAAGGTTTTATTTATAAAAATGAATGGTCTCATTTGTCGCTAATGTAAATGCAGCTCGGAGTCAGAGAGAGAAAGGAAAACCCGGGCCGTAATTCACCTCTGTAACCGCTTTTTTCAGGGAACATTACCGACTTGCAAAGTGATGGTTCTCATCCTCAAGTACCACGTTTTCACCGGTTTGTTGTTGCGAAGGAAACGGTGTAGTGAATGTGAACAGCGTTAACATCATGTTCGGATGAATTAAGAAGACCAGATATTTATACCGATTACCGCGTTTGTTTTTTTTCAGGATATATATGTGCCACACATCTTCATCTTTAATCGTGGTCACTCCGGTCACTAAAGTCTGAACTGTAAAACCATGTGGATTATCTGAATAAATAAAAATAACATTTCAGCACAGAATTCATATTTTTTCCCCACCATGCCCCACAATCCCAGCCAATTCTTTACCACTGTACCAATGACAATCAATTGATATATAGTTCATCTTCCAGACGGATGACCAATTAAAATGAGCCTGTTATGCTGTAGGGGTGGGGTGTGTGTGTGTGTGTGTGTTGGGGGGGGTTAATTCATGTTGCTGGCATGATTCGTCTCTACATGTCCCTACTTGTCGTCTGTACTTGTTCTTCTGACTGATCACCTTTATTCTACTATGAAACATTCGCCCGGGATGACTCCGCCCCCCCGTCCACAATGCACGCCGGCTCACAGAACGGTTTGACGCGGATGACGATGATCGAAATCGGTCGGCCGATCTCGACCCGAACGGACGCGTACGACAGATTTTGGAGCAACGCGTTAAGACGGCTCTCTCCGTCGCCATCGTACCCGCTGAGGGAAAATCTTTTGGTTTATCCTTCTGGTAATGTTCCAGAGAATCACTACCAAACACACTTTATATCATCATCATCATCATCATCATCACCAGAAACGCCATACGATGAGCGCAGGATACAGACAGGATCGTAACTACCTTTACGAAACGGAGTGAATATTACTGCTCGTTTTGGAAGACGCGTACGGGAAAGACGTCTCGACGTCGATATTTCGTCTCGTCGTTCCTCTGCGGTTGTTTGCAACGTTTTCAGAGAAGATCGAGAACGACGACATGCGATATTCTCGACCGCGTGCCACCCGGAACCAAAAGCCAGGCGTCCTACAGTACTTACTGTAGTCCGCTACGATGCTGTTCATCGTTTAGAGAAGATTTAAACTGCTTTCGAGAATAGAGGATCAGCTTCTTTCCTCATCGTATTCTGGTTTGTGATTTTGTTCGTTAACATTTATTTAATTCATTTATTTCTCCCTAGCGTATGCCTACGTTTCAGTAAGACACAATAAAAACATTCATCTTCAAAACAGAAGCCATTACACAGCGCGGAGAAGGAAAGGACCCCCGGGGGTGTCCGTGCGGTGTGTTCTCTCCGTTCTCTGCTCATCGGCTACACACTGATCCGGAATCAGGTTCATATGCAGAATGAACCTTATCGGGCGAGACGGGAAGTCCGGCCTGAGCCTCTCGAGAGCTGGAAAAGCTGTAATTCAAGCTAAAGAAATCGGACTCGTGCCACAGCCACACACACAGGACTCGGTGTGTTACGGGACGTGATGTCACGGAGGACAAGCAGAGCCTTTTAGCGAGACACAAGGCACCATGTGAGTCAGGGCACGCTTTTCATACACGCACATACATCGACATGACAACACACTCACGCTCTCGCTCGTTTAAGTTAAGCCTCTATTTTTGCCATGTTCTTTACGTTAACGGATTAGAAACAACCAAGCTGCTTGTTCTCAACCCCCCCCCCCAAATATCTACCGTAATTATCGAACACTCGTAAATCAAACCCGACCCCCGCAAAACTACTGAACGGACAAAGAACAACGATGAATAAGGATGACGTCACGTCTAACCAGTCAAATGTTTTCATTTTGGATCGATTTTAATGAAATCCGTCGCAAAACCACAGTGCGATCATGAGCGCAGTCACGAGACAATCCTATAGCGGGGTTATAAGGACGGTGCAACTGACCTGCAAATGCTGGAGCTATCAGACTTTATCTTCTAGATTAACAGACAGACATCGCACCCACACA
>CM022761.1:27491006-27496006 GCA_012411365.1 Ameiurus melas
ACGACTCGAGTTCAAAAGGAAACATGAGCAGGATGTCCGCAATGAGATCGTGTTAGATCGTCTGGGGTTCTTCTGAACTGCTGATTCTAATCGTTTAGATCAGCAACCCCCCTGCACAGAAAGAATAAATAACTTTATTTCCGTTTTATTTACTATCTGGATGTGAAAAATGAGCGGATTCTCTCCGTTACATCCTTCTACGACTCACTCTTGACGCATGTCAAGACGCTTGTCTCGGTCACGTGATACGTTGAAACCTTACCATAGAGACCAGAGAGCGTTAGGGGGGAGAGACGATGTTACGAGGACGCTGCTAATAAAGTTGCGATTTCACATTGGATACACGTTTATTATTCGATTTTAAAAATCCCCCAGTTTTTATGCCGGTCCGATCATTTTATTTTGTTGTATTTATCCGCCACACCTTTAAGGCCGGTCCGGGAAAAATATTGTCGGATATTAAACCGGTCCGTGGCGCAAAAAAGGTTGGGGACCTCTGCTTTAGAAGATCGTTTAAAAAAAAACAAAAAAAAAAACAAACAAGAGTCATAATGCTCAAAGCCTACTGCTAACTGGATGCACACTTTCATTTGCAGAAGTCCAGAGAACAAACTGTACGCGGTCTTTAATCCAAACAGCTCAAAAACTGAGGAACTTCCTGAACTGGGGAAGGAGGTCAGCGGTGTGTTGTTTAGGACAAGAAAAAAAAAAGAAAAAGAAAAGAATGACCAGCGCCTCCACCCAGCAGTTAAAACCGAGATCTGGGTTCAGCCAGGACACGAACGGTTGCACACACACACACACACACACACACACACACACACACACTTCTGTATCTGAGCAAGGCAGACTAGTTGTTCCCGAGCTGCTCCTGACCTGATCACATGCACATGTTGTTCCCTCAAAGCTGGCAACAGCTTTCAAAAACAAGCCTTCTTATCTCCTCTTCCCAAAACCTCAACATGGTTTCTCTCCGTCCCCTCCGTCTAGTCCTTTCTGTCCCCCTCTCTCTTACCTCACACACAGCACACGCCATTCTCTCACCTTTACACATCTTCCTCTCCCATAGCTACGAGCTCGTATCCACTTGCAGTACAATTATACATTGGGCCATTTTCTCACACACACACACACACACTTACTTGCTTTCCGTGGCCGGAAAGCCACACTGTTGTTGTGGTTCATCATTGGAGAAACACTGGGAGGGAGTCTTGTGTGAAAGTGTCTTGCAGCGAAAGCGGTGAATTTTGAACACGGGGCCACGGCCTCGCTTACCGAACCGCCGCCAAACGCCAAATAATCCCCTTGTAGAAGTGCTCGCTACAGTCCTCCCACCATGTCTCTCCTGCTCGAAATACACCTGCGTCCTTCTATTCACTGAGAATTTGACTCCTCGGCGGAGGAAATAAGCGGGTTTAAAGAGAAACTCCACGCTGAACCATTTGCAGATCAGTGTTTAGAATCTAATGTGATCGAAAATTGTGCAAAAGATTCCTACGATGACTGGGTTTTTTTTTTTCTTCTTCTTCTTCTTCTTTTCACGCCAACAGTTTCCCACGTTACGTTACCCACAATACCTGCCCAATAGTGGCACCAATAAGACTCTTGCTGCATTCGACGAACGTTCATAACTCGTCATTTCTGACCGTAGAAAAAGAAAACGCCCCCTTCGGCTCAGAAGTCCTAGTCAGGATCTCCTGCACTCCGGGTTCGGCGAGTGACGTCAAATCAATAAGGCTGCACACAGAATCAACAGTAAACAACTTATTATACGGTGTATACACACACACACACGTATTCGCTTTAGCTCAACCAACATTCGCGCGTTAAATGCGTAACGCTGACTTTACAGTTCGTATGCAGGGGTCCATGATTTTCCCACGTTGTAGCCCGAATGCATGGAGGTTAAAAAAAGAAAAAAAAGAAATGTAATTCCGAGCTCCAACTTCCTGCTTCAAATACGTCGAACGCAGCATTAGCATTGTGATGCGGCGGCGCTTTAGTCTGTCCAGCTCTCTAATGTCTATCTGTACATGCGAACGCCGCCGCCGCCAGGTCGTCTCATACATCGCAAACTATCCGATCAGAGTTGCAGAAGCATTATTACTGCTGGATTATTCCTACCACACCATCACATCCTGGAACAAGATCAAGAATGTATACAATAGATCCTGAAATGCAAGGGTAAAACCAAATTGAACCATTAAATCCATCACACCAGCAGACCTCATTTCCAATACGACAGGGTTCCCCGGCGATCGGGTCATGTACAAAAGCCATTCATCACACCCTCAGATTTCCGCGTGGTTTCACGGGGGGGGATTTCTCTCTGCGAATATGAAACCGAGACACGACGACAGGGTCTGAAGTGAAAGCTGACCGTTCCTGCCCTGCGTACGTACAGCTGCGGCTTGTTCGCGAGATCCTGGAATCAAGGCTAACAGCAGCTTAAAGCCAGACTGATTCAAAACGACAGAAGGGGGTCTGTGTACACGTCAGGGATGCTTTCGAAACAGAGGCGCAGGGCCTCGTACTTGTTTACACCTACTAGACCGATCCAGAATAACGATTTGAGGCGTCTGGTAGCGACCGAGACCGCCTCGGCTTTGTAACCCCAGACGTCTCACGCAGATGTGTTTCTGTCTCACTTCTGGCTACACTGCTTAGCTGTGTGTACTCCATGCCTTCAACCTCACAGTCACTCACACACACACACACGGCCTGTGTTAAGAAGCTTAAATGGAGTCCAAGAGGGCATGATATTATTGTTTAAACGCTGTACTGTCATAAACGTAGAGCTCAGCGGGAGATTATCGCCAGCAACGCAGGCAGAAGGAAAGACAACGGGGCCCTACGCCACCCATGAGCGCTTAATACCAAGTACGTTACTCATTGCAGTATCACTCTCGGTATGAACAGAATACTCGTTCGGCGTGAAAAAACGTGGTATCGATGCGTCCCCAGTGAATCTACTCGTGATGTCGATACCCACGTGACCGGACGGGAAACCGATTTAGAAAACCGACGACGGTTTTCAAGTACAGAGAGAGAAAAAGGGAAACGTAGTCTGAAACTTTCACACACGAACCAGCATGCTGGTCTCAGAAACAGGAATAGAATCTTACTCGAGACCGCGAATAAACCCCACGCAAGAACTCATTTTTACCAGCGAACGTGCTTCATGGGTAAATCAACACGTCTTATTAGCGCAATTCAAAAAAAGAGGAAAAAAGACCGAAGAAACCCCGTCACTCCATGAGAGTGGCGTGTGGTAAAAATGGACGATCTAAAAGAATAACATAGCAGAACGCCAGAGGTGAGAACATTGTGATTGTGGTGTAACATCTAAGCCATGCGTGCAGCCACACACACACACACACACACACACACCCAGATGGCAAACACCGTGAAGATAGTCAGATAAGTCACTGGAGCTTAACGTCAGGAAATACGGAGCCAATTATCTGCAACACAGTGAAGCGTGAGAGGAACTTGACACCATAACTGTAATCATCATCATCATCATCACCATCAGAAACTGCGAGCTCAAATACCGGTCGTGCCGGAGATCCAAGCTGGGATACGGTCTGTCTGATCTCAAGATGACCTCCGTATAAATGTCTGGATCTGATGGCGTTATGGATGCTCCGATCGATCGCGTGACTCGATCGGTAGTCTCTAAATTTGGCCGCTCTCACGGACCGATCGCAATCTGATGACGTGAAACGCGCGTGGATGTAAAAAAAAAACAAACAAACAAAAAAAAAAACAGACAGACACGTGACGACGTTGAACCGTAGCGCCGTGGTCACGTCATCACCGGTGTGGAATGATTGCGTGTTCTCGAGAAACAATGAAAACTTCGCCGTGTCATTATTTTTTCTTTTTCTTTTAAAGGACTTTGGTAAGATGGATGGACACATGACCCACAATGCACTTTTACCACCATACAACGTCACCAGAACATCTGCCAGTCCAATCCGGGTTAGATATAATTACATCACAGTGTACATTTTCACATAAAACAAGTGTTACACAATGAATAAATGGAACAATTCTGAAATTCTCGACGCTATAGTGAAAACCGCAGGACTTCCTGAACTGAAATAAAGTTTCTCCTCACTTTATGGGTTGAGCTGCTACAGTGCCATGTAACGGAGATTACATCGCATCGTGTCTACGTAAACTGGAACTCATGTAGACATTTATTTACAAACCTTGTTTTCCTGCGCAACATCGGAGGATGTTACGGTTTCAGTTTCGAACCATTTACTGCTTTAAAAAAAAAAATCAATCGATCAATCCCCGTATATCAATCTTTCCTCACACGGACTGCGAGTTAGCGTCTGGCAGAATTGAGACCCGTCAGCCAATAAGACACGAGTGTTCCCACGTATTTTCCTGTAAACTCCGTCTGATCGGTCTCGCCTCCGTTCACTCAAGATATTAAATCACAACATCGCCGTCTTCTTTTCCTGACGTACAAGTTACGCCGTGACAAACCGCTCCGAGTGGAGAAATATTCGGGGGCTAAAGAAGAAAAAGAAATAAATAAATCCTCGGGACAAAACGTGATTTATTTTTTAAAAATGCGTTTTGTTTTCTTAACAATACATTTGCAACGCACGTAGCAATTTTGTTGACATCAGTAGCTGTAATCAAATGAAATAGATTTGAAATGTAATGTGATACATTACTGCGTTATCAGACGCGTTACACCCAAGTCTGATAACGACGAGAGTCTTTCAGAAGGGCCACACGCACGTTTACTTTGCCTGGCGCCCTCACATAACCTAGGGTCGCCTCAGGTTGTGCTGAATCCACCAGATACATTTACCTCATGTTTTAAATGTGTGTAGTTGGAGATCTTCGCGCGCTCTCTCTCTCTCTCTCTCTCTCTCTCTCTCTCTCTCTCTCTCTCTCTCTCTCGCGCTCGTTTAACCACACAGCAAACCCAATCAGACCAGCAACAAAATCTAATCAACGTCAGGGCTAAAGAA
>CM022761.1:27501006-27653506 GCA_012411365.1 Ameiurus melas
TAGAAATGTTTAGCAGAAATGTTTATCAGAAATGCTCAGTAGAAATGTTTAGCAGAAATGTTTAGTAGAAATGTTTAGCAGAAATGCTCAGTAGAAATGTTTAGCAGAAATGTTTAGCAGAAATGTTTAGCAGAAATGCTCAGTAGAAATGTTTAGCAGAAATGATTAGCAGAAATGTTTAGCAGAAATGCTTAGTAGAAATGTTTAGTAGAAATGTTTAGCAGAAATGCTCAGTAGAAATGTTTAGCAGAAATGCTCAGTAGAAATGTTTAGCAGAAATGTTTAGCAGAAATGTTTAGCAGAAATGCTCAGTAGAAATGTTTAGCAGAAATGCTCAGTAGAAATGTTTAGCAGAAATGTTTAGCAGAAATGTTTAGCAGAAATGCTCAGTAGAAATGTTTAGCAGAAATGCTCAGTAGAAATGTTTAGCAGAAATGTTTAGCAGAAATGTTTAGCAGAAATGCTCAGTAGAAATGTTTAGCAGAAATGCTCAGTAGAAATGTTTAGCAGAAATGCTCAGTAGAAATGTTTAGCAGAAATGTTTAGCAGAAATGTTTAGCAGAAATGCTCAGTAGAAATGCTCAGTAGAAATGCTCAGTAGAAATGTTTAGCAGAAATGCTCAGTAGAAATGTTTAGCAGAAATGTTTAGCAGAAATGCTCAGTAGAAATGTTTAGCAGAAATGCTCAGTAGAAATGTTTAGCAGAAATGTTTAGCAGAAATGCTCAGTAGAAATGTTTAGCAGAAATGCTCAGTAGAAATGTTTAGCAGAAATGCTCAGTAGAAATGTTTAGCAGAAATGTTTAGCAGAAATGTTTAGCAGAAATGCTCAGTAGAAATGTTTAGCAGAAATGCTCAGTAGAAATGTTTAGCAGAAATGTTTAGCAGAAATGTTTAGCAGAAATGCTCAGTAGAAATGTTTAGCAGAAATGTTTAGCAGAAATGTTTAGCAGAAATGCTCAGTAGAAATGCTCAGTAGAAATGCTCAGTAGAAATGTTTAGCAGAAATGCTCAGTAGAAATGTTTAGCAGAAATGTTTAGCAGAAATGCTCAGTAGAAATGTTTAGCAGAAATGCTCAGTAGAAATGTTTAGCAGAAATGCTCAGTAGAAATGTTTAGCAGAAATGTTTAGCAGAAATGCTCAGTAGAAATGTTCAGCAGAAATGTTTAGCAGAAATGCTCAGTAGAAATGTTTAGCAGAAATGTTTAGCGATACTCTGATTAAGAAACTAGCATGTAAACAGCCATTTTTAATGACCTCAATCCGATTAAAGTCATACTTGAAGTAAGCACTAATGGAATGAAGACGTGTGGAGTATTCCTGTTTTAGTCGCATTATTGACGTGTGTTACAGACGTGTACACACCTTAATCACACTGTTAACGTCGTGTGGGAGTTTTCACTGCATTTTGTGACAGGACACGTACACACACGGCGGCGCTCGACATTTTACGAGAGCACGGCTGCGTTCCAAACCACACACTTGCCTACTATAGGCCTGTAGTGGGGAAAAATACGTGCATCTCGGCTACTATATAGACGGTAAGTACGCGGTTTGGGACGCAGCCCACGGCTTCAACCAGTCGTCTATTTGCACGTACAGCACGACAAACAATTAACCGCACTTAAAGCTTTCGTAAAAAAAAAAATATATATAAATAAATAAATAAAAACACCAAAAAACTGTATACGGTACCATAACGAACACCAACTGTATGTCAATACGTGAAATTCTGGAGGGACATCGAACGGCGTGGCGTGGGGACGTAATGACACGCGGGCTGTTAATCTAATTATGTTCTATAACACGTAAAACGGGAACATGAAAGGAATATTCCAAAAGCGACTCATGTAAACACCTTAATAACATTATTATCTTACTCAGAGTAAGGTCAATAATTAGATTACTGCTGTCCGTGTAAACATAGTCAATGATACAAAAAAAAAACAACCATAAAATAAAACGGGTTTGAAACATTTTGGGTTTTCGGCCAAGTGCATCCTGAATTCTCGGTTTCGGGCCGGAAGTTTCCTTCCGGGAAATGCATCACTTCTACTAACGCTCCAGATACAAGTCCAAGAGCTACGCAGGCGACCTAAAGACGGTAAAATGTTATACGCCGTTTAGGACGATATACAGTATAGGCGAACATCAAAACAGTGCTCCTGCATTAAAAAAATAAAACGTGTGAAAACTGTGTGAATTTTTTTTTTTTACATTTTACAATTTTAAAGATTTAGTAGAGATTTCACTGACAATATTACTGATGATATCCCTGACATCGCAGAAAAGTGTATCTGCAGTGGAATTTAAGTGTAGTCTGTACAGGATTTTGCAGAGTTTTTGCGATTTATATATATATTTAAAATATGTTGGTGGCAAAAAAAAAAATCGTTGAACAGTGAACAGTTCACAGGTATGAATATTAATTAGCAATCCTATTAATGACTATCCTATTAGTTATCTTAATTAATTCATTAATTATCCTATGAGTAATTATAAAATAATCATTATTAATAATTGCATCTTTTTTTTTTTTTTTTGGTGCGTGTTTTAAATTGTGCCTTATTGTTTCGTACAAGGCCCCTAAGGCCAGGCAAAATAAATAAATAAATAAATAAATCCATAATTACCTTCACCAGACCTTAATGGCATTTCCAACGAAAAATGTTCCAAAGAGGCCGCTGTAATAATATTGCAATCCAAAGTTGGGAAATAATTGGGATATGAAAAACGTGCACGTGTAGGGCGGGGCCGCAAATCACGGAAGGAGCTGAAACCTAAAGGTTGCCAGATTGGCTAGACTGTCTCGTGTCTTATTCATTGAAAACTCGCCTCGACGTGACGTAAAGATTTCACCAGCCGGCCTACGGCCGTAGTCCGGGATTTAAAAAGGACCTCATAATTGAAAGTTAGACCAGTGTTTCGACAACTCCAGGTGGTGATATTTCTCATTTATAAATTTACTAGCGCACACTGTACCGGTGTAATGAATCGGAGTAACCGGAGTACTGTGAGTAATACGAGTACTGACGCCTGCGAAAGGCAGAAAAGTAACACAGGTAAAAACACAGGCTCCAACCTCGGTCATGTTTATCTTATAAACCCATCTGAACAAGTTTAACGGTCTCATAATGCACGAGCACACACACACACACACACACACACACGCCACTCCTAAAACCCTGTGAGTTGAGGCTGAGACGACGAGAGCTTGTATATTACAGAGAGGTGAGAAACCACAAGGACACACATTCATATTCTCTCTCTCTCTCTCTCTCTCTCTCTCTACCACCTCAGGTCAAAGTTATTAATTATAGAAGCAAAAGAGCTGCAAAACCACTACAGGTGCTGAAATACAATGAACAGAGACAGAAAGAGGTGCGCTCTCTCTCACTCTCTCACTCTCTCTCTCTCTCTCTCTCTCTCTCTCTCACACACACACACACACACACAGCAGGTCAGGAAGGTGAGAACAACCTGTTCAAAACGCAGAGGCGTACCTAACATCTGTTCGTCACTTCTGCCGAAACTCCTCACACTCACACACAAAACACAGGTCCATCATCGGCTAATCAGAAGGCAACGATGACGCAACGGGGAACACAATCGTCTCTCTTGCTTTAGCCGCGGGAAAGGAAAGTCATTACACGATACAAAGGGAACGAAACTATGCACAGGGAAAGGCAGTGTTTATGAAGAAAAAAAAAAAAAAAAAGGCCAATAAAATGAAAACAAGGCGAGAGAAACAGAACAGCTGCCATTCTGTAAAGACCAGCGCTCTGTGGGGAGACCAAATAAGGGCTGTAATCAAACTGAAAGCACAGAGAGCATGTACAGATGCAACACAGGCACACACAAAAAAAAAAAAAACAATTTCCCTGTAAACGAGCTCAATGACATCAAATAAAATTCAGTAAGATCAGGTGTTGCTGGAGAGGTGACCAGGACACGGTCACCTCGAGGTCATCCTTACAAAAGAAGCTCCTCGTGAACCCTGAGGCCTGGGGTTGTATCTGGTGTTCCAGTTCGTCCCAAAAGTGTTCAGGGTTCTGTCCAGGACACTCGAGGTCTTCCACGCCAACCTCGGTAAACCATGTCTTCGTGGAGCCGGCTTCGTGCACAGGAGCATCGTCATGCCGGAACAGGTTCGGGCCCCCTGAAGGGAAAGTGCGAGACTACAGCGTACAGACGTTCCATACGATCGTGTGCTTCCGACAGTGAGACGTTCAAACGGAGGAGTGTGAAGGCCAGTATTCATACTGCGTAATACCGGGTACGCCAATCCTGAGATCACTATCGTCTCGGTCACGGGTTCATCGGCAGCAACGGCTTTCTTTAATGACGTTCGCTGTACGACGCTTTTTCGGTTTATTTCGACCCCTCAAAACCTTTCGAACCCATAACTAGATCTCATCAAACCGACGAGGGGCGGCTGTGGCGCAGTTGGTAGAGCGGGTTGTCCACTAATCGTAGGGTTGGCGGTTCGATTCCTGGCCTGGGTGACTCCACATGCCGAAGTGTCCTTCCACTGAACCCCACGTTGCCCCCGATGGCAAGCTAGCGCCTTGCAAGCTAGCGCATTTACATGTTTGAGCCAGTTAAAAACCATCTCACTGGTAAAAGCAGTCAGTCTGGAGTCGAAGTGTGATTTCCTCACACGGTGAAGGTCACGCTTTGAACAGAGCCTAATATGGAAACCTATTTCAGCTCAGAAAAGCTTGTAGTCGGCAGAACTATATATATAAGAAGTTTCGCCGTCTGAAGGGTTTTCCCAGGCAGCCGCACTAACGTTTAACAACCCTGGTGCACTTTTACTGCGTTAAACTGCGCTGTTTTTTCCAACCACAGCTTTCCTGCAGCTGAATATCAACCAGCGTGCACTTCATGCTATACGGCGCACAAGACATATATTATATTATATTATATTACATTCTGTGCAAGAAATGAAGGTCTAATATTCTGTTAAATAATTTAACCAGCGTAACGTAATAACCTCCATTGAATTGTACCGTTATTGATGTTGAGGGGGTTTTTTTTTTTCGTGTGTGTGAAGGCGGACTGTATTTGCTCTGAGAGATTTCTGGCTTCGAGTCAAATCCAGTCCATGACCACCTCATCGATGACGGCACTCATCTTGAAACTACTTTGGCAGCGAGCCGGCTCGCGCACAGCACTCGATGACAAACGGAGTTTGAGCGAGACTCTTCGATTGAGGAAAAGGAGAAGACGCGGCGGCGCGAGTACGCGCTGCTTCCGTTTTTGCTTTTGTGCGCTGCGGCGTGCGGGTATGCAGCGCAGCGATACCGCTGATTAGGAACGGAGCTCGGAGAGGAGAGGACGTGCCGTTCTGAACGACTCGACGGTGTTATCGCTGAGCCTCCGTTAGTACTTCAACACAAACTTTTAGATCGATTCCCAAAACGACACAGTAGGTTTTTATTATTATTATTTTTTTTTTATAACTCCCGGTTCCGCCTCCTAGAGGTCGAAGGCGCACCGTCCCAAATCGCAAATACCTCTTTTTTTTAATGACACGTCTTCGCACTTACAAGTGCGGACGGTTGAGATTCACTTGACCCGCCCTACCTCGGTTATCAAGGCGACGAGTAATCGGATTAACTCGGCCTGGATGGATTTACACGCGAGATCCTCTTTCTTCGCCAACGCTGACGCCGAGTCGATCAGGTTGATGAGCCAGAACCCACTGTGGCCTTTAATACAGAAACAATCACCGACATGCGCAACAACGAGAATATATAAGGAACACTCAATACCAGCATTCGAACAGATCCGAATTAAAGGGTGAGAAAAGGACCTACTCTCGAGCTGAGGAGTTTCATTACTGTTCAGGATGTTCATTCGAAGAGCAGCGTTATTGCAGTTAAGGATCCGTGCTAGCTCAGGTTCTTAATCCAGCAACAAAACGTTCAGGTGCAGCCTTTAAACTAAACTCGCTTACCTCTTATTTATTTACATAAACCAGCGTATATCACAAGTCCAACAGGATACTACTCTGAACAAACGATAAACCCAGCTGTAAACAGCTGCTCTGTCGGCTTCTGTTGTGCGTTTCTATGTGTACCTCCGCACACATCCTAATTCCTAAATCTAAACCTCTGAATTTCTCCAAAATGTGGTTCAGGTCTATCAGGAATGACCGTTTTAGCAGGAACGGCGTCGGGTTTCTTAATAAGCGGCAGGTCGGCGCGCTTATCTATTTTTCACCGCGGAAAAGCGACACCGTCGGCTCGGCTCGTGTTTGTTTCGTCGGACCGAAGAGGCGCGTTCTGGTCGGAAAACATTAATAAAAGTAGTACCGACGTGTCTCGGCCCGACGTTATGCTCCTTTATCTCCCGACTCGGGCACCGTGTGAGCTAATCAAGACAATGAGCTCCAGCATGGTCAAGGGTCTTTCACACACACACACACAAAAAAAGGGGGTTTTGGTGTGCAGCGTGGGAAATGAACGACTCTCGACTAATCAACTGTGAGAGAAACTTGTAAAAGAAGTCCCTTTTTTGAAATGAAGAGCAAGTACAAGACCACCAAACGTTCAAAATGTCCTCTTGGGTCTGATCTCTCTTCATCCCGTTATCCCCTTCTGCTCTTACCTTGGCATACCACCATTTCTCTTCCTCCTTTCCTGTTCCTCCCTTCATCCTGTTCTTAGATCCACTTCTCTCTCAGGAATTCGATGGACAGCACCAGAAAAAAATAAGCGTTTAAATAACCGTTATCGTCAGATGAATTAACCGGTGTGTGAATTGGGAAAATGATTGCATGTGTTTTTGAGCTTTGGGGTGCGGTGTGAAGTGGGACTCATGAGGGGGGGGGGGATGTTTCAATACAACGGTCTTACGCTAGCTAAGCGTCGTCCACCTGCGACTTCCGTAACGTCCGTCCTGGTAACTTAGAGCTTGTCTGCTGATGTTAAATATGAATAATTCACGCTGAGCGGTACACAAAGCAGGCCATGGCGTGCCATCCCCACACGCGGCCTGAGGTTGAGGGGGTGGGGTTAAGTTAAAGAGGGGGTCAACAAAAGCAATACAGACGGTCATGTCAACGCAGGACAAAAGCACCCATTCTCCGAGCCAGACGCCTGGCCCGGAGGCTCGATCTGCCTATGCAAATCACCCGAGGTAGTTCAACAGAACAATGGTCCGACACAAGCGAGCCAGAACGCAATGCAAATAGCGATAAGCCGAAATCAAAGACCAATCTGTAAAATACGTCACTGCGTAATATAAAAGCCGCGATCAACATAACGACGGCCGTTGTTCGAGGCCGGTTCAACAGGGCTGAGTCAGGAAACAAAGCCAAACTTCAAATCAGTGCACGGACAAAGAAGAAGTTACACGGACTTAAGACTGTTAAAGAAGACACATCTGGGGCGAGTCGTTTCTAAAAAAGACAAACAAAAGCCCAATTTGTGTTGCTTCTGCCCAATTTAATGAGACGCTTCAAGACGAATTCATTCGGGGGGGAAAAAAATCAAATAAAACTAAATCGGACCCTGCGATATTAGAGAAGTGTCATGATCTACTGACGTCCAAGCGAACGCGAGCACAAAAAACTATCCATCCATCTTCTACCGCTTACTCCTTTTTAGGGTCACGGGGAACCTGGAGTCTATCCCAGGGAGCATCAGGCACAAGGCGGGGTACACCCTGGACAGGGTGCCAGTCCATCGCAGGGCACGATCACATACACACTCACACACACATTCATACACTACAGACACTTTAGACACGCCAATCAGCCTACCATGCATGTCTTTGGACTGGGGGAGGAAACCGGAGTCCCCGGAGGAAACCCCCGCAGCACAGGGAGAACATGCGAACTCCGCACACACATGGCCCCTGCGGGAATCGAACCCCAGACCTTGGGGTCACAAAAATCCCAACACTCCCAAATTCTGTTAAAGTAACAATCCATGAACGTCTTCGATATTCATCTTTAGAATTAACATGCGATTAACACTTAAACAGTGTCCAAGACTCATTTCGCAACAATTTTTTCCCCTCCGGTAATGTTCATGGTTTCCTACATTACCCACAATGCACCCCCCATTAGCGGTGCTTCAACATTCACTCTAATAACAACATCGTCGCGTTCGTCATCTTCTTGCCGGTTAAACAGTCCGTACAAGATTTCAGAGGGTTTTTAATTTTTTTGGGATTGTTCCGGCCAAAAACGCTCGATTGTGTCTCGAAAATCGTCTCTCGCGTCGATGTCTGACCTTTTCAGCTGGACTCACGGCGACTCGGGCTGCGATGACGTCGCACGACGCTGTAGAAAATCTGAACAAAAAAAGAAATAAATAAGTTGCGAGTTCCTCCGAATATCGCGAGGGAGAAGAGAAGCTCTTACACCTTTTCGTTCGTAGGCGTTCGCAAACGGAACCTGATCGGCGTCCCGTGTCTTAAAGCATCGTTATAACCGGATTAGCAGTAACGACGTCACCCGGTGACGCCATCACCCCGTGACGTCATCACGGGACTCTTCTCATAAGGAACGACGACAACAAAAATACACTCAGGAGCAGATTCACTAATGAATATTTAAGCTGTAAAAACATCCAGAATGTGTTCGTGTAGAGGTTTTCCTTCAGTATTAAGAACCCGGAGTCTGTCATGGATAAAATTGTTTGTTGTTGTTGTTGTTTTTATAGGGGCTTTCCTCTAGCATACAATAACAACAATAACAATAAAGCACTATATACACAAATACATCATGACACTGAGGGTGAAAAAAGTTTTTGGTCAACAAAATCATTCTAAACAAAGAATAATACATAAAAAAAAGACGCACATTGAATTTATTAGCTAAAAGTATTTCCATGTGAATTAAATTGAATTTTATATATATATATATATATATATATATATATATATATATATATATATATATATCCATTTTATAAGAATAGGACTGAACTAAAAATAACAATACACATCTTCTCTAGAAATAACATATTTACACACACACACACACACACACACACACAAACAATTTGCAGGATACTTACCCTGATAACGAGTTGTTTGTTTTTCCAGAAGAGTCGGTTCGTTACAAAAGACTCGGAATCGGTCCGTTAGCTCCAACGGTTAGAACCCCCCCGCCCCCTCCCAAAAAAATAAAAACAAAAAACAAAATAAAACAACACAACCCCACAGTCCACACTGTGCTAGCTAACAAAGCCACCTGCTAACAAAGAACAAGGGTGCGAATACTTTCAGTGCATGTTTCAGGGTAAAATACAGACAGAGGGACAGGTCGGGACGTTAGTGCTGCGGAATAACGCCCGGTCTCGCGCACGCTGATTTGTAATTTTTTATTTTAAATAACGACATCCACGCGATTCAGGTTTTTAAAATAACGCTCGCGCTGCGTGCGTGTGTGTGTGTGTGTATCTCCTCTCCTCTCATCTAATCTCTCAGGTTCTCGGGGCTGAACATAAACAGATGGTGGTGTGGCGTCTAGTAGTGGGCGGGGAAAGAGCGCCACCGCGTGACTTGACGCCTGGGCATTCTGGGAAATGTAGTTCAGAGGAAGAGCGATGCTAGCTAGTGACTAGGATTGTGGGTTGTTTTTTTTTTTGTTTGTTTTTTTTCCTCTTTCTTTTTGTTTTGAGGTCCAAACGTTTCCAAGTGACTCACTTTAAGTCAAGTGGGGTTTTATATATCTTGTATACATCCATCCATTTTCCATACTGCTTGTAGCCTATCCCAGGGAGCGTTTAGAAAGCCTAAGCTGCCCTGAGTTAATGTCACTGTGCCCGGCTAGCAAGCTAATCAGACTAGCAACTGCGCTTGTAAAGACTCACTGATGTGTATGTTCTTACATCCATCCATCCATCCATCTTCTACCGCTTACTCCTTTTCAGAGTCGCGGGGAACCTGGAGCCTATCCCAGGGAGCATCGGGAACGAGGCGGGGTACACCCTGGACAGGGTGCCAATCCATCGCAGGGCACGATTACATACACGCTCATACACCCGTTCGTACACTTTTGGACGTGCCAATCAGATTAGGCGTGCATGTCTTGGGACTGGCGGAGGAAACCGGAGGAAACCCCGGAGGCATGAGGAGAAACTCCGAACACACAGTGCACACACAGCGCCCTTCAGTGTTTTAATGGGCGATTAAGTCTAAGAGCAAATTTAAAAACTGATCGAGAAGACGTCATCACGGCTGACTGGGAAAGGTTCTCCATCTAGTAGCTACGCTGGTGGTTGTGCCACCCCAGCATCAGGACTTTGATGTTTGCATATTTAATGCTACGTTGGAGACAAAAAAAAAAAAAAACCATTCTTCTGAAATTACTCATAGCTAGTTCCAGTTACAACCATGAAACACTTGCGACGTGTGCTGTTGTTCGAAAAGGATAAACAGTGGGGTAGCATGACGCAACCTGACACAAACTGGAGCTACTCTTACCAGCCCGAAGTCGATTATTTTCCAATAAACCAATGTCCTGAAGTATTTCCTTCCTTGTGTACCACAGCAACCTGCCCACGATTACACTACACACCTTTAATTTAGCGTTTTGAAAACTTTTACAGTACATTCGATCTCGGGGAAACGTCCATGACGTCCAGTCATCACTTACATCATACCGTAGCAGCTGCCCCCAAGTAGACACCAGAGAGATTTTCAGTACTGTCCCTGTGACCTCATATTCTCAAACGTGTGTCTAACATTAGCCAGAATACATCATAAATCATAAAGGATTCCGTTCAACACAAACCAAAGTAAGTTAGCTAGAGTTACGCGGATAGCGATGCTAGCCTCAACGCGCTCACCACGAAGCGGATCATTATCTCAAACAGACTTGCTTGTGTGATATTATTGTAGTTATAATGATAACGAGTCTTTATTGGTCACGTATACATTACAGCACTGTGAAATTCTTTTCTTCGTATATCCCAGCATGTTAGGAAGCTGGGGTCAAAATGCAGGGTCAGACATGATACAGTGCCCCTTGGAGCAGAGAGGGTTAAGGGCTTTGCTCAAGGGCCTGACGGTGGCAGCTTGGCAGTGCTGGGACTTGAACCCCCGACCTTCCGATCAGTAACCCAGAGCCTTAACCGCCAATAATAATAATAATAATAATTACAATTATCCATCCATCCATCTTCTACCACTTATTCCTTTTCAGGGTCACGAGGGAACCTGGAGCCTATCCCAGGAAGCATCGGGCACAAGGCGGGGTACACCGTGGACAGGGTGCCAGTTCATTACAATCATGATTATGATTATTGTTGTTATTATTATCCATATAAAATGATCATTTTCCCTTTGTACACAAAGTCAGTCTGATTAAGCTAATGTTTTTTGTGTTGTGTATGCTGCCTTAGTCATTATACGCTTACGCGCACTACCCTGTGCTTCAATCTAAACAATAAAGTCTTATACTGTGTGTATTTATTTGATTAGACATGATCTCCGTGTGGACAGGGGCGTGATCGTTTCACGATGTGTGTCGCATCGGGCGCTGAGAAATCTTTCTGTTTCGGTCGGTGCGTGCTCAGGCAGCGAGTACAATACGAGTGGGATGTAGGTGTGATGTTCTCTTTTGCGAACACAGCAAATCATTAAAGCGTTCCGACCACCGTATCAAAGTCCTTCTAATCGGCTCATAACGTGTCTGATCATATTCAAGTGGACAAATCGAGTAAGTAAATCAGCAATGAATACTTTGATCCTTATGAAATTCAAGCTGGGAACAACAGCAAGCAATACTTAAGCTGAATATTTAGATAAAATGAATAAATAAATGGTGTATTGGTTTGGGGTTGCAGCACATTAACTCACTGATTCATTCATTGATTCATTCATTGATTCATGACTCCTCCTAAAATTCTCTTTTATCAAATTCTGAGAAGCTTTCACATATTACACCTCTAAGTGAAATGTTGTTGGGGTTGGCTTTTTTTTTGTGTATAGTCTCACACCATCAGTTAGCACATCACGACTCGATGTTTTTCCCTCTTCCACTTTCTTTCGAAACCGTGTTAATTACACACCTACATTAACACGTTCGAGCTGTTAAATTTAGCGTCTTGCTTTAAAGCTCATCATGTTGCCATGGAAATTGACTTGCCAGCTCGGAAACATGTATGAATTAACATGACCTAGCTATTGAAACCTCAACCCCCATTTGGGGTTTCATAGTACAATATCTAGCTAGGTGGACAGCTCGTGAAAGTTTAGACAGGTTTCTAGTTACATTCTGTCGATATCTATATAACTATGTAACTAGAAACCTGTAGGACCTCACACGAGCTGTCTAGCTAACGAACCTAGCAAGCGACTAAAACCCCAACAGCATTTCCCTGCTTAACTATAGAAACCCTCATGGAATTTGATTTATAATGGTTTTAATGGTTATAATGGGAATTGTATTGGTTTTAATGGAAGCTCTAATGGTCCCTATGGGTCTCTACTTGTAATTTGTTGCCTTCTATTGGTGGCATGTTATGTCTAGTGGATACCATTAAGGACCAATAACGGTAACGGTGATGTTTTTAATGCTTAGCTGATGGTCTGTAATTGTTTTTGTAGTGGAAACCATTAGAAATTCTGTGATTGTTTCTGCCTGTTTTTTTCTTTTCTTTTTCTTTTCAGCAGCTACACGTTACCGTTCTTTATATATTGTTGATAATGGAGGTGGTTTTTGCACGTCAGCATATCTCGCTCACTTAATTAACATAAGAACAGAACAGACAATCGGACATGTTCAGACTCGTTGCGTTAACAACGTGAGATGTTAAAAAGGATCATTTCAATTTAAATAATTACTCAAGAATGGTTTCACCGGATGATGCATTAACTCTTATTTGAATAATTTTCTCAATGACTACTCTTACTTTTACTCACGTGTAAAAGTACAGAAGACAGAAGCAGTTTTGAGCGGTGATCGCTCACGAGGACGAGTGGGTGGAAAAGAGGTTTCTTCGCTTTCCGTGTAGGGGGTAAAGTGGGTTTTTGACATATAGCTAATTTTGGACGCGTGCATGGGATTCCCAGATATCACCTACTCCGCCCAAACCCGAAACCAAGCCAGTAGACAAATTGTTCAAATCCGTCCACTGAAAGATCAAGATATTTTCCAATACTGGATTAGTAAAAGGAGTTAAGGATAACAGCAAGAACAAGTTTAAGATAATAAGTCAAGGAGAGGAATTGTGTGGGGGTTTTTTTTGGTGTTTTTTTCTTTTTCAGATGTTCTTGGCTCATGTTTTATCTGGCTAACAATAAATCAGACTTCCTGCTCCGATCAGCAGAATGTAGCTAGCCTACATTATACAACTCTCATATTCCGGTATGAATATAGGTACAAAACAAATAGGAACGGCAATAAATAAACAATCTCAGATTGGGTTCTCATCTCAGCATGTTGGGATATAGTGGACACACACACACACACACGCACACACATACACACACACACACACTGACAATGATAAATTAGTTTAAACCTGACTACGATCCATATTTAGGCCACTATGGCAACAGCACCAACACCTCACCAATACATTTATAATGGCCCTATCTTTGGTGGTTAGAATGCATGAACACACACACACACACACACACACACACACACACACACACACACACACACACACACACACACGGAGTTTGCTTGCCTTGCTATTCTTTTGAGGACCTTCCATTGACATGATCATTGCTGTAGCTAAACCTCAAACTAACCCTGCCTTTAACCTCAGGAACCAATAGGAGACCTTTTGGATCTTTTATTTTATTTATTTATTATATATATATTATTAAATGCTACAGTTTTCCTTGTACCAAACATCTCTACATGGGTCATGACTGTCAGATACTCCTATCCTTGTGGGTATGTTTGGGCCATACCATGTTATAGAACCCCCCCCCCCACACACCCACACCAATACAAAGACCTGATAGATTGCTTCAGATATGATTCATACAGGATGAATGTTTTTCCCCGTCATATCTTATAGCCGTACAACGCCTGGCACAACCTCGAGAAACTCCAGCTCTGTCTTGAGTACCATACAACTCTTTGATCTGTACTTACGCCATGACATTTATATCAGATGTTCTTTAATGTTTTAAAAAAAAACAACAACAGCACATAAAGAGGTTAAAGTCATAAAGTTCTTTTTAAAACCTCCTTTGCTGTAACGACCGCGCCGTGTTTCCTCCTCCGAAAGCTCCGGAGGGCATTTGTTCTAGCCAAGAGATCATTTCAGGATGCGATTGTAAATGAAAAAAAACGTAGCAACAGCTGTGCGAGAACGCCGAGCTGAGAGGTCGAGAAGAGGTCGGCGCGAGAGAGTAACGTGGAAAGAGAAAAGGGCAGGGAGGAGACTGGTGTGACAGGATCGGGGTAATCGAATCTCATGGCTAAGAGTTCATATCCTAACCTCTCAGTGTTTGGGAGCGGGCCGCACACTGTTGTCGGGCTGCTCTGGCAACAGTAACTATGTACACAAATATGTTTACTCACTGCTTGTAATATCGCAAACTTGGACGGCCTGAGAAAACAGAGTGCTCACATTCCATAAGTATTTTTCTTACACAGGTGCGCAAGGGTTCGAACTCCTATGCAGCTGGACGTATTTAATTGAATTTTTCTTTGCTATGATCGTCAACAAATATCGGATTACAAATAAACACAAACAGATGCTTGTGAGTACTCAAACCTCGTCAATTTTTAATTAAAGTGCACGACATCCAACGACAAATACAAATATTTCATCGTTATATATATATATATATATATATATATATATATATATATATATATATATATATATATATATATATATATATTTTTCCCTTCTACCAATATACTGCCTTGTCTCTCCTTGCTGTTAAAGCGACTCCTACTCAGGCTGAGGAACTGTACAGCTATTTATAGACCTGTTGAGTTTAATTACGCACGCTTGAGATATAATTCTGAGCTGTTGTCAGCTCTCTCCACACCTCTGTTGATCAGGTTTTTTTAGAGCAGTGTCCTGTAGGTTTAACCCAAGGGAACCCAACCCTGCTCCTTAAGCCCTTACCGCCCTGCAGAGTTTCATTCCAGCCTTGTTCCTGGCAGAGTCTCAGAAAAACACAGTGTTTAAGAAGTCAGGACTCTGGAGAGTGCAGAACCGAGCATTGGTTACTGAAGCTCTGAAATAGACATGCGGAGGAAACAGGGAGGGCGTGGGGACATGAGGTCGTATGGTTTGCAGGACAAAGCCGTGTAGTTGAAATGTGCCTGATGATGTAGTTGGTGGTCATCTGCAATTCTCAGTTTTGGAATGAATTAAGGTCTCGTTCCTGGTGAGGTTTAGTCCGGACGGTTGAATTATACTTCCAATTCTCACCCTAACCCGAACCCTCCTTCACAGCTCCAAACATTTTCAATTCCATCGTAATACTAATGACCTTTCGAGTGACCGATCACAGATTTGCTTGCCTTTTAGATGTTGCGTAATCTCGGCCAGCACGTCCGCTACAACATTCAGCTAGACAGAGTTATTACTGCTGTGATGGACTGGCACCCTGTCCAGGGTGTACCCCTCCTTGTGCCCGATGCTTCCTGGGAAAGGCTCCAGTTTCCACGCGACCCTGAAGAAGGAATAAGCGGTAGAAGATGGATGGATGGAGTTATTATTGCTCCTAGTGGTCAAAAACTTGAACTGCGACAAGCACTCATAGCAGTCCATTGGGGCAGTAATTACTCGGTCTACGAACCCTAGCATTGGAAGGGGAGAAGGAGGCAGAGCAGTTCATTACATTGTTACCAGGGTTGCATTTTTATTTTGTATTTTTTTTTTTTACACCAAATTTAAAATGACCCTTAGGGCTTGTTTTATTGCAATCAATGTACACAAAGGTACAGTGTCAGTGGAGACAGAACCAGATGCACAGAACCACCTCTATTGTAAAATACATTGGGAGATACCTAGGGAAAGAGGGATTATAGAGTGGATAATAAAAAAAAAACTCCCTTTCACTTTTTTTTTTTTTCGATGTAGCTGGGCTACAAATTATTAATGCCTTCCAACCCCCACCAAAATCTATCTTCCAAAGATCTACCACGTTTAGCAAAGAATGGGTGGAATCAAACTCTGAAGAGTGTTAGATCTTCACTAGCATGGCTGATTGGCTTTAACTTTGGTGTTAAGGCAGGTTTTGACTCTTGCTTTAATTTAATTATGGAATGCTTCCTCTAATCTGTAATCTTGCAGTTTTGCTCCAGACACTGTAGGCAGCAATTCAACTAATTATAATAGAGAAGAGGGCCGGAAAAGAAAGGGCGTGCGCGTTTGCTATTTAAAAGCCAACTTTTTTGAGCGCACTTAACATTACCTATTACACATTACCTTTTATCTCATTTTAGAATTTTTTTTTTTTTGGATAAGACATGGATAAGGACAAGAAGAGTTTTCCTTTCAGACTACCACACATGAAAGGTAAGATCATTTCCGAGCCACATCAAAGGAAACATATTGTACCCACTTCAGCATTTGGGCATGATTTGGGTAAATGTCAAACATGCTTAATATAAAAGTTGCCCCAGATCTTGGACCAGGGCCATCCTCCCACATTAACATTATCAAATAAAGTGCAAAACAAACGCTCAGGCTGGAATAAAAGAGCACCGCCTACGGACATACCAAGAGAAAATGCTGCAAACACGCACGTGCAGCTGCCAAAAGTCTTTCCAAGAGGGTCAACATGTTCTCACATACGAAGCGGCTCGTTGTGGCTAACCTGATTTACTGCGCTTTCATGTTTTTGTTCTTTTATCTCCGTTTGATCCTCCACCTCCCTCTTTCATTTTCTCTCAACTCCTTATCACTGGCCTCATTTACATCAAGCTATAGGTCTGAAACGGTAAAGAACCCGAGTTTGTTTATAGCGATCTAACCCTAAATCATCACTCCTACTCCTTATTGCCTCGAGATAGCCGAGTAGGATGTGTTACAGTCTCACAAAAGCATGCATTTAAGTGGTTATTGAAGATCTGAAATTCAGGGGTGATGCAGGGGTACATGAGGTTAGATGGAGTGCAGGACGAAGGCGTATGGTTTAAGATGATGCAGTCGGTGGTTTTATGCGTTCTAAATATTAAGCGTTCGGTCATTAAGACAGCAATTGTCCGTGTTGGAATTAACTTCCTGACCTCATGATCTGCCACCCTGCAGACTTTAGTCCCAACCAAGGATTAGAAACGTTATTGTTTATTTTTCTGAAGAGAAAATATATTTCTATAAATATGTTTCTTCATCCCCGGCGTTCCATGACCCCCCTCTAAAGCCGGAACGAAATAAGAGGTTCTTTACATTTGATAGCCTACTCTGCTTCGAACGAAGCTTAGATATAAATAAAAATAAACACTGCATTTAAACAAAAACGTGTCTTTATTTTTAACATTTCCACAGCATGACGGTCTCCACGTCTTCAAAACCCTGGCTATATTGGCTATCTAACATCACAACCTTACGGAGCCAGGCATGCAGGAAGTGACCAACTCTGGACAGGAAATTTAGCTGACTGGGAAAATGTTTAGACTATGCTATCTTGAAATCTCACTGGGAAAGAACAATAACAGTATTAACCGTTTAAACACGTTAGAGTGCTTTTTCCTTCGCATTTTTTTTTTTCAGTTATGCTCAGTGAACGAATTGCCTTTATTTCCCTGTAATGTGTCTAATCCTTGGTTCCAACCTTCTGTAGTTGCAGTTCTCTGTGCAGGTTAGGGCCACGTTTGATTGTGGTGATTTACCACCGCACAGAGTTGCCGCTGGAGATCTATCTCGCTGGCAGTCCCAACCCTGCTGCTGGAGATGTAGGAATCTATTTTCAAAGTTCAGTTGTGAACCTGCTTTTGGAGATTGAATCACCTTGCGGTCCTGAAGCCATTCATGGAGCTCTTCCACCAGTCAGATGTTTAATTCTTGTCATGCTACAAGACCGTAGATCTAAGGTCCTGAAGACCGTAGATCTTCAGGAGCTCTCTCTGTAATGGTTAACTGACTTAAACTTTGGTATTGAGACCGGTCTTGGCTTTTTGCTTCCTTGAATCTATAATCTTGTAGCTTTATGACACTCAAGGCAGCAATTCAACTCATTCTCCAACCTCATCAGGCGTTATAGGAGAAGACTCAGAGCTGTTATCTTGACAAAGGGAGCTAACACAAAGTATTGACTAAAAGGATGCCAATAATTGTTGCCCACCTATATTTAAACTTAATATTTAAGTTTTTTTTTGTTGGATAAACCTGTGTTTCGTCTGCAATTGTTTGATATTCATGAGAGCAGAGTATTTTTCATGAATTTTTCTGAACAAAAGATCAAATGTTTAAACAAGAAGGACAATTTTTCACAGCTTTCTTTGCTCATATTTACCAAGGGTGCCAATATTAGTAGAGAAGGGTACAATAACGAACTTTCTTTTACGTTCACACTATCCGTCGTGACCCAGATGAGGACGGGTTCGCTTCGGAGTCTGGTTCCTCTCAAGGTTTCTTCCTCATATCATCTCAGGGAGTTTTTCCTCACCACCGTCACCACCGTCTCGCTCAATAGGGATCAATCCACACGCTTCAAATCTCGATCCTGTGTTTATACGATTCTGTAAAACTGCTTTGAGACGACGTCCGTTGTTAAAAGCGCTACACAGATCAAACTGAATTGGAATTGAATTGAGGAGGGTGCTGAAGCTTTTATTCTTGTTTAAAATGGAACACATCTGTTAATAATTTACATTTGTTAGGAATTTCAGAATTGAAATAAACTCCATGAAGCTGTCTGATGGAAAAAAAAAGTCATCTTAGGGCTCATGACAAATACAACGATCGGCCATAACATTAAAACCGCCTGCCTGATATTGTGTAGGTCCTTCTTGTGCCGCCAAAACAGCTCCGACCCGTCGAGGCAAGACCTACCTCTGAAGCTGTGCTATCTGGCAACCAGACGTTAACAGTTAAGTTGTGAGGTTGGGCCTCCATGGATTGGACATGTTTGTTGCTCGGATTTAGATCTGGGGAATTTTTAGTCCAACCAACTGTCAGTAGAGGCAAGGAATAATTAGGGATTTATGTCCTATGTAGTTCAATATATGTGAATGCAGAATTATTGATTCAGAATGCTGCAGCGCGCCTCGTCTTCACCCAGCCCAAAAGGACCCATGTCACACCCCTCTTCATCTCCCTCCACTGGCTTCCTGTAGCCGCCCGCATCAAATTCAAGGCCTCAATGCTCACCTACGAGACCTTGTCTGGAACAGCATCCTCCTACCTCAACTCTCTCCTGAAGGCATACGTTACGTTCCCTCACGCAATCTGCGATCGGTTAACGACCTACTCAGCGTGGCTCAAGATCCCTTTCCAGAACCTTCACACAAACCGTCCATCAGTGGAGGAATGAACTTCCAACCTCAAACCTCAAAAATGAATAAATGTAAGACAAAGGAGCTGTTTTATGACGTTATAAAACATTAAATGTAAAGAACGAAATATTGTATATAGTCAGTACTTACTTACCTGTAAAAAAAAAAAAAAAAGACAACAATTAGTTCGAGACAAAACCCAAAGGAGAACACCTTCACAAGTAAGAAATTCTTGTATAGACATCTTTATAAAAGCCATTCCTTCATAGCATTTAACACTGTCCAACAAAATACTCAATAGCTAGTGATTAATCTCAAATATACATCTTATTTGTATATATATCTGTATCTCTGTATCTCTTTCAACATACAGTAAGACGCCACAGTATTGATTGGAGCTGGTGTAGCTGGCACAAGGCTGCCATCTTTGTGCTTGTAGGCCTGGCGAACGCTTCTCAGTACACATGCATGCCTCCTTGCATTTCTCTTCTTTTCTTTTTTTCACAGCTCACAACGATTGCAGGTTCGGTCACGAGAATAATGTAAACGTGCACATCTTTCCCTCCACACTTCACGACACGATCGAAAGGGTTTAAAAAAAAACGTACACAAATGCAACAAATAACACACCGTGCCACACTCCATTAAAGTACACGATTAAAGGATTACTTAGAGCTCTTGATGTTTGTAAATAGCGCCTCCTTTGGCCAGCATGAGGAGGTCAAAGGAAAAGACAGCAGCATACGATTTATTTCGGGATGTACGAGTACAATACGTCGACGTTTAAAAACGAAACCTTCCATAAACGAATACTAGTACGCGATTCAATTAAAACCGTAGTTAATTCTTGGCTGTTTTCATTTCCTTGCTTGTTTAAGATCTTCTGTCAATCAACTTCGGTGGGCGGGGTGAACTATTCTGACTGGGAAGTGTAGTGAACTCGAAAAAAAATGCCTGGTTCAGCGTCGTTCACTGTAGCACGGCACTTTACTCAGTGAAAAGGAGAGCATGTTAGCGTATCTTGACAAAGCTAGTACAGGTTTCTTAGCTTTATTAGCGATTGTTACCTAGCTAACGTTAATATAAACATAGGTTAGCTTAAGCCATTTATAAAAAATTAAAAAAGGATAGGTTATCTCTCGGCGGATTTCTATAACAGACTAAACGATAACGTGCGTCAGACCTGTGTTAAAAGAAAACGGCGTATTTGCGATTTGTTTACGCCATCAATCAGCACGATCCAGACTTGTGCGGAAAATGAGCTCGCATACAGGGAAACATATTTGAACGCGTGCTCGAGGTATTACGGTTATTTGTCTGTCGTTTAGCATGTTTCGTTTATGTCTCGCCATTGACACTATTTCTAGCTGTCCCATGAGTTACGCATAATCCATTGCCGTCCCCCTATTGGTGGCTTTTGTATTGCAGCAGCGGTCACTCTCGGAGATTTTAAACACGGACAGATTTTTGTCTTTGGTCGCGACGGCGCTAAATCGGCCGACGGTCAGCACGTCACGCGCGTCCTAAGATCCGAGACGTACGATTGTCCGGCGTAAAGCTCGCGGAGATCTCAGCAGAAACCATCTAGTTCAGAGTGTGACTCAGCTATCACTATCTAGGAGACACGATGTCATGAAAGTCGTCTTCATCCACGTCGTGAGGCCATGTGCTCGGATATACAGCATTACCGGTCTTATTAATTCGTAAGCCGATACGAATAGCTGATCCCACTCACTGAGATTGGATCGAATGACAGGAGACCTTACCATGAAGGAAAAACAAATAATACAGCCGTCATTAAGTCAGAGGAGGTAATTCACACGCAAAGCCCACGGATAGAGCAACTAAATGGTTCAACTTGATTATATAACACTACAACTGCGAAGAAAACGGACGACACAAACAGAAATCTCTAAATGCATCCGGACGGCGTGTTGTCTGTCCAGAACAAGTCCGTCAAGGTTTCTGAGTTTTGGAATTTTCCAAGTTCAGGACTTTACGCACCAGGTGACACTCATGTCAAAGGGCAGTACTTCACGTGGTTACTTTCGGGACTGTATTCGAGACTGTGGTCTGTGCTAATCAGGACATATCAAATACAAGTACGTGAACAAACATATCATTGGATTTGTAGTATAACACTTGCTGGTGGAATGCTACTGATGCAGAACCAACACCCATTCTTTCCCTGAGGTGACTGGTTCTGGTTATTATGAACAAAGAAGAGCCTGACTGGCTACTCTGAGGTAGCCTTCAGCCTAATAGTGAACTCTGATTAGCAGCATAACTGCAGGAGAAAAAAAAAAATCCTCATTCTTCCACTCGTGAGAGCCCCATCAAAAAATATTGAGTGAGAGAGAGGCCTTGTCTTCTCCATGAAGCCTGGGACTCGCCTGATGCCTCTCTCCATGATCCGAAGCTCCTTCCAGTGACCGGCGTCCTTCATGTCCTCAGCTTGAGGATGATGGTGGCCAGCATGAGGAAGAACGTGTTCCAGCCGAGCGTGACGGCGAAGCCGCGCCACACCATCATGCGCGACAGACCCCATCCTGAAGAACATCACAGAACACTCAGATTTCAGTTTGCTTTGACCTGCATGGCAATTGTCTTTCATGTCATGATAAAAATCCATAATATCTCACTTCAGTTCAAAGCCTTTTTATTGAAATAGACACTCAAAAGCTTTTCCCATGTATTTACATTGTGTGGGGGGGTGGGGGGGGTGTGTGTCCCCTCATAGCAGCGTGTAGCGTCCACTATGGACGATGTGACGGCGGCCATATTGTGCCAGAACGCCCATCATACACCAGCTATTAGTGGAGAGGAGAGGAAAACGATGGGGCTGATTCAAAGATGGAGATTATTAGGGGGCCATGATAGAGAAGGGCCAATGGGGGAATTTCAGCAGGACACTGGGGTTATACCCCTAATCTTTACGAGAAGTGTCCTGGGATGTTTAATGACCACAGAGAGTCAGGACCTCGGTTTAACGTCTCATCTGAAAGGCAGTGCTGTTTTTACACTATAGTGTCCCCGTCACTATACTGGGCCATTAGGACCCACACAGACCTCACTAAAACCACTTCCAGCAGCACCTTTATTTTTTGGGGAGGAGGTCTCCCATCCAGGTACTGGCCAGGCTCAACCGTGCTTAGCTTCAGTATGAAACTATGAGAACTGCAGGATGATAAGGCTCTGGTTTAGAAGACAGAGCACCCGTTGTTTTCAGTCCAATACAAAATTTATGAAACATGAAACATTAATAATTCGTTATACACTTAGTGTTATAATTGCTAAGCGCTATTTATATCGACCATACGTGTGGTGGCCTGGGAAAACACTTCATGCGGGGAAATTTCTTTTTTTTTTTTTTTTCGACAATTCTACAGAATTTCTCTTCTGCACGCATCGCAACCAGAAGTTCTAACATTTTAAAGAGAGAGAGAGAGAAGAGAGAGAGAGAGAGAGAGAAAACGCATTTAAAGATGATCTCAATCCCACTGAATTATCCCACACCCACCTCTACATTCGTCTACCCACAGTACGAAAAAAAACACAACACGCAGAGAAACTGCACACGATTGATTTCTTTACTCCTGACGTTTCCTGTCAGAAAAAGAATTTTTCGTACCGTTCCTAATTACACTGGATCGTTTTTTTTTACCCGAATAGATCGTACAAGTCATCCAGGCATCGGAGTCCAATAAACAGATGTTACTCATGTGTCCTGTGGCTTGCTACAATAGTTTAGCGTCTATTGTTGACTCCACAAATTAAGACGGTTAAGCTGTGGGGTGCCGGAGGGAAGATGGAAAAAGTTCAACAGGTCTGAAAGGGGTTTCATTCGAGAGGGAGGTACGATGATAAGCTCGGTGAATAATTGAGGACAAGAGACGCACGCAGAGAACGAGAGAGAGAAAGAGTGAGGACAGATACAGAGAGAGGGAAAACTAAGAGTGACAGAGAGAGAGAGAGAGAGAGAGAGAGAGAGAGAGAGAGAGAAAGGGGGGATAGTGAGGGGAGGGTTGGGTGTCCTGATTGTCTGCTGCAACATGAGCTCATCATCATGGAACATAGATGAGACGTGAACCTCCTCTCAAACATGCTGTGTGTGTGTGTGTGTGTGTTTACTTTCTAAAGCCATAGGGCTGTGTGTAAGTGTAAGATTACCAATAAACATGATGCAGGAGAGTGCTTCATGACTGTGTGTGTGCGAGTGTGTGTGTTCACCTCGGTACATAATGCATCGCAGGGCTTCAGATGCGTACGTCTGAGGCAGCACGAGACTCAGGTATCGCAGCGGATACGGAATACACTCCACCGGCCAAATGACACCTACAGAGCGAGTTCGATAAGGAACGAGAGAAACGTGTGAGGATGATAAAAGAACAAAACAAGAAGATAAATCGCTTCCTTCCGTGCATGTTCGTGTGTGTTGTCAGTCATAACCTCGGACGTGACTTCCTCCTCAGTCGGTCATTATCAAGGCTTTTAGTGCATTTCTGCTGAGCCTCCCTCCCCTCCCCTCCTCCCTCTCTCTCTCTCTCTCTCTCTCTCTTTCCTTTCCTCATCACCTTTTCTCATCACTCTCTCAATCCATCACCTGATCCCAGCAGACTAGCCAAGATCAAATTGCACTTATGTCTTTCCTCATCAATCAGCGAAAAAAAAAAAGAAAAAGAAAAAAAAAATCTTCCACCAATATTAAAGCGACGGTAAGCGACTTTCCTGGAAAATGACAATTTAGCTGAAACTGAGACTGGGGGTCGAGCGGGTGCGTCATCACTGAAATACCGATCTGCATCGATCCTGGTGTTCATTTTAGAAATGGATCCTCATGTAATAACGTTTATTCCCGTTTGCTTTGAAGAAATCCGCCGCGTTTTAAAATGTTTTTTTTTTTTTTTTAAACCTAATCTCTATTGACCTCACGTGTGGTGTACAGCAGCGGTCCCCAACCTTTTTGGCGCCACGGACCGGTTTAAGATCAGGCGATATCTTCACGGACCGGCCTTTAAGGTGTGGCGGATGAATACAACAAAATAAAATGATACAACCAGCATAAAAACAGGGGTATTTAAAAAAAAATATATAATAATAAACGTGAATCCAATGTGAAATCGCAACTTTATTAGCAGCGTCCCGGTAACATCACGCCAACAACATAACACGAGTAACACCCTAATGCTTAACGTATCACGTGACCGAGTAACGCATCACGTGACCGAGACAAGCGGAGTCATAGACGGATGTAATGGAGAGAATCCGGTCAAAATAAACCATCGTTCAGATTCAGATAATAAATAAAGTGAAAATAATGTAAGTGATTTATTCTTTCTGTGCGGCCCGGTACCAAATGACCCACGGACCGGTACCGGTCCGCGGGGGGTTGGGGACCCCTGGTGTACAGTACGTGTAATGTCATTACTACCGAATTTCACTGTGCTGGAAGAAGAACAAAAACGTACATATAATAGAAATCTAAATGCAGTTGCTTTATTCTGTCCGTAAATGTTTATGTGGAATGTTTGTACGTTTTTCAGTCTTCAGTCAAGGCTGAAACCTGAAACAAACAACAGTTCCTTTAATCTGACCAATCAGAATCGAGAAATCATCATATACTGTAAGTGATGTTAGCCGAACCGGTGAAGACGTACCGCTGATGATGAGGTTGGGGTAGAAGATGCCGAGAGCTGCCTGATTGGCCGATTGCTCGTCGTCGATGGCGGACGAAATAACCAATCCGAAGGAGATTCCGGTCACACCCTGAAGAACGATCAGGCAGATGACTAGGACCAGGGAGCCTTCGTTGGGAATCTGAGAAAGAGAGAGCGAGAACGAGAGCGAGAAAGAGAGAGAGAAAGAGATCCATTATAATGCTGCATTATGAAGAATGTATTATATGTATTATAAAGAATCATGATTTAAAGTAACTGGCCTGATGCCTTCAATAAATCTACATGCATGTGGGAATAGTGTATGAGTGTGAGATTGTGCGTATGTGTGTGTGTGTGTGTGTGTGTGTGTGTGTGTGTGTGTTGACGCACAGTTGACGTCTCCTTTATATAAATCCAGAAATGGCTGAACATCACTCACTGCAGAAAAGGTTTTCCTACGTTACCCACAATGCCATTCTACTTCAAGAGAGTCGATGCAGCGGCGCTTTAGTCCTTTAGACTATCCAGCTCCTTCACCTCCTCATCTATACGCTCTGCTCGTAGAATTTGTAATG
Organism: Ameiurus melas; assembly: GCA_012411365.1. Classification (NCBI taxonomy): domain Eukaryota; kingdom Metazoa; phylum Chordata; class Actinopteri; order Siluriformes; family Ictaluridae; genus Ameiurus; species Ameiurus melas. The sequence continues at coordinate 27,526,629 of CM022761.1, forward strand.
GTTTTAATGGTTATAATGGGAATTGTATTGGTTTTAATGGAAACTGCAACGTCCCTATGCGTCTCTACGAGTAATCGGTTACCTTCTATTGGTGGCATGTTACTGTATGTCTAGTGGATACCATTAAAGATAAATAGAACACGTGTGACATTTGGTAATGGTTTTGATGGTTAACAGCTGGTTTGTTATGGTATTTGTAGTGGAAGCCATTAGAACTCAGGGTGGAGTTTTACTTTAAATGAATACACGTGGAATATTCCTGCTGTTTGAAAGACAATTTCTTGAAGCATGCAGTTACGAAATTTGTCAGGGACCCTGTACGACCCAACAGTGGCAGCTTGGCAGTGCTGGGGCTTGAACCCCTGACCTTCTGATCAGTAACCCCGAGACTTAACCGGCAAGCCACCACTGCCCCAGATCCCCTTGAGAAAGCGCCGTTCTCAAAGAGTATATTCATAAGACGCACACTTACCTTAAAGACGAGCAGGATAAAGAGCAGGAGCAGGATGATCTGGACGCTGATGACCAATAGCTGAGTGAAGAGATGTGCCAGCATGGTCTCTAGAGAACTCACGCCTACACCGAAAAGGAAGGATGAAAATGATGATAAAGAAAAATGTGAGCGTAATAAACAGTATGTCACTGCCTCCATCTAGTGGTTCATGTGGGAAATTAATTTTTTGGAGAGAAAAAATAATGTGTGGACGAATATGAACTAAAGGCCCTAGTTAGTGAATAGTGAATTAAGGAAGACTTATTTAGTGAGGTATATGCAGCAACATTCAGCTCAGCCCTCGGCTGAGCCTCAGATGCCACTGAAAGTGTCTCACCTGCCACCCAGCACCTGTCCAACAGCCCTTCTTTCCTTTCCAAGACGAAGGACAGAGCAGTGAGTCCCACCGCCAGGTAAAAAGTGATGCTGTGTTACAGATGAGAATAAAAATATTCAGGACATTTTCACTAAAACATGTAGTCACGGCATCTGAAAATGTATAAATCTGCTTCAACAGATGCCCCAACATTGTGACCTATTATTATTATTATTATTATTACTATTACTACTACCACTTCTCTTGTTTTTTGTTAAGTACAGTGGGGTCCAAAAGTCTGAGATCACACTGAAAATCTGGGATTTCTTTTTTTCCATTTAAAATTTGGAAAGTTTTTTTGTTTTTTTTTATCATTTGGAAATACTTCAAACAAATAAAGTAACATTTAACATACAAGATTCTACACGATTTCTAAGCCACGATTTTAAATGCCCCTATTTAAATCTATTCAACTTTTTGATATTGACCCTGCTAACCGCTTTGTCCAGAAGCTCAGATTTTTCCTCATGTCTAATCCCTTCGATTGAAGCGCGCGATCAGACGACACTCCGATTCGCAATTAGATCTCAGATGGATCGTAAGGTTCTGCACAGAACCTGCGTAGTCCGTGCCAGCTCGAGTCCACACTGTCATTAAAGCAAAAAGACGAAGGACTAAGAAATTCATCTAGCGATTTCACCGAGTCTACATTTTCCCGAGCGCTCTCCGACTTTTGGACCTCGCTGTATGACGAGGATGTCATTTTACCTCAGAACAGCTCCTGGAGTCACAAACGTAGTGAACGTGGTGTTCTGACTGCCGTATATTGGCTCCTCGAACTACAGAGTAGAAAGGGAAGAATGATAAAAATACAAGCATCTCCGTCAAAGAATGGGGTCACAAATGCAGGTTTTAATACCGATACCATCTCGGAAACGTTAAAACCAGCCCAGTATGCTCACATGATGGAATAGTAATCATGACAACCAACCATATGTGTGCTCCATGACGCTTTCTACACACGCTCGGGTCAACGTTTCCTCACGACTCAGAAATCACAGTGACTCGGTGCACAATAAAACGGGATTGACCTTAAAGTAAAAATCATTTGCTTGGCATTTCAGACCGCACACGTTCTTATAGCGGCTTGCGAGTTCACTTACTTTCTAGCTAGCATGCTAACTTTTGTCAATTTTTTTTTTAAATAAATGAAGTCAACTACATATCAGAAGATATTTTACAAGTAATGTAGAATTCTTAAAGACTAAGTGCACCAGTACAGTATGAAAAATAACTCTAGCGTGCTAACTACGTGGCTCGCTAACCACTTCATGTGGTACTGTAGCTAGATAGCAGAATTAGCGAATTTAGATACACCTATTTTCTTTTTTTCAGGAGATCTCAAAGCCTTCATTCTGTGAGGTGTACAGCTTAAGATGGATTGATTTGTTGCGGAGAAATGGAGAGCTAAAGGAAGTCCACTTTCTATCAACGGCTGTGCATTACTACACTTGGAAAAAAAAAATGACACCTTCGCAAGTTAAAATATCTCGAATAGTCAAATTTATCAAGTATATAAGATAACAATAAACCAAATAAAAGACAATTCAACCTATTTCTAGACATTTCTACTCGTTTCAAGCTTGAAATAGTCTTGTTCTGTTGCCAGATATTTATTTTTTGAATTTTTTTTTAGAAAATAAGCTCAATTATCTCAAATTTAAAGCTTCAACTTAGCTAAATATAAGGTTTAATAATCTTATATTTGTTTTTTTGTAATCCAACACACTCAGCGACACAGATATTACATAAAAGGTTCATCATTGCTGTTTTTTTCGGCTTTGCACGTGGGAAATTGGACTGCAAGCTACAGGCTTGTCTTCAGAGAATGCTACGACACACACACACACACACACACACACACACACACACAGGACACACAGCGATCTTACCTTAACTGGAAGAGACACTAGGTAGGCCTGACTGCCCATCTTACTTTCCACGAAAGCCTGAAACAGAAACACACACACATTTCAGAGTACTGGTCTTTTTATTAAACACATTAAAGCCCAACAATAATAAGATCATCTCCGGTCTGTACTAGACGTGTACATCTCACCCGACTGAAGTCCTACAAGACACAGTGGGGGTTTTATTTCAGGTGGGCACGATCGGGCATTTTTACATTCACGTGGCTGGGAGTGGGCTGTTGGGGTTTTTTTAAAGGCATTTTAAAAGTTTTTTTTTATTTTTTTTTTTTACTTTCACGTGGCCAGGAGCAGGCGTTTTTAAAAAACATTTTTCTTTCACGTGGCCGGGAGCAGGCGTTTCTTTTTCTCTCTCTCTCTTTTTTTTTTTTTTTTTAAGTGGCCAGGAGCAGGCGTTTTTGTTATTTTAAACTTTCACACAGGAATCAGTGATGTGATCAGAAGTGGGTGTTTTTTTTCTTTCACATGGAATGGAGCGGGATTTTTTATTATTATTATTTTTAAACTTTCACGTGGCCGGGAGTGGGTGGGGGGGCATGGTGGCTTAGTGGTTAGCACGTCTGCCTCGTACCTCCTGGGTTTGGGGTATGATAGGGTTGGGTTACATGCTTGGATGTTCTCCCTGTACTTTAGGGGTTTCCTCCGAGTACTCCGGTTTCCTTCCCCAGTACAAACAAATACATTGTAAGCTGATTGGCATTTCAAAACTATCCGTAGAGTGTGAACGGGTGTATGAGTCTGTGATTGTGCCCTGCGATAGGTCGGCACTCCAGAGTGTCCCCCGCCTTGTGCCCAGAGTTCCCTGGGATCGGCTCCAGGCTCCACCAACCCTGAGTACGATAAGCGGTACAATAAATCAATGGATGCGAGCGGGTGTTTACGTTCATGTGGCCAGGAGAAGGTGTTGGAAACAGCATGCAGAGTGGATTTATCTACATACATTTTTTAGCTTAATCTCAATCATACAACGGGGCAGTTGAGGGTTAAGGGATTCAAACTCATGACCGTCTAATTAGTAGTCCAATGACATAACCACTGAGCTGCTACTACCTTCTTTAGCAGGTTACATTTGGTCAAGTTTGCTGTAGTTTAAAATAATTACATTGCGGTTTCTAGCTGTCAGTCATATAAGCAGCCTTTTAGGGCCGCCACGCCACCAGAGGGCACTGTATACACACTGTGGTCTCAGAAACAGCTTATTTCTTTACATTTTGGGATATTGTACCAGGTCTGGTCGAGAATAAATATCATAAAAAAAAACAACCCAGTCCCTTGCCTATACACATAAGCCAAGTCATGTGGTATAAAACGTTTTTTTTTTCTCGTTTTTTTTCGAGGTTTTCTTTCATTTCCTCGTCTCTTTCTCAATCTCAATTCTCGATTCTCCCGGTCACAATTTTGGCACACGGAATCATTATTCTAAATTCCTTCCTCTTTCCAGATATGCATCATGGAAAGTTTGAAGTTGAAACAAATATTAACAAGAATGAATGCAAAAGGAGAAATGATGGTGACACTCTGCAATGTAGACTAATCAGCGGTTTAGCTGTACCTGAAATGCTTCATGCAGCTTCTTTTGCAGCATTATTCCTATCTGTCGATCTGAAAGCAAAGAAAAAGAAAACAAAACACAAGTTTCAAAAAAAAAAAAAAGTCACAAGTATAATTTCCTTCATGAAGTCAGTGTCGAATCACACAATAACGTCGAATCAGAACCTCAAACTCACTCGTCAAGTCGAGCCAAACGTGGACGGACCCCCCCTCGACAACGTCTCTGGAGACTCTCGGCTGCAACATCCTGTCCGTGCACAAACAAATCGTTCCACATGACACCCCGGAAATTAGTCATGATTAATCAGACATTAGTGTCCGAATTTCCCTGCAGCTACGTAGCAAATGTTGCTAACAACTAAGGGAAGCTACCCGTCGATCATGGTGTAAAACGCCATGCCGTGTGTACAGTCATGGTTCCGTGTGTACGGTCATGTGTTAGTCATGGTTTCGTTGGGATTAAAAAAACGAAAAAAAAAATAATTCCTGCAAGACTGACAAAAGTTTCCGTAACGCTGATTAACTTCTATAAAAAGGCCAGGCGGTACACTGGAGTTACAGTTAGCCACGCCCACAAAAGTCCATAAAAGGCAAAGCTCACAAAGAGCTGAAAAGGACCAAACGACAAAAGCCCGTGCTAAAAGTTTCCGTAATGCAGCTCAGACACTGCAGAGCGTCAACTACCAGAGACACACATTAGCGCGTAATCGTTTTACTGGGTGTCCTAACTCGAAGTCTAGTCGTTATTTATCTAAACTTATAGATCATTACATCATTAAACGCATGCATGTTATGTTCGAGAGTGTAATCCTTATTTAAAATACATACATTCCTGTGTGATTGAGTGGTCTTTCTCCGGTATGTGTAGTGAGAACAAGAATGACAGACATAGAAAGAGAGAGAGAGAGAGAGAGAGAGAGAGAGAGAGACAGGATTGACCTGCTTTTCCTCTCTCACACACTGATTCAACTCTCTCTCATTCTCTCTCTCCTCTTTGCTACAATCATCATCACCTGAGCCCGTTTGTTCGAGTGTAACCTTGAGGTAACAGTAGGTAAATGTCAGGTATTATTGATTTGACATTTGGTCTACTACGTGTTCATACTCGGCTCAGCTGAGAGCTGAGCGTCTGAGCCAGTGTTTTTTCATACAGCAGATAATCACCGCATGTGAGAATTTCAGGGAAATTCCAGTCGAAATGAATCAAGTCTTAAGTAACCCGCTATGTCTAGACATGATTTATACCTTTTTATACAACGGCACTGTTGACAAATCGATTCGGATTAAAACCGCATGTGAACGTTGTCTTGAAACCCTCACCTCCTGGTCAGGTAGCTGGTGAAGTTCTTGCCAAACTCGATGACGCCCCAGTACTCCCCGTTAAGGGCACCTTCAAAAGCAGCAGAATGGGAGAGGTTCACCTGCAGGGATGAGAGTCAAATTTTAAACTATGCTCCAACAAAGAAAGACCAAGGTATTGTCCAACAACAAATTAGTTTCAATGAGTAGAACGTGAGGACAGTGGTGTCGACATGGACGTCTCCGGCACCAACAAGTCTAGTCATTCTTGTTACTAATTTGTATGCCAGAAATACCATTACAATATACACTACCGGTCAAAAGTTGAGACACACTCATTCTATATTTTTATTTTGTCCCCCCGTACATTTAATAATAATATTAAAGTCATCAAAACTCTGGAGTAACACAGATGGAACTATGGGAATTATGTCGTGATAAAAAAAATCAAAATAATTGAGTATTTAATCATCTTCAAAGTAGACGCGCTTTTCACCTAGAATTTCCAGAAATGTATTCTTGGCGTTTTCTCACCCGATTTCTTGAGGAATTTCCCCTGAGATGCTTTTTAAACCGTATTAAAGGAGTTCACACCGACGCCGGACTCTCATCGGCTGCTTTTCGGAAACATTTCCCTCCGAGTCGTCCGTTTAAATAAAGATTTTTGCAAATCAAATGTTCGTTTTCAAATGAAGGAAACAAATAAGTCGTCACGATTATATCTTTGTCTACGGCACCGATGTCACACGTTTAATCACGCACCTTCGGATCAAAAGCTTTTTAACATCATGAGGATACATTGCAGTCGGGCGTCCACAAACTTTTGACCGGCAGTGTATTTCAATCAGGAAGCAAGCTATTGAAGGAAAAACTATTTTAGACATTTGCCCTTGCTGTGACCTTGACCCTGTTTGGATCAAGTTCAGAATCTAATCGGTAATAAATACTACACTCATTCAAGCACTATTTCATGAGATGTTTCGCGAACGCCTCCACCACTTGGCAGGCTTCTGAAGGGGATTCTGAGGTTGATTCTGAGGTGATTCGTTCACCTCAACATGAAGCGAATGCAAGGCTGAATCCTGATGATGCTACAGCCATCCATGACCAGGAGTCAGCTCTCTGGATCATAGGCATGGTCTTTAATCTTTAATAGCATTCTTACTGCTTCACTCCCTGCGGCCGAGTTCATTCCATTAGCGCTCAAATGGTGAGAGAACGTGTCCGTAACGTTCCGTTAAAACCTAGATGCCAATAGAACATCTTTGAGACTTGGGACCCAAGGGAGCAAAATCGGCAGTGCTCTCTGGGTGGGCGGGATCTTTAACGGTCTCTCCGCTGTCAACCACAGCGACACTAGCCAACACACATACACAGGACTACATAAAGTGCACGTGTGCAAACCCAACACCACCGCTTCCTTCCATTCATTTGTCCTATAAAGCCTGTTACAGTGCACTCAGCTGATCTACAGCAATCACACACGATACCAATTCTGCATAGTATACTGAAGCAGCTTTGAACTCAGCTACAATGCGTAAATGCTTTTAAACCACAAATAACCTCAGTTCCTTTCGGTGCTTAAACAGCTAGCGTGTCTTACAGGCTCGACTTTTCACTTCCTGAAAGCTCATGAGGCCGTGGACAGAAGTTCAGTCTGATAATCGCTGTACCGCGACACGTGTTCAGACTGTTAACCAGACTGAAGTTAAAGTTTTTCTACCTCCTGTTCTGACAGAGGAAGTGAGAGTTCTAGAGGCTTTATAAAGTTCTTTCTTTCCATCTCTCTATCTATCTATCTATCTAATATAGTTGCGATATAGATGGATGATTACATGGAAAGACAGACAGATCTAATTATAGTAAATAGTCTGCTATACATACTAATAAATAACTGTAGTATTATTATTTCTCTGTCCATCCATCCTAAATGTTTTACGGATAATGGATAGATTGCTGGACAAACAGAGTTAATAATTATATAGTTAATTATTAGCATGCATAGCTGACTATTCACTGCCAATTACCAGTTGTTAATTGAAACCAGAACTTGTTTTAGCATTATCTAATTAACATAGAATCAATACCAAGGTTGCTACGCCAGCGTGATCATGATTCACGTTGAGGTTTGATATACTGAACCAGACGTTGGTACCTGGGTGATGCTGGTGTTGTCGAGGAAAGAGAGGAGAGCGCGGCTGTAGGCGCTCGAGCTGGTTTCGTTATTGACCACAGCCACCCGGATGCCCTTCGGATCACCGCCGATGCACAAACACATCAGACAGATCTGAATCACGGGCAACAGGAACTGAAAACACAGCGAACTGTGTGAGGAGAAAAAGAGAGAAACTGGCTTTCTAAAAATGAATTCGACACTTTCGAATCTAAAAATGTTTGTCGGTTGAATTTTTCCTCATCGGTAAGTAATAAGAACAGGACGGATTTTCGCGACGTAACGACTGCAATAATTACCCTGGATTTCTTCTCATTCGCACCATCGTCTTGATCGTCAGTGCGGCGATATTTCGCCATTTTGGAATGACGTGCCGTGCTCTCACCTTCCAGTCCGCTGTACACACGCACATACATGCCAATACACACATAAACACACATACACACAACAGCACAGCGTGATGTCTACATGATGCTAGTTTTCCAGTGTTTTGTAATCACCGATAAATTTGGGGATGTCTGATGTCGCCGAGACATCCTTCCCCAAAATGGGCTCTCTGCACTCGTCCCTCGGGCTGTCTGGAGACACGCTGTTACTGTGCACAGGACCCTGAGAACTGTCCGGGGGCCCCACTTGGTCCGAGACCTCACAAAGCTGTAGAAAAGCATTCTCCAGGGTCTGATGTGCAAACACACACACACACATACACTTTAAATACGTTAAATATTTCTACTAATATTTATGATATACTGTATTAACACTTTCTCTACCTTTTGTCTATCTTGCCTAATGTATAGTCTAAACGAAGACCTGTGTAGTGTGCGTGTATGTGTGTGTCTATGACGACGAACTCACGACTGCATTGTGCTGCTTCATGATCTCCTCTGGGTTGGCTTCAGCCAGCAGTCTCCCGTTCCTCATTAACCCCACCTAAGCATGATTTAACACCATCATTAGCAACATCAGAGTGTCGTGGGATTTTAAAAGGCACAGAGCAGAACTGGAAGAACATCAGAAACGGCCAGGATGTGTTTCCTCTGCGACACACCTAAAAGCCGCCACATCATAGTGCTGTAACAAGGAAAGCTGAACACACTCAAAGGAAAGTGCTATCTACCCTCTTCCGCATACACAAGCTCATAAAGGCTCACGATTGGCTAGTTATTGACAGGAGAGAAAGTATATTGATGGAGCTCTCATCAACTGGAGACTACATTCTGCGACCCCAAGCTGTGCAGCCTGGAGATTGCTGAGGATGGTACCGCTAGAGGTACCATGGAAAAGGTTTTGAACCTCGATTCCACATGGACGTTCTCGCTGTGGTTGCTGGGACTATGGTTGCTGAGATGGCATTGGGATTGCAATTACCACATGCACTTCTGCACTCAGGTCTCCTTTAGTGAAGAGTGGATCAGTTCAACAAACAGACTTCATATAAAGCCATAATGAACTTTCTTTTACTTTCACACTATCTGTTGTTACCCAGATGAGGACGTGTTCCCTTCTGATACTGATAACCGATTATTCAGAGTGATTATATATATATACATAATAGGTTATCAGTATTGGCCGATATATCACTCTGACTAATCGGTTATCGGTATCGGACTATATATTACTCTGAATAATCGGTTATCGGTATCAGCCGATATATCACTCTGAATAATCGATTATCATATCGGAAGATATATCACTCTGAATAATCGATTATCGGTATTGGACGATATATCACTCTGAATAATCGGTTATCGGTATCGGCCAATATATCACTCTGAATAATCGGTTATCATATCGGACGATATATCACTCTGAATAATCGGTTATCGGTATCGGACGATACATCACTCTGAATAATCAGTTATCGGTATCGGCCGATATCACTCTGAATAATCGGTTATCGGTATCGGACGATATATCACTCTGAATAATCAGTTATCGGTATCGGACGATATATCACTCTGAATAATCGGTTATCGGTATCGGCCGATATCACTGAATAATCGGTTATCGGTACCGGACGATATATCACTCTGAATAATCAGTTGTCGGTATCGGCCGATATCACTCTGAATAATCGGTTATCGGTATCGGCCGATATATCACTCTGAATAATCGGTTATCGGTATCGGCCGAGGTCACTCTGAATAATCAGTTATTGGTATCGGCTAAGAAATTTAGTATCGGTGCATCTCTAATGTTTACCCATACAGCCTTTCTTTCTTCTTCTTCTTTTTTTTTAGCAACACAATTGGTGAAAAACTGCTACACTCTGTTATCATATATGCGTCATTCCAGGAAGTGCCACAAAATGTTGCAAGAGACTCAATCCAATGATTTAAGGTATGTATTCAGAGTGGAGTAGGGAGGAGTTACTACTGAAATTGCATGCATTGGTATAAACTTTGCACAAGATACAAACAAACAAGTTGCGAAGCTTGCCCAAAACTGTTGAAAGCAAAAACTGTTGTCAGTCCTTATTTTCTATCCCCTGATATTTTGTTAGGCTCAAAGGAAATGACTCATTTTTAGTGGTCTAGACCCCTAAAATCTGTTCAGAATGAAAACACCTGCATAATATGAAGAGCTTTCCCCACCTAACTAGCTCAGTATCTGGAACTTAAGTCACCTAATTTGCAACCCATATAGGCCTGAATGACAGGTTCTAGACAGGCCAAGTTTGTTTAGCCAGGTTGACATAGTAAACTATCTTACAGTACTTAAGACAGCAGGCAGGTCGAGGTTAAGCCCATAAATCACACGAGAAATCTGAAGAGCCGACAGGAGACTGGAGGCTGTAGTGTCTGCGCTCTTTCAATTAGACATGGACCATCAAGTTCATCATGCAGTCTGGAAAAAGCATCACGTGGAATCGACTCTTAGAATCAAAATCGGCGTCAACTCCAAAATTTCAGGAATCAAGCAGCCCTTATTAGTTTAAAACGGCACATATGGAGCGCATTTATTCACATTTACTGTTACACTGAGACGGCTTCGGGCTCATACTCACCTGTATAAGATGTTATTTGATTAACAGACCGAGAGGGTGTATATCTCACCATGTTGGCTTGTCTGGCCTCCTCTATGTAGTGTGTGGTGATGATGACCGACACCTGTCCTCCTTTCACAATCTCCACCAGGTGCTGCCATATTCTGTGGACATCAGACAAGTGCATTTCAGGTGGTGGACAATAATATAACCGAGCATTAAAATCTACTCTTTACTGGTCGTTTGGCTTGAATAATAACACCAGGGTGGTTAGTGTTACCACCTCAAAGTTCATTATTTTCATATAACAGCATACCAAAGTGCTTTATTCCACAGCAATAATAATAAAAAAAAAGTACCAAGAGAACATTAATATAAACCCGTGACTTGCCTGATAACTACTTTCAGAGCTGCGGTTAGAAAAAACGAATCAACCAATCAGAATGGAGAATTCAACAGTGCTGTGGTAAATGCGGTTGTAACACTGGACTGACATTGCCAGTGTTTTAATGAGTTAACTCTCGTTAATGCTGCGTCCAGGGAACAGAATAAGGACCTTTGTCCAAAATAAGGACCTTTACAGACAGTCGTCTTCAGAAGAGAATGTTATCTGAGGATCACAGACGCCGGAAACAAAGAGAGAAAAAGCTAGGTATCCTCTGTCTGAATGAAATACAGGAACAGATCATTCAACAATAGCACACTATGTAACGATATAAACCTGAGTGGGTCTAAAAGCAAGTACGGTTGTCCTGACACAGCGTTTAGGACAATAGTCTGCAGTTTTGGATGGAGTTTTGAATTGGAAAAGCTTTGTTGTGACCACTAAATACTTACTAAGGTTTATTTACCACAAAAGGTGTACATGTGTGGTAGCATGTGGCTTGAAGTATAGGCACAGAGAGACTAGAATACACCCTTACTAAATTATCATTAATTAAAAATAAATAAATAAATCTATAACCCTTTATTGCATGTTTTTTTTTTAAATCATTTATTTTATCAAATAAAAAAAAGTGTATGTGTGTGTGTGTTTTGGTTGGCTGAATTGTGGACTCCTGATTTAAGAATTTGTTTGACATAATAATAAAGAAATTCTTTACATGCCATTGATGGAGAAGAGTTCAGTTGTGAAACACACACACACACACACACACACGCATACTATACTGCATATTATAGCTCTGAATCTGGGTAACAGGTGTTTTCAGAAATAAGACTGCATATCAGGTTTGTAAATCTATTTACCAGGAGAGAGAAGCAGAAGTGGTGTAAAAGTCTCTGTTATTGATTTAGAATAAGGTGCAAGGTTCACGCACTTAGTAAGGGTGAGAATGGGGAAGCTGAGAGAGACGGAGATATAAAGAGGAAGTGTGTACTTGGCTCGTAGAACAGGATCTACTCCTACTGTGGGCTCGTCGAGGATGAGGAGCTGAGGGTTCTGAAGAAGAGCAGCACTCAGAGAAACGCGGCGTCGCTGACCCCCACTGCAAATAACCAAAATACAACCAGTTAATAACCAATAAACAACCGATTCACCAACCGATAGGAAGGACGGAAGACTCTTCTCTGTTCTGTGCAGTAGGCGGTGGAATGAACTTCCACTAGATGTCCGAATATATATATATATATATATAGTACATAAATTTGCACAAAAATATTATGTATTATCTGTGTGCTTTTCGTACTATATTACCTCCCCTACAGAGTTTTTAGACTGATGCGATTCGTAGTCTGTGACCTAGTGAACCAGTATCAGGATGTATTTATTGAGAGAGACTTCAAAGCACGTCTGTATAAGGGCCTGTGCCAAATGCCACGCATGTAAATGTAAAACCAACACTTTACAGTTATCAACAAATCAACAACAAAAAATAGAATGAATCCAACATAAATAACAGTCAATTGGTAAATTAAAGAATTAAAGAATGATCAATCCTTTACGAACCACAAATACCAATGATCAGCAAGAATAAGGAACTATCAACTCCCAACCAATTACAAACCAAAATCAACCTACTACCACCCAAAATCAAACAATTACCAACCAAAATCAACCATTAACCAACTACCAACCAAAATCAAACAATTACCAACCAAAATCAACCATTAACCAACTACCAACCAAAATCAAACAATTACCAACCAAAATCAACCATTAACCAACTACCACCCAAAATCAACCAATTACCAACCAAAATCAACAATCAACCAACTACCAACCAATTACCAACCAAAATAAACCAATTACCAACCAAAATCAACCATCAACCAACTACCAACCAAAATCAACAATTAACCAACTACCACCCAAAATCAACCAATTACCAACCAACATCAACAATCAACCAACTACCAACCAATTACCAACCAAAATAAACCAATTACCAACCAAAATCAACCATCAACCAACTACCAACCAATTACCAACCAAAATCAACAATTAACCAACTACCAACAATTACCAACCAAAATAAACCAATTACCAACCAAAATCAACCATCAACCAACTACCAACCAATTACCAACCAAAATCAACAATTAACCAACTACCAACAATTACCAACCAAAATAAACCAATTACCAACCAAAATCAACCATCAACCAACTACCAACCAATTACCAACCAAAATCAACAATTAACCAACTACCAACAATTACCAACCAAAATCAACCAATTACCAACCAAAATCAACCATCAACCAACTACCAACCAATTACCAACCAAAATCAACAATTAACCAACTACCAACAATTACCAACCAAAATCAACCAATTACCAACCAAAATCAACCATCAACCAACTACCAACCAATTACCAACCAAAATCAACAATCAACCAACTACCAACCAATTACCAACCAAAATCAACCAATTACCAACCAAAATCAACCAATTACCAACCAAAATCAACCAACTACCAACCAAAATCAAACAACTAGCACCCAAAATCAACCATTAACCAACTACCACCCAAAATCAAACAATTACCAAGCAAAATCAACCATTAACCAACTACCACCAAAAATCAACCAACTACCAACCAAAACCAACCAATTATCAACTAACTGCCAACAAATGGTCAATGAAGAACCAGACAATTACCAAATAAACAATACATCTGTAAAGAAATAACAACTGTCGGTCTCCAAATAACAACTTGATGATCACACATTGATGTAGCGGTTAACAAATACACAATTTATTATCAATAAGCTTCCAGCCAAAACTATATATTTTTCCCCAACAAATTTCTAACCAAAACAATCCAGTATCAATCAGCCTAAAATCAACAAATTATAACCCAATAGCTAATCCATTAACAACCAATTATCAACCGATTAACAATTCAAAGACGGATCTATTGAACAACGATTCCAACACCATGAACCTGAATGTCCTGATTTCACCACCATGATTCGAATATATTCAGTGTTTTCTCTTTCTATGGCCATGATTTATTCTCACCTGTTGCTTGTTCCCTTCAATAGCTTGGATTTCATCTGTGTTTTCGGGAATTATTCTTGTTCCCTGTGCTTTGTTTTTTTTTTTTCCTCAGCCTGCTTGACCTAGTTCTGGATTATTTGCCCTCGATAACTCTCTCAGCCCGTGTTTTTTTACCCGCTGGATTATAACCATTGGCTTGTCTTTAATAACTAACATGCTCTATCAACACAAACCCAAACAACTGTCCCTGAAATATTCCGAATCAGTTTTCATCACTGAATTAATTACCGACTTTTATTTTCTAGTAAAAGAATGAACTAAACACTAAACCCGACTGAAACACTTCACAAACTGCGTCACTAGTTTAAATGCTTCAGAGAGCGGGGTATGAAAAAACGGTGACAATGTGTCTTTGTTCCCGGCTGCGCTTTCAAAATACGATGTACTTGAGGTGTTTACAACGGCTTTACAGTTACGGTTTGATCTCATACCACGGACTTATACACTGAAAAAGCTTTGAGATGGAAAACAGAACCTTTTAATATTAAAAAAAAATAAATAACAGTCGTGTAGATAGCGATTAAGTCCTTCGCGAATGATTAAACACAGATTCTGAACACACAGTGCTCGGTCAAAGTCTAACCACAATTAGACACGCCTTGTGCTGGTGCTCTGGTACTGCAACAGATCTTGCTGAACTGGATTAGGTGTGTAAGCTTAAGTGTTAAATTAAGAACTGGAAAAGGTTAAAGATAACAGTCTTCAATGAAGAATAGTGTTGTGTAGTTTAACTTTAATGATAATGAGTCTTTATTGGTCTCATATACAGTAGAGCACAGTGAAATTGTTTTCTTCACATATCCCAGCCTGTCAGGAAGCTGGGGTCAGAGCGCAGGGTCAGCCATGATGCAGCGCCCCTGGAGCAGAGGGGGTTAAGGGCCTTGCTCAAGGGCCCAACAGTGGTAGCTTGGCAGTGCTGGGGCTTGAACCCCCGACCTTCTGACCTTTCAGTAACCCAGAGCCTTAACCGCTAAGACACCACTGCCCCCTTTGGTGGGATAAGGGGAACGCTTTTCAGAAAGAGGGACGCAAATCAATTCTAGGTGTCTCTGAGTGCACGTATTCAGAAGAGGGTAGAGCCATGTGTCTTAGAGGTCTTAGAATGTGTATTAGTCTTCACCTTCCCCGGTCGATGGGGAGAATTAGATTGTGGACAGGAATTAGCAAAATGACCACATTAGAAAGAAACTGGGGGTAGAAATCTTTTTTTAAATAAAAGAATCTGTCTTTTTTTGATGAACATGACTCTGTAGATTCCGAGCCTTGGATTAGCCAAAATAGAGATTTTGCATTATGCGAAATAAAAATATTCAGCCACCACAGCCTCTTGTGTGTTTGAGGAACATTCAGATTGATCTGCAGGTCTCTGCATGCTCTATACAACTCGTGTTTCGATACCTACAATCCAAATGGCTCTCATTAATAACAACTTAACATGTTAAGGAAAGAAGTGAAATGTCTAAAAAAAAACAAAAAACCTTTATGCTTAAATGAAAAACTTCAGCCATATGCAGAATTGACGAGATACAAGGTTAAGAATCAGGTTGTTTTTTTGTTTTTGTTTTTAAAATAAAGTCATAGATTTTGTGATAAATACTGTATTTGTGCCCCTGTTTCCTGCTAAACAGGACCTCTGAGCAAATTAAGGCCAGTAAATGAAAATGTACAGAGAGTGTGAAAGAAAGTAATGATACATGGGAGAAACCAAAAAGGTGGCTAATGGGGGTGTTAACAGGCTGGTCCACATTCATCATGTCACTTAGCATTAATTCTGATGGAAACTAATCAACTTCGTACAAAAGAGTCAGTCAGACAACATGGCCTACTTTCTTTCCTTATTCTTTTCTGCAGCTCTTCATGTCTCTTCTGCTCTCTCAAGTTACATTGGACTGCATACATGTTGGCACTCACTGAGGCTAAATTATTGTATAAAATTAACTTCAGATACAATGATACAGATTTTTCACTGAACACCCGAAGACATGAAGTACCATAGGTACCGTAGGTAGCTAGGTAAGCTGGTTGGTGGGTAGGTTGGTTCGGTTGGTAGGTAGGCAGGTAGGTTGGTGGGTAGATAGGTAGGTATGTTGATTGCTAGGAAGGTGGGTAGGTTTGTTGGTGGGTAGGTAGGTAAATGGTAAACGGCGCACTTATATAGTGCTTTTATCCAAAGCGCTTTACACTGTGTCTCATTCACCCATTCACACAAACACTCACACAGCAGTGGTAGCAGAGCTGCCATGCAAGGTGCTAACTTGCCATCGGGAGCAACTTGGGGTTCAGTGTCTTGCCCAAGGACACTTCGGAATGTGGAGTCACGTGGGCCGGGAATCGAACCGCCAACCCTACGATTAGTGGACAAACCACTCTACCACCTGATCCACAGCCACCCAGGTAGGTAGGTTGGTAGGCTGGTTGGTATTGATAGATAGGTAGGTGGATTAGTGGGTAGGTGGGTAGGTTGGTTAGTGGGTACGTATGTTGGTTGGTGGGTAGGGTGGTTGGTGGGTAGGTAGGAAGGTTAGGTGGTAAATAGGTAGATTGATTAATAGGTACAGGTAGGTAGGTAGGGAGAGAGATATGGATATTTGGTTCATTAACAGCTACAGGTACAGATACATATAGTAGCATTGCATTACACCCCTAATTTATAAGAACATAAAATTGCCATTAATGCGAACA
Source organism: Ameiurus melas (assembly GCA_012411365.1). NCBI lineage: Eukaryota > Metazoa > Chordata > Actinopteri > Siluriformes > Ictaluridae > Ameiurus > Ameiurus melas. Next base: position 27,543,624 of record CM022761.1, read on the forward strand.
TCGCAGTCCCATTGGGACTAAATCTGGGCTTTATTAACCCACTTCAATACACTAAACTGAACTGAAATGAATCTGAATCGGTGAATCGTTTGCACCTGAGGTTTCTGACGAGACTGTTCTTCTGCGGGAGGTCCAAAAATTCGACGAGGAACTTCACCCGCTCCCGCGTCTCTTTGGACGAGAGGCCGTGGATTCGGCCAAAGAACCAGAGCGTGTCGCTGATGGTGAACTCGTTATACAGAGCTATGTCCTGCCATGGGGGGTGGGGGACGGGATGGGACAGGACAATCGGTCACATCAGCAGTTACATCATACAAACACAAACACACACACGCGTCACCAGTAGCATGCTGACTTTATTGCGCATTCATGCACACATCCTTAAAATTACGCACTAATACTGTAATTATAAATGACTGTGTGATTCACTGAGTGGGGATTTGTTTATTATATGAGACAGAAATGGAATCTACAGGATGAATTAGTCGGTAATAGGCAGCATCACAAGACAAACAGTCATATAATGGCGTACGCCTGGGTCTAGACATGCTACAGACTGATCTGTTTACTGTTTCCACATCATTACTTAATAATTAGGTCTATTTTTTGTTTGTTTTTAAACCAAATTTTAAAGCTTTTCGTAATTAGCATTAGTTTGTTTTTATGGTCCATGTGCTACACCAGGAGTTACAGGAAGGTTACTGGAAAATACACTCGCGTTTTCTTGGAGCTGACACTGAACATAGATGCAATTAGGAAATGAACAGCTTTGTTCAGACAAACGATTACAAGGTTTCAGCATTGAGTGTTGCCTTATTATGACTTTTTTTTTGTAGGGATCAAGATCAGGACTGTAGCAAAGGGTTCAACTACAGCAACACTATCAGGACAAAAACTACACTAGACTATAATAACATTGGCCTGGCGTGTGGTGTTAAAAGGTACGTGAAATATAAATGTCTGGTATATTAACAGGGGTTCTAAAACAAAGCGACATGTTGTAAGTAAGACAAAATCCGATCTAAGGGTAAATCTGAACGGTTGAATTTTCGAACCTTAAGCAGTAACATTAGGAACAGAACTCAAACTTCTCTCAAGACACCTTAAGCGCTAAGCTACGACTAAATTTTAGATTAGAAAAAAAAAATGAAATAAATAACTTCTTCATAAACATCTGTTTATGTTTTTTTTAGTTGTTGCATGTGTTAATTAAGCGTATCGAACCTTTCAGTTCCGTTAGCTTTGCTTTAACGCACACTACTATAAAAGTTCGAATATCTCTGTGGAATAAAATGCATTTATTTCTAGAGCGAATTCATGTGAATGCACACACATTTGTTGTTCCTTTAAATGGCATTAAAAACAGTGTAAATAATATTATAACCTCTTACAACCCAGCGTCCATATTGGAAAAATTCCACAGTGGTTGATGTACTGACTTGATATTATGAAAACATTAAAGCACTGAAGAGAGAAGTGTATATGTCGCGTAGCGACGGTCTCACCTGTGGCATGTATCCCACCATCCTTCCTGGCACCTCGTGTCCGGGGAACGCTGGCGGCTTCCCGAGCACGCTGATGTGACCTCTGGAGATCTTCAGAGTTCCCACGATGCACTTCAGCAGAGTAGTCTTCCCACAACCGCTCGGGCCCAGCAAGCCGTAACTGATAAACGCAATAAGTAAGCTCGTTTAAAGATGAAAGTTTGACTCGTACCAGTGAGACTTATGAGTCAAGGTGTGACGATATCGTGACGAATTCCCCGTGTTTTATCAGAGCGTCTTGTCTCCGCCCTCGTCTTGCCATCTCCCTCGTGTATCTCGTTTCAGCAGATTGATTCCTAATTAGTCCGTGTCTACGTTACAGTGAAAATCTCGTCATTCTCATGTACATTTCCGAGATTTTTTTTTCACCCGTGTTTCCGTGCTCCTTCGCCATTGTATCTAGTTAGACCTCCCGATTTTTGCATGTTTTCTCGTTTACGGTTGAGGATTACGCTTGTGTTATATTGTCTGCCTGCTCTCTGACCTCTACCTGGAAAATGAACTATGATTTATGAATTCAGCCAAGTTAAACAACACGCTGGTTCGCCGAAATCACCTAGAATGTTCTGGAATACTGTAAGAAATGAATCTGAAACAGTTATGATGTTATAATATATGCAGGTACAAATAATCACTTCACCAAATGAGGCATTATCTTCTAGTCATCGGAACATACCAAATACTACATTACAAGGAACACAGGAGGCTACAAAAGACCGAGTGATTCTCTAATAAATAAATAAATAAATAAATAATACATAAATGAGCAAATGAGTTTGTTCGAGCAAACCAAAAGTTCAGAAATACACCGAATATGCAGCTATTGGCTTCGAAGTTTCCATCGATTTTATGTGTAGAATGCAAGAAATGATGTTTCAAAAATGATTATTATTACATTTATTTGGAAATTCATCTTCTTCTTCTTCTTCTCTTATTATTATTATTATTTGGAAGTTCAGTTTGGCTAAACACATGCTGGCTGTAAACGATGAAAACCAATTATTAATATACAGATATAAATCTTGTATAGTAGCACGACTCGTATCGTTCTCCGCTTGCTATATATCGCTGTGCTTGTATTTCCCTTAGATAAGACGATGAAGTTATATGATGCCAAATTCTCCAAGCAGAAATTCTGTTCAGCTTCAACACTAAAAGATTGCTCATCACGACGGTGGAACTGAAATCAGGGCGGACTGCAATCTCCGATTTTATATCTCCTTACGATTGCGATGTCTGTTGGCGTAAAAGAGTTATTTAAACCCGGGTGAAGGTTCAAAACTGGGACAGAGAAGAGATTTTTTTTAAAAAATCTGAGTACGTTGGAAGAGTCCTTACACGTGTCTATGTAAGCACATTTTTCTGCTCACATGCAGACTTGGTGTGACCGGTAGACACGTCGGGAATGTGTGAGATGCTGATGTGCGTGTGTGTTGCCGAGGGTGGACGAGTTTTTTAGCTCTGAGTGGTGCTCGGAGTTATATACAGATTAAGTGAGAGATACTGTCAGAAGTGCTTGAGAAGAGAGTGTGTGTGTGTGTGTGTGTTTGTGTGTGTGTGTGTGTGTTTGTTAAACTACACATGCGCTACACAATTTATAAAACATACCCCATCTCAAAAAGTGACTTTTTTTTTTTTACACAATTCCCCTTTTTTGTGCTGTAAGGATGGAGAAGCTAGTGTAGATAAGTTTTGTCTCTGCTGTCTATCTATCTATCTATCTATCTATCTATCTATCTATCTATCTATCTATCTATCTATCTATCTATCTATCGATTTATCGATTTATCTAACTATCTATCTATCTATCTATCTATCTATCTATCTATCTATCTATCTATCTATCTATCTATCTATCTATCTATCTATCTATCTATCTATCAATTTATCTATCTATCTATCTATTAATCTATCTATCGATCTATCTATCTGTCCATCTATCTATCTATCTATCTATCTATCTATCTATCTATCTATCTATCTATCTATCTATCTATCTATCTATCTATCTACCTATCTATCTACCTATGTTGATAAGAACCTACCTCTTAATGTTGATAAGACTAAAGAGATGTTTGTCGACTTCAGGAGAACCCATGTGGTCCACTCACCACTGCACACCAATGAAACAACTGTGGGGAGAGTCAAAAGCTCAAAAGCTCCAATTTTCTTGGTGTGCACATGGCAGAGGATCTCTCCTGGACTCTCAAAACCACCTGCTGAACCAAGAAAACCCAGCAGCACCTCCACGTCCTACAGAGGCTGAAGCGAGCCAAGGTGCTCCCCCTCCCATCTTCACCTCCTTCTACAGAGGGACAATAGAGAGAGTCCATGACCAGATGTCTCACTGCCTCCAAATGCAAGACCCTACAGACACCCGATTGTGCTTTTGGGTCAGTAGTGGTGAACGTCATGGAAACCTCCTGCGGTTACTACACGCCTTTCTGTGCTCACTGAAGCCTCAGTGCATGTTGCTACCAAGTCTTGCTGCAGGTCTTTTGGAATCACTCGAGAGCTTTTCCCAACCTGCCTTCTCAGAAATCTGGCCGCAGCCCCGTCCAGGTATTTCAGGTGTTCCAGCTCAAGCACACCTGGTGCAACTAATGAAGCCCTTGTTGTGCTTGACAACACCTGTTTTGCATATTTGTGCTGGTGTGAGATTCTATTCAGGGGGTTGAATAATTCAACAGAAGTCATTATGAGTTTCATTTTCAGTTGAATTTAGGGGGAAACCACTCGGAGCGTTCGTTGTGTCGAACTATTTCAATTGCTTTTGTTTGATTTGTTCATTACAAACAGCTGAAAGTCTGTACATTTTGACCATAAACCTGATTTGCACTGGGGGTCGAATCATTTTGATTGCAATTGTACATATAATATATACCCTAAGAGAGAGAGAGAGAGAGAGAGAGAGAGAGGGAGAGGGTGTGTGTGTGTGTGTGTGTGTGTGTAAAAGCAGAGTCAAAAGGAAAGAGCCATATGCATGTTTCTACATGTTTGTACAGCTGTGCTGTGTGTATAAGTGCATGAAATAGCTGTGTTTTTAACATGATGAGAATGTGTGTGTGTGTGTGTGTGTGTGCACAAGTTCCTGTACTCACATGTGGCCCTGAGGTACAGTCAGGTTGAGGCTGCTGAGGACTCGCAGCTTTCCGTAGGAGCGACACACATCCCGACACTGAATAGCTGACCTGCAGCTCTCCGAGAGAGAAGCCTCCAGATCTGCCTTCATCATCTCACACTCACCACCACTCTACACACACACACACACACACACACACACATATACACAACAGAAACAATATTAACGCAAACTGACATTCAACACTTCACTTCACATGCACAATGTCGTCCTGATAGAAATACAAGATAGGGGAACGAGACATTGAGTAAAATCGACAGACTTTTTTACCATTATTATTATTATTATTTTTTACAATGCTGCCTTAGATATCATGGGAACGATCAGCTGACTACATTTCATTCCGATTATAACCGTCAGTGACCAAACTGGTTGGGAGAGTTGGCACGCCATCATCTCAGCATTACTAACACCTACACAAACTGTACGCTCTGAATACTTTCGGTTCAGTCGACTATATTCAACGTTAATGCTGCCGATCATGAAGCGTACGGCGGAATGAAAAGCTTCTGCACTATTCTCCAGTTGTGCTGTCACGGAAGTACAGGATAGAGATTACGTTTCCCGTCCTGCACTGCGGCCTACAAACATGGCCGCCATGAACAGCAATTCCCAGAACACTCCGACCTTCATTCAGATCACGGTTCTTCTGCCTGGATTATTTCATAAACACCATTTCAAGCACGCACACCTGCATTTGTACTTCGTGTCTACTATGGAGGCAGCGGGAGAGTGAACGGAACGTTACACCAGGATCACCATGCTGGTGCTTGATTCCGTTCACTTCCCCAAGTGGACCTTTGTGTATCCCCCTGACCCCTTCGATGGCTCTGAAGACCTCCTGAAAGGATACTTTGTTCAGAGTCAAATCTATTTTTCGAAAAAAAATAGCCCAAACCTCAAGAGAAGAAGTGCTGGGGTTCATGCTGTCCCGGTTCACGGGCCCAGCCCACCAGTGGGTGGAGCTCCTTATCGGCACAGGCAACTTTGGCCTGGGAAGCGTGGTTAAGTTAGTGTGCTTCATGAGGGCGATTTTTGATAATGCAGACTACGTCTCCGATGAGTCGGCTCTTTCTCAGAGCTGCTATCTGGGCAAAGGGAGGTAGCACAAAATATTGACTAAAAGGGTGACAATAATTGTTGCACACCTATATTTAATAAAGTTTTTTTCTTTTTTTTTTCTTTTATAAACCTGTGTTGTGATTGCAATCGTTTGATATCCATGAGAGCAGAGTACTTTTGTGAATTTCTTTGAACAAAAGGTTGAAAGGTTAAACAATAAAGACCACAAGGACGTTGCTCCGCCTCAAGGTTTGGCTGAGAGTCGAATTTTTCACAGCCTTTCTTCACCTCCTACTTTGCTCATATTTACCAAGGGTGCCGATATTAATGGAAGGCCCTGTATTTTGTGAGCGCTTAACTCATTTCAACTATTGCATTTTAACCCCACTCACTGGCTGAGCCATGGAAGGAAATGAATGAATAACTGAATAATAACCCGAGTGAGACAGAGAGACATCGATCCAACCAGAGCATTTAAAAGCTCAGAATGTCTACTCTTGGTTTGTGCTCTGGGTCTCAGCTGTGAAGAAATTTGCATTGGTTGTTAAAAAGGTTAAACCAGCACGACGACCAGAGAGCTGTCTATGGGAGAAAAGCAAGCCTGGGTTTTCAACCTGAGATCAGCGCCATTGCACAAGCATTGCGCATAGCCAGTACAACAATTTGTAATGTCTTAAAGAAATCTACATAATTGTTAAAGTGCACCTATTACGGTTTTTCAAATATTCCCTTTCACGTAGTGTGTTAGAGCCGTTTGTGAATGTAAAAAAGACTGCAAAGTTTCAAAAATCAAAAAGCGCACGACAAACGGAGTTACCGACTCCCGAAAGAAGGAATCGATTCTGAACGGCTGAATCGAGTCGTTAGTGATTCCAAGTTTTTACTTCCTGTACTGACCTACGTAGGTTTGTAACAAAAAGCCCCGCCTCTGGTCTTCATCGGCTGCTCGCTGAGACTGGGACATCTGACCAATCAGAGCAGAGTATGCTCTCTGAAAGGAGGAGTTTAGAACGACTCCTTTAGAACGAATCATTTAGCGAGTCGTTTGTGACACAGAAGGGGAAAAGGTAACGCTGCAGTTTAAATTACGAGCACGTTTAACTGTTTTTTGGCCTCGGATGCAAAAACGAAAACAAAATTTCAGAACCGGAATGTGTGTGCTTAATGACTGCAGCTTTGTCATTAAGAAGTTTCATTTTCATTTCAACTGATAACTGATCTCTTTGCTTAACACACATGACCGTGCATCTTCGATTCACCGATGAATCAAACGTTGTGCAATTGAATAGAGTATTGTTACGCTCAGTGTCCTGGACCATCTGTGAGACCAGTTCCTGTTATCACTTACATTTTAGCAGCTTATAGTAGTCACTTCCTCATCTGCCTCTCTCCTGTTGAATCTGATGTCAAGAAGACAAATAAAATTACGCTCGGTGTGTTCCAGAGTTAACCGGAAAGCGCAAATTATGCTTTTTTTTTTTTCCCCTCCCCATGCTGGAAAACTTACTGTTACTGTTACAAAGCGCTGACACTGGAGACTCCTTCCAAAAAATGTAAATAAATAAATAAATAAATAAATGTCTCCTTACAGAAAACTACACTGTATCAATGACAAGACATTTCCTCATCCTCTACTGTGAACTGTGCAATGTTCCATTCGTCACTTATCTGTATGTAAACGAGGTGTTGCCCGTCTGTATATATTCATATCCTTATTCATATCTGTACATACACGGAGGCGTTCATAGTGTACGTTACTGTGTGTCTATCCATCCATCCATCCATCTTCTACAGCTTATTCCTTCCTCAGTGTCGCAGGGAACCTGGAGCCTATCCCAGGGGGCATCGGGCACGAGGCGGGGCACACCATGGATAGGGTGCCAATCCATAACAGGTCACAATCATATACACACTCACACACACCCATTCATACACTACGGACACTTTGGACACGCCGATCAGCCTACCGTGCATGTCTTTGGACTGGGGGAGGAGACCGGAGTACCCGGAGGAAACCCCCACAGTACGGGGAGAACATGCGAACTCCACACACACACACACACACACACACACACACACACGGCGCGGTGGGACTCGAACCCCCGACGCTGGAGGGGTGAGGTGAACGTGCGAACCTTCATTGGTGTGTTAACGTACAAGTGCACGGGTATAAACCTGTGATTTCCCTTGCAGCTGGAACTGCCCTTAGGGCTGCTGTTATAGAAAAGTAATCAACACCTTCTGACCAATCAGAATCAAGAATTGAAACGCCTTGCGGTAGCCTATAAATTGCACAGACATTGTGTTAGCTGTTGTTTACCACAGTGTTGAAAGAACTTAATAAACACGAGGTGTTCAATCAGAGATGATTTACTTAATGGTTCTGTCCCTGTAGTCTCTAATCAAACCCTAGACAAACTGATCTAATGGTTCAATCCCAAACAGATCCCTCCTGCCTTCATACCTGCACTACATGGGGCATGATGTCATTTGGTTTGTTCTCTAAAAACTGTTCTGTAGTAAAGAATCAGAGAGTTACAGTACCTGCACCAACACGCAGCTCTCTCAGTGGGAATTCAAATCAAGAAATAAATAAAGTAAAAATGACGTCAGCTTTTTCTTTTCTTTTCTTTTCTTTTCCTTTGAGCAACAGTCTTCCTGCAGCCCGGTGATTTGTGGCTCTGAGCAGAGCGCGCGCCGCGGTGCACTCGTGCGAAAGCCGGTTCAGGTTTTTATTTCTCTTTTCAGCTTTCTACCTTATTGATATGCAAATACATTGACACACTCGCAATACTGATTGGGCGTCATCTCTCACGACGTCACGCCGCTTGTGGTTTCGTTATGGTAGGCCATCGAGGCCAAAATCATGTCGAAACTGCCATCCATCCATCCATCTATCTTCTACCGCTCACTCCTTTTCAGGGTCGCGGGGAACCTGGAGACTATCCCAGGGAGCATCGGACACAAGGCGGACACACTACGGACACTTTGGACACGCCAATCAGCCTACCATGCATGTCTTTGGACTGGCGGAGGAAACCGGAGTACCCGGAGGAAACCCCCGCAGCACGAAGAGAACATGCAAACTCCACACACACAGAGGGACACGGCGGGAATCGAACCCTGGACGTGTGAGGCAAACGTGCTATCCACAAATCTAAACCACTACACTAAAGGTGTGAATACTACAGAAGCCCTAAGTGGCCATGCGTTGTTATTATTATTATTATTATTATTATTATTATTATTATTATTTTAAATGTAAAAAAAAAAAAAATTCCACTGAGGACCAGGTTCACCGTGGGGAGGAACAACGTCAAGTGGAAGCCATTGGTGGATCCATGGGTGTAACCACACATTCTTTGGGAGGGTTGTGCCCTCCCCCTACCCCCCCATGTTGAGGAAATACAAATCTGTCCCCCCAATATACAGTACAGAATGTTTTCTATATGTCCCCATTTAATAAAGCCTGCCAACGGATCTGTCTTTTCTATATCTATTCTATTTATTTACGTCTATTCCTTTTTAACATATTTCCGTTTGTTAGGGAAAATCGGTGTAAGCCACCGTGCGCCCCATTGAAAATATGTAAATATCAAAATACCAATGTCCTCGTCACAAAAGCAAAGTTTGATGGGATTAACAGCTATCTTCTATCCTTTTGAGGCAGTAGCAGTTAGAAAAAAGCACCAACCACCTGGTAACAAACATTATGAAAGACGCCTCACCTACCAACTTATTGGTACCAAATTAAAAATAATTAATGTAAAATCTTTGATCAAACTTATCATTTTAAAAAAAATCGGTACCAATCTTTTTCATTTGCTTTCATTTCCAACACAACCGTGTTAGAAATGTTAGAAAGAGCTCTTCAGTAGATTTAGCTATTTCCAGTTAAAACGACACCTCAGACGTTGCTTCGGACCTCTGTACGTTTCAATCCATTATTTTTCCTCAGGTCTACTTTGTCTACTCGATCAAATTCTCAGGAGACTTTATACACGTATTTATTTATTTCTCTCCGGCGAACCTGTATGACATTCTGTTTCCCTCTGATATCAAACCTCTGTTCATAGCAATTGTTCATTTGTTTAGTTGAAAGTGCACAAAAACAATGCCGTGTTTATGTTTTATTTATATAAAAAAATAATAATAATTTTTTCAGTCGTAAATGATCTGCATTCGTGACGCTAGTATCGCGAATCGATTTGGAAATCGGAACCGTAGTGTATGGTTACACCGTCGCACCCCTACAGATCATGCGCACTTTATTTTGACCCTGGTGGCTTTCCACACTCAGAGCTCCATCTCACTGCATCCTGTCACTTCCAGATTCCCTGCGTGTTTTCCTGGGTCCGGGATCTGAAATTATATTTCAAATCAAAACCACAATCTCGGCCTGCTCTGTGAGCTACACGTACAGGTTAGGTTTGAATGAAAGGGGCCTGAAATCTCAGCCCAGCTCGCGCGCGAGTCAGAGTCGGACATCTGATGCAGGCTGCTTATTCCATCAGATTCCATTCTATTTATTTCTTTATTTCAAATGCGGGTTAAAAACCACGAAGCCGTTACCAGTTTCTCCATCTCAGTGATGCCGTGAAGAGCGTCTGCATCTCCGGTATGAGCCATGGAGCCGGTCGGTAAAGCGCGCGCGCGCACCGAGTTGCGGTAACGTCGGTGAACGCAGATGTGCGGGTTAACCCGTTAAACCCCGAACCGCATTACCGCAGAGTGGGCACGGCGGAACATGCACAGCCCTGGGGTCCGTGTTCGACACTTCCAGCCCTGGGTCAGAATGAAGCTTCGATTTTATGACGAGTGAATCATTTATTTATTTTTAAAAGAGTCGACTCCCAGAAAGAACGAATCAAACAATACAGTTACTGACTGGACCCCCCTCTACCCCTGTCTGTCAATGAAGATGGAACACCGAGCAGATATTTGCCTGGTGGACCAGCAGTAATCTAGTTACTGACCTTATTCTGAATAAGACAATATTCTGATTAAGGTGTTTACATGAGTCACTTGTAGAATAGTCCTTTCACGTTCCTGTTTTACGTGTTATAGAACGTGGATCGATTAACGGCACGCGTCATTACGTCCCCACGCCACGCCGTCCGACGTCCCCTCCGGAATTTCAAGTATCGACGTACAGTTCTGGATGTTTTATTTGAAATTTTTACGAAAGCTTCAAGTGCAGTTCATTATTTGTCGTGCTGTACGTGCAAATAGACGACTGGGCTGCGTCCGAAACCGCGTACTTACTTACTATATAGTAGCTAAGATACATGTATTTCTGTACTATATGTCTTGTTTGCCGTCAAGCGGTCGAGCGCTGCCGTGTGTGTACGTGTCCTGTCGCACAATGCGATGAAAACTCTCACACGACGTTAACAGTGTGATTAAGGTGTGTACACGTCTGTAACGCATGTCGATAATGCGACTAAAACAGGAATACTCCACACGTCAATTCCATTTGGGTTTACTTCGAGTATGACTTTAGTCGTTTCGTAATCAGAGTATCGTCTTAATCGGGGTAATATCGGATTATTTAAGTCCATGTGAACGTACTGACCGACACCGACACTGACACTGACGCTGATATGAGAGTCTCAGGTGCAGCAGTGTTGGGCTTGTGAAACACTGTGTACACTTTCTGCACTTTATTACACACTTGTTTTGTTAATAAACCACGCAGGTGTACAGTTAAGAAACTACATATGAACAGCCAAATGGCTCGTTATTCGTCTGAATCGTTACACCGCGTTAAGTTTAAAAACGCTACTTTCTAATGGCCGCCAGGCGTTAAGATTACACGAACGTCACGGAACAAAGCTCCTCCTCGCATCGTTAACATTCTGCCGATTGAACGATCCGACTTGCTGTAGACTCCTCCTACACGGTAGTAGAGGAGTTTTGTAATCAGAAATTTACCTATTAATGTGCGGCGTGAACTTAATGCCGGGCAGCGATTAGAAAACGGCGCTTTTAAAGTTAAAACAGCAAAACGATACACACGAATAATGAGCCATTTGGATTTCCATAACTGTAGTTCACTTTTTTTTTCTTAATCTGCGCAGTGTGTGTGTGTGTGTGTGAGTGAGAATTGTCATCATCAGTGTCAGTTTCTGACCACGACACTGCAGTCGTCTGGAGAGTTCATGTTGATGGACTGCTTGTTACCCTGTCCAGGGTGTACCCCGCCTTGTACCCGATGCTCCCTGGGATAGGCTCCAGGTTCCCCGTGACCCTGAAAAGGAGTAAGCGGTATAGAATATGGATGGATGGACTGCTTGTTAACCCAACAGTGACGGGACAATACAGTCTCCACGGAGCGTAGGTCCACACTTTCCCCAATTTGATTCTTTCTGGTGATCGATTCAACTGAATCGCTTAAATGATTCACTTAAAAAAAGAACCGATTCTCGGCACGTATCCGGTAACGTACTAGATAAAATGACCGACGATTACTGATATTTATTCAGATCTTTACAAAAAACATTTCCACACACCGTAAATATCAGTCCATTTAATTTGATGGTATTTTATAACCATAAAATATTTTCGCTTTAAATACACCGAAAATAAGTTCAAATAAAAAAAAAAAGATCTGTTTATATTCTCTGAAGTTCTCGAGCATACTGTTTTATTTTGTTACGTTTACACAGAAACATTCTTACGTGTCAGTCAGTCCGGTGCAAAATTCCAACCTCACATGCTTAACAGGGATTTGACGAAAATAAACACACACACACACACACGAAGAAGACGTATGCTGTATATGATATAATAAATACACAAGTATTTACCTTATGGTAATGGTTATAAATAAAAACTCATATCTTTAGTAACATTCCTGAACAAGTGTTCGTCGTTGAGTTAAAAGGAGAGGCATTTCAAAACGAAAGAACGGAAACGTACAACACTTGTCTAACTTGGTTAGAAATATAAGGAGACTTTGAGAAGTTTGTGACGAAGTAAAACTTTTAAGGAATACGAAGAAAAAAAAAAAGACTCAAAAACGGATATAAAAAGTAACAGTCGCCAAGATTCGTTAATAAGTTAGTGAGTTTTCAAGTAACAAAATGTGCGAGTGTTTTTCCTATCTCTTTCACACGTGTGAAATTTCAGATGAAAAATAAAAAAAGCGCTAGTGCGGAACGTTGAACAGAAAGGATTAACACCGAAAACCACTCGCTGCGGAATGATTAAAAGCGCTTCCGAAGTGACGGCGCTTTCTCTCGCTGTTACGAACGAGCCTGCTGTACGGGTTCGGGTTGAGGTCAGAAGAAGTCACTGGAGGACGAAAGCCGCGAGGTGAAAACTGCCTGGAGGTCGGAGGTCACGGGTGATTGGCGGCCGGAGTCAGGGTGGAGGGGAACATGAGGACTCTTGCGTGCATGAAGGACAGATCGGGGAGGAGAGAGATCACGTGGGCCGCCTCCTGGCTTATCTCTCCGTCTCGCTCGGGCTGCCTGTGAAAACATAAAAGCATGCACACATGGGGAGGAACAGCAGGAAGTATTCAGGGTATGATCGTAATAAAAATATGTCAAATAATAATACATTTAATTTAAAAAAATCATAGTTTTCTCTACATCACTGCATCTGCTTATAGGATACAACAACAACAACAACAACGTATTATCGTTACAATTACTTGGTGTGTTTGGTTAACCTTCCTTTAGAATTGGTCCAATAAATCAGCACGGCTTCTCATGAGGGGTCAATAATACAAATTTGCTTAAATTTAAATAGAAATACTGTCCAGTCGTTTATATTCAGGATATTGAACACGTCGTTTTCCTTGGTTTTAAATTCTTCAAAATATAAAAACTTTCTGTTCATTTCCAAAACGTAAGGTCCGACCAAAAAATAAAGAAATAAATGAATAAAATCGGTTAACAAGGGGAAAATCAGTTCGAGGAGCATAAAGCGCCGCTGCATCGCTCTCTTTAGGCAGACATGAAGCGAGGGCTAAATTTCACTGGAGCAGTATCGGCATGTGTGTGTGTGTGTGTGTGTGTCTGAGAGAAGACACACCTGGTTACAGTGCTATTCTTTTCAACAGTCTCCATCAGTCTGGTGAAGGCGTCAGTTACATTACTGCCGGAGTTATTGCTCTCTAGTTTAGCAGTGGTCAGTTCATACAGCTCTGGATCCACTCCTACAGTACATACATATATGTATTTACACATAATAATAATAATAATAATAATATATATATATATATATATATAGAGAGAGAGAGAGAGAGAGAGAGAGAGAGAGAGTGTGTTAGTCATGTGAAAAAAATAAGTACACCACATGGAAACGTTTGTTTTTTTGTTTTTTGTTTTTTTAAATACATATTTAGACAAACATTTGATCCTCTTTGAAACTATTAATAAAGTTGATACTCTATTAAATGACACATAAAATTGACATTTTGTAGTAATTTTCCCAATTTAAATGAACAAAAAACTGATCAGTCATGTAGAAAAAGTAAGTACACCCCTACATTTATCACACCTTCAAATCCATACACTTAGAATCTGGTGTTGAAGATTGTGTGCCAGTGATTTGAACCTGCTTAGGGAGTGCATATCTAGTGTCTGGTGTTCCCTTTGTTATTGAGGTGTGTGGTGTCATCATGCCAAGATCTAAAGACTACTATAAGGTCTTCAGAAAATTTTTTAAAAGATCTCCGAATGATTTGAAATACATCATTCCACTGTATGGAAAATCATCTACAAATTCAGCCCGAGAGTAGAACGTCTGAAGCAAAAGTAAGTCGCCAATAACCCCAAAATTTCATCACAGGATCTGCTAGTAAGTCTTGCAACTGTTGGTGTCAGAGTGCATGCTTCTACAATCAGAAAGAGATTACACAAATTTGACCTGCATGGAGGCGTGTCAGGAAAAAGTCTTTGCAGGATTAGAGTTTACCAATGAGCATATAGGGAAAGACCAGGCCTTTTGGAATAACGTGCTCTGGAGAGATGAATCAAAGATAGAGATGTTTGACCACAGTAACAGCAGACATGTTTGGCGCTGACCAACGACAGTTTTTCAGGGGAAAGCACATCATAGTAACTGTGAAGCACTGTGGTGGAAATGTTATGGTTTGGGGTTGTTTCACTGCCGCAGTGATTGGACAGCTTACATTCATTAATTCAACATCATATCAGACAGAGTGCTTGAAGATAATGTGAGGCCATCTGTCTGAAAGTTGAAAAGAAAGTGGACTTTTCAAAAGGATAATGATCCTAATCACACTAGCAAATACACTAAGGAATGGCTCAAAAAGAAGAAATGAAGGGTTATGGAATGGCCTAGTCAAAGCCTGGATTTGAATCCTATTGAAATGTTGTGGGGGGGACTTGAAACGGGCGGTACATGCAAGAAAACCCTCAAATATCTTGCACCTGAAAGAATATTGCATGGAAGAGTGGTCAAAAATTCCAGCAAGCCTGGTGGACCATTATACAAAACACCTTCAGGAAGTTATTTCTGCTAAAGGGGGCGATGCTAACTTCTGAGGCCAAGGGTGTACTAACTTTTTCCACAGACGACTAGAACATCTATTGATATTTCTGTTGAATAAATGATTGAAAAGGCTAATTTTCCTCGTGGTTTTGTTCAAGTAGATCATCTTGTTGATTAGGCGTCCTAAAAAAAAAGCCGCCAATTTCCATGGGGTGTACTTATTTTTTCACAGGACTTAACACCCACAGTTTAACACGCCTTCGTGAACAGAACACGACACGGAAATGCTACGATTTGGTTTAAATTGATGATTAAGTATGAAGTCGGCTCCTTTATCTAAGCGAAGTATGCAGATTAGCTAAGAGTCTGTATTGTATGCACATACATGCGGTGTCCCAATTCGCCTACTTATACTACGCACTAAAATGATGTACTCTTGTGGGGAAAAAAAAGTACCAAGACTAACACGTCACGTAACGGAAGAGAGCGCTGTTGCCTAGTTACGCACGCCGTCACCGTAAACAAACTCCTCATTGCATTTCAGCTTTTCTTCATTCGTTATTCCTTATAACATTTATACGATATCATGGAATCTACCATTCCCGTGACTTATTTTATTC
This sequence comes from Ameiurus melas, assembly GCA_012411365.1. Taxonomy (NCBI): domain Eukaryota; kingdom Metazoa; phylum Chordata; class Actinopteri; order Siluriformes; family Ictaluridae; genus Ameiurus; species Ameiurus melas. The sequence continues at coordinate 27,559,460 of CM022761.1, forward strand.
CACTTTTTTTTATTACATACATCTCTTTAAAATACGCATCACCGACCTCACTCTCGTCCGCCATGTTTGTAGGTTGAATTCGACAAAGCAAACACAGAGCTCCTCCTACTTCACGCAAGGTGTTGTGGGCAATATTATCTGAAAAACTCGGAAAATCTACCGGAAATAGTAGAACATACCTCATTTCACCACACTACGGTCTGGGACACGCAAATTCTAATCTCGGATACTATTTAGGACGAATTGGGACGCAGCAAATATTTACTTATACTCTGTCAAATGATTTGGAGAAACAAACGGCAACAAATTTTTTTTTTTGAAAGGTCTGGATCCTAAAATCTAGAGCAGAGGAAGTGAGCAAGGCTTGAAAAATATCAGCAAAAACTATCAAAAAGGGGAATTCCTTCTAAACTACCACAAGTGAAAGAAACAGTAGGGAGTAGGGAATGAAAGAAGGATTCACAGCAAGCCAATCACAGCACTTTAAGTAAGGATGCAAGGATTACGTGTACATATGCGTATGAATGCATGCTATACTACGGTGCCGTCGAATTCCTGAATCTCATTGGTCTGAAGACGTTAATTAGTTTTCCGTAAGAGCGGCTCTGACGGTAGCGTAACTGCAAATCGCGGGTTTATATCAAACGCACTCGTTTCCAATACGTTATTGTTTCTATACCAACAATTTACACCAGGACTTCTGCGATCATTCAATTCAATTGTACTTACATCGCACTTTTAACAATGGATGTTGTCACAAAGCAGAAAAAAAAATAAAAAATTCTGAAATAAACGTAAATTTCGAAATTTATTCCTGACGAGCAAGCTAGAGGCGACGGTGGTGAGGAAAAACTCCCTGAGACGACATGAGGAAGAAACCTTGACAGGAACCAGACTCAAAAGGGAACCCGTTCTCATCTGGGTGACAGTAGATTATAAATGTGCGATTATAAATCATTAATCTTCCATGACTGAGTCACGCAGTGCGAATCAGTCTGTACAGGGTTTGGTGGGTTTGTTTTGTGATTGTTGTGGCCAAAAATGCTTGATCTTTCACAATTTGTGATGCTATGTGCGGAGTTTTTTGTGCCTTGTTTTTTTTTTCTTGAATTGGAGAAATCGCAATCGCACGAAATCGGTAAACGAGACCTTTTAGCTGTACTCGTGTTTGAACCACGTGACTCGAAGAGGGCTGAATGTGCGTTGAGACGACGTCACATGACGCGTCTTGGCCCGAATCTGCGTTAATTAATCTGCTGTTAATTGACAAAAACGGTGAGCTCCTCCGAATATCGCAGTTATCGAGAGTTTGCGTGATTTTTGCGGTCATTTCTGCGATCGCAAAATCCTGGAGGGACTGTCTAAGTGTGTTGAAAGGAACTTGAATAAGAGCATGAGACTCAGTTCTGATTTAATTAGAGCTCATTAGACTGAATTAGTTACCTTTACGTTATCGCTTGCTCAGTGATTGAGACTATAACGTAATGTCTTTCGCAGACGTTCCACAACATTAGTTAATAAATAAAACTTTAATAAATAAAACTACTAATTGCTGTGGTATAAGAGGAATAAATCACTTTGGGACTTGAAGAAAGAAAATAACGGATTCATATCGGACCTCTGTTTTGTGTCTATTTCAGACATTTTCTGATCATGTTATAGAGTCGTACTGGTATATCATCACACCTTTAGTATATACACAAGTAAATGTCATGTCAGTGTGTGTTGCTCAGGACTGTTCCTGTCCTCTAACCTGGCATCGGCGTATCAGTGTCACTGTCTGAGCTACAGTCCTCCACTGGCCCAAAGAAATCAAGGTTGAGATGTGTGACTGCGCCCCCTGGTGCTGCGGTGTGTAATGGCAGCACACACGGAGGCAAGTGAGGGTTAAAAAGAGGTTAATGCTTCCAAACACACACACACACAAACATGCACAAACACATGCACACACACATACACACCTGCTCAGAGTCTTGAAAAAAGCTATATAAAGTATACAAATTTACAGAAATTAATGAACCGGTTTTCATTTTTTAGAAAAATCGTAGCTTCAGTTTGATCATCTACAAAGAGGAAAGTACGGATCAACTTCCAATAAGTCCAAAAAAAAAAAAAGAGAAAAAAAAAGCTGAATTTTAAGATGCAGATTTAGATTTTACATAGAAGATTGAGACTGAAATTTTAAATAGTGTTTAGAAAAAGAAAAGTTTTTAACCCCCATTTTTAAGCACTGACTGCTTGTTAATGCCAATGCTGTAAATATTAAAACTTGTTGACACAATTAAAGATTTCTCATTGATATATACATATATATATATATACGCTGAATCTTCATCAGGCTGAATAAAGAGGAGCGCTAAAAAGTGCAGAAGAGAGATTTCAAAAGAACAGGAAAGACAGTCAAGACAGGAAAGAAGAGAATAGAAAGAATGTAAGGAAATATGATGCGCAATATAAACCTTTTTATTTAATTTATATTTTACAAGGGTTGTCCAAGAGTTTTCCATTTAGAATTAGAATTCGAACCTGAGAAATGAAGAGTCCAAAATCAAAAGTGCATCAGAAATCAAATCACAGTTGATCATCGTTTATCAAGAAGAATTGATTGACGAGCAAGAGATGAAGGAAATGAAACAAGAAGACAGAACAGATCAGACACACACATACACACAGGTAAAGAAATTAAAGATATAAATAGACATCTTTTTAACTCTAATAAGGTCTGTCACTATTATAATAATAATAATAATAATAATAATAATAATAATAATAATAATAATAATAATAATAATAAACTGAATATCTGAAAGATAGAATAGAATTACACAGAAAAATAGAGAAGAAAAAAAGAAAAAAAACTAACCCCTGAAACAGAAATATTAACCAGGTCATCTTTTTCCATAAACTTTCTACTATTTTACTTAAACATGAATTGTGTTTAATTGGATTTGGGAACCACAAAGGCAGGAATTAGCATTCATTAGCATGGGACACATGGGTAACTCCAAAAGCGCATTTTAATGCAATACACCAGTCATAAGTGCGGTGGTTCCAATACGTCCACTTGCCTTCATCACTTCCCTTTAAAGATTCACAGTCTTTAAAGGGTGAATCTCGAACATTAAATGTTGTTCCAATACTTGATCAGTTTAAATTCAAATGATTAGTGTTCGGATAGCAGACAGATCGACACAATGTGAGCTGGAAGTTCAGGGGTGGACAAATCAGCATCCCAGGTGCCTTATACTGTTACTCCTGATTACTACGCCCGGACACCTAGCAGTTAAATATATCGAAGGTAGATAAAAACTCTAGAGAGTCGAATAACATCTTTCTCGAGTCGTGTGACGACAGAACAGCAGCAAAACATTATCCAACGACCTGCTGATGTTTTGCAGAAACGTTGTTAAAATAGGAGGACGATCGTGTCCTCGTTACATACCCTTAAGTCTGTATTAACTAGCTGACTAGCTCATATTACGTTATTAGATTTTCCAGCGTGCAGGCAACCAAAACATGGGACTGGGCAGCACATCAGAGCGTTCACATTCCCAATGGGCTAGCATAATGGTTTTCTGATTTGTCTACCCCTGACTAGCCTAGCAATCAGTGCTAATTGATAAAACTGTACTTTTAAAACAGGTTTACACTCTGATAGTGTCATTACCCTGTCGGTTATTTAGCAAACCGATGGGACTGCTTGTAGTCTGAAGGAAACCGCTCAAATCGGCATGGAATCTCATGATCTAGGGCAAGATTGTTAAAAAAATAATAATAATAATTTTATTTCACTGCACACTGCTCTCCTTGTGCTGTAAATGTCACAAGTGAACGTCGGCTTTTAGAGAGAACAAGGCCAATGGCATCAATTCCACTTTGTTGATCGTGATGAAAATCTTATAGACGCCATGAGAAGTTGATTCTCTCTGTAAACGCCACAAACTCTTGATATCGGTCGAGTTTCAGAATTTGACATGGCCCACTAAGACAAAGTCAGACTTTCAGATTTCATCCGCATTTTGGTGCGTTTTCCTTTAACGTTTTAGCACCTGCGCAGTGAAACGGCTTCGCATGCACCGGACCCGTCCTGAGACTCGGTGGCGTACGACTGGAATACGCTGGTCAAACCTATTGCATATTGACCAAATGAGGTAGTGCATCTCAGGGTGCAGCATAACAACAAGAGTGATTACAGCAAAGAGATAAAAGGTAGAAGACGGCAGACAGAAGTAGGACAAAAGGCTTGTTACGTGTCCTCTACGCAGCACAGAGGACTATGGCACCTTGTTTTAAGGCAGTCCAGTTTATTCACTAGAGCTGAGAGGGAAAGGAGTAAAGGAACAGACAGAGAATCGTCTTGAAATTCAGCTGTGTGGGAAAACGATGATCTGCATCCAAATCAGCGAGAAATGGTGCATCGGGATGGAGAAGAAAGAATAAGCACAAGTATAATAAAGGAGAAAAGGAAAGCGGAGGAAGGAAGTTGTAATCAGGAGTAAGATTTCTGTCGAGAGTGGCGGGTGGTTTTGCGTTGCGTTACAGAGAAAGAAGCTCGGCGCTGAGACGTACCGTCGTCTTCGAGGCTTAACGAGGACACCACCTGCTGGAGACACACACACACATACATGTTTTAACATTTTATTACAATTTAATCATTAATGTCAATTAAATAAAGAAAGAATACAAGAAATCAACATTATATGTTGTGTGCTCCAAGTCTCGATTTCTACCTTTACACGTTAGATACTGACGAAAGGACGAGAGGAGAAGGACCAGAGCGGTTCAAACCGACAGGAAGGGGTACGGTAACGCAAATAATCACTCTTTACAACCACAGTAAGCAGAAAAGCATCTCAGAGCACAGGACATCTTGAGGTAAATGGGCTACAATGGCAGAAGACCACATTGGGTTCTCAGTCCTGTCAGCCAAGAACAGCAATCTGAGGCTACAGAGGGCATGAGTTCACCAAAACTGGATAGATGAAGATTTGAAAAAGACTGGTTGACGGTGAGCTCGTGTGCAATGTGGCCACAGATTCCTGCCAGTTTGAACCAGTCTGGGCCACCCTCCTCTGATGTCTCTAATCAACAAGGTGTGTGAGGAGTTCAGCAGTTACTCATTCAGTTACAAAATTCACATTTTGCCTCATTTTCTTGTTTGATGTGAACATTACCCGAAGCTCTTGTCCTGTATCTGCACGAGTTCATACACTGCACTGCTGCCACATGATTGGATAATTGCATGAATGAGCATACAATGTATTTATTTATTGATATACACACATACACACATTATATATATATATATATATATATATATGTGTGTGTGTGTGTGTGTGTGTTAGTTAGTTGCACTCCTGTCCAACACGGATGCGATTAAATTGTATGACTCTTTCCTCCGTACCTGAGCGCACAGTGCGGATCTTCCCTGACCAGGTGAAGATACAGAAAAGATGGAGGAATGTTTCTCAGGCTCTTTGGTAGGTTCAAGCATTCCCTAAATGAGAGAAAGGGATTGAGAACTGTGTTTTTTTTATATATCTGCATAATAGTCTACAGAAAACACATCTTAATTCCTTTTATTATGTTTAACCGAGTTATTCTTCACGTAATTCTCCTAAATGAATGATATTCTGCTGTACACTTGGATGAACCAACCTAAACGTTATTAAACCATGACCAGGATAAACTGTTGAAAACAAAAGATATGAATAAATAAATAAATGAATGATTGAATGAATAAAGATTTCCATGTGGCATCATAGCTATGAACTGGCTTCTGAATGAACTCACCAGACCAGCGGCGAACATGGGTACGATGACGGGCTGCTTTTTCTGACCAGTAAACAACTGCAAAATAGATAAACAAATAAACAGGGCTTTTGGGATCTTACAGTATTTAAACTACAAAATTACTGAGCAAAACGTGTTACAGTTTTGTAAAAAACCAACAAAATCAAACGATTACATCGTATTTCACATAGTATGTGTAGAAATTTAAAAGTGTTTTCTACAGTACATACAACGTTGTAGATTCCCAGGCAGTCCAGCAGAATCCTGTTGCTGTGTGAGCCGACCCATTGTACTTTGAGGCCGTGGGCACTGTGGACGTCCAGCAGGTGGCGCCACATGGCTACAGACTCCCTGAGACAACATGGGTGAGAAAGAGGAATCGAGTTTTCGAATTCTAATTACGACATGGTCACCAACATGGTATTAATATTTCACATACTACTGCCCACAATAGGAATTAAGAGTGTTGCAATCCATCAGAATGTATAAATTTCATTTTTGGCTGAACGTGGGTATGACACCTGATCTCCGCATCGTCCTGGGGCTCCAGCAGGGCCTGGAGGGTCGGCAGGTCCGAGTCGTCCGGAGCCGTCTCTGAAGGGAAAGCGCTTTCGAAAAGATGCTGCAGTTTGTGACTCAACCCACACTGACGGAGAACGAGAAATGTAGAGGAGGACATGAGAAGAAGAACACATGAGCAACATATAGTGACGGAAAGAACGAAAAAAAAGACGTATTCGGACATCTTTGTTCTTATTTTATTTTATCTTTATATAATTTTCATTTCTTAGCTTCATTCCAACCCTGGTGTGATGTGGAGGTAGACGTACCGATGATAATTAAACTTTAATCTGGGCCCAGACCTTGGAGTTATCAGTGTTTTAAAACATCTAAAATGTCACCAGAAGAAACGTTTAGCAGAAATGTTCAATAAAAATGAAGCTGGGGGAAAAATAAAACGTCATCAAAGGCTTTTCAACTCGTACATAATTTTGTGGTGACAATAATACAGTGCAATGCCAATTTTTCCAATTACTTCTATCAAAAACGGCAATAATCAGAAATGTTTTAAAGGTTTATAATAACTTTCAAATCAAAATTTTAAAAGGGATAAAAAAAATAAAAAAAAAAGTATATGTAACCCCAACAAATTCCCCAACATACCAACACATTGTCAGTCTGGAGGCTATCAGTAGAGGGCGCTGTCGCAGTACTACGTTGCTGTTCCTCATCAAACGCTGCCCACGACTCCTGCTGTACCTCACGCTCCTCGTGCTGCCCAAACTCTGCCCAACTTTCACCAGTAGTGCCTGCCATGCCACCAAACGGAGCCGAACTAAAATCTGCAAAGCTGTCGCTTGGGGGGAGTTCTGAACACATCATTTCCTGATCATTATGGTCGTCGTCGTCATCTTTATCTTCTGCAGTCAGCTCCTCTTCCTCCTTCAAGTCCTTCAAAGTGTCTGTATCTGCGAACTCGTCATTCGAGGAGCAGTCCGATAGTGCAGTCACAAAGTCAGCAAATCCCTCCTGACTCGTGGATTCGGTCTGGCTGACGTCTGGAAAACCCTGAGTGGCATCCCGGAAATCTCCAAAGTCCTCATCCGACTCCACTGAAGACCCAACTACAATTCTCTTAATGTCCCTTATAACTGGATCTGACTCTACATTAGGGACTATCATAACTGTTGGGTCAACCACAGGCAAACACACTTGCTCTTCCAGTTCCACTCTTCCAGGACCCACAAGGGGTTCTTTAACCACTGGGATTCCTGGAGTCTCGTTACAGTCCTCAACGTTTTCCTTAAGCTGTGCATCAGACATTGGACTCTTCTCCACAACTTGTTCCAGCGGTGTATCAGCAATGTCTCCAAGACCTTCAGAGCCACTCTGAATCTGTATTTTGCAAAAGGATGCACCAGAAGGCCCACAAAGACCAGAGAGCGCATCTTCATCCATTTTTTCCTTGCTGCTTTGATCCTCAGCTGCTAGACTGAAATCAAGTTCCTGGGATTCAGACACCTCCTCTCCTGCCAGAGCACCCCCATCCTCAGACTCCTCTCTCAGGGAGATGTTATCCTCCAATAACTGCTGAGAATCAGCAACTTCTTTAGAAGCTTTGTTAGTTTCTGTACTGGAATGCTCTGCTCTAGATGCTAACACAGATACTGTGCGGTCGGCGCTAGTTACTGTAAGCCGCGCCGGCTTTTTAATGGTGCAAATTGTGATGGGTCCATTACTAAGGCAGTGTCCTACTTGATCTGCGTTTGGGTCGTCACTGTGCTCATCTATGCCGTCCAATTTGAAATGCTGAAACTCATAGCTGCTATGCTTCCCTGGAACAGAGACCATAGATTGCTCCTCATGGGAGTCGGAGGATAAAGGGCCATTGATGAGAACTTTAGATGCCTCCACATTTCCATTCTCGCAGTCCACAGTAACATCAGTTTCTTGTATCAGCGACTCGGGATTTGGTGCTTCCTGATCCTTCGTCTCTTCAACTGCCAAGTCTTTTCCTGGCTGACTGACACTCTGTGTGAACGTGTTGTATTGATCAGGAGGCGAGGTATCGGTCTCATACGACTGATCGAACGCTTTGGGCGTGTCGTACTCCGAGAAGCTGAAACCAGATGACACGTTGCAGCTGTAACCTCCGAACTCACCAAAGTCGTCTTCGTCTTCCTCCTCTCCGTCCTCATCCAGTGGAGGCGGGGAGGAGGAGTACATGCGGACGACGTCAGGCTCCATGATCCTCTAGCGCCACCTAGAGGACACATAAACCTAAAAAGAGGAAAACGAAGAAACAGATTCTGAGCATGGATTGGATCCTGCAACCAAATCTTTGGTGCAACTATTACTCTTAAGCTAACAAGTATTATCATATACTACATCAGTCCTACTCTACGAAACAGAGACATGGTGGACCACAGTCTCAACACCCAAAAAGCTCCAGACCTTCATCAACACCTGTATAACCAGGCCACTGTTTGCACCAACCAATCAACTACTTCTACGTTGGATTTCTCATTAATATAACTTTGAACACTGCTGGAAAATGGTGAATGCAAAAAGAACCCCTTGTTTTGTTTGTTTTTTTAGGAGCTAACAGCGAAACCTGACCATTATACCTTGCGCTTAAGTTAGCAAATGTCCATTAGTGTGTCACACAACAGTATGTAAGCATGCTTAGGAGAAGTCTCTCCTGAATCGAATGAATTAAGCGGAAGTTACTCTTCCAGAGCAGGAAGTATGGGCTTGATGAAGTGTCTCTGTTTATTTCAGCTCACAGAACATTGTGGTGTTTGATGAGAAATACCTTTATTACTGTATTCCTTATCCGGTGGAGAGGCTAGAAATCACCGCTATTTCATCTTTCACTATCAATCCGAGGTTCTGCATTTCTTCAACTAGGACGATTCCCAACGGAGGACTACATTTTTACGTAAAAGTTGACTCATGTCACTTCGAATTTGGATGAAAAGGCAAATTAAAACATGGCAGTGATGGATCGATAGTGATTACTCGTTGGAAGTTTGTCCGTTTGCATCCTGGTACCGCCAAGCTGTTAACGTTGGGCCCTTGAGCAAAGCCCTAATCCCTAAACCGCCTAGCTCTACTGTAAGTCAGTTTAGATAAAAGCGTCTCCCAAATGAGTAAATATAAATAACGGATAAGCTATAACAAGAAGTTATTATTAACTAATGTGGTGTGTAAAATGATGTTTGCAGAATTTATATATATTTTATTTGATATAATTTCCCCCTCATGATGCCACAGCCAATCACGAGCATCTATGAGCTCCCGTATGCAGAAGTGAGTTACCTTGCCCTATGATGCAGCATGAGCAGCACTCTGAAAACCAAATCGTTCTCAAAGGAAGAACATGTTCGCCCTGTTAGAAGCTACTGTACGATAAGGGAGAGCTGGCTGATGGGTAGGAAGTGGCCGAAACCAAATTCAGCCCTTCCCTGGAGTGTCAACGGTCTTTAATCAGCCAGATCAGAGACAGCCTATTTATTATTTACCTGCTGAGGTGGCCATCTTAGGTTATGACTCTAGTGAGGAGATTGTGCTTCGCCAGGTGTCACGTAGAGTAGAGGACCGGTGAACATTGTTGTACTGTAATACATGTAAATGATGCATGATCATACAGTTGGATAAAATATTTAAACCACCGTGATACGCTTTAGAAAGCGAGTCAGGTCTCGTTCTGATATATGGAAATAAAAACGATTTCCAGAGATTTCCAGTCACGGTGATATGTTGGTTGGTAATAACGGTGATAATTTGACTGATTTGAGGGCGGTTGATAAGAATCACACACACACACGGTTAGAAAGAGTAATCTGATCTCAGGTAAATCGATCTATCTCGTTGTCTTCACAGATGCTGAAACACAATCCGCAGATCCAGCTGACTGCAGCACAAACCCGCCTCTTTTGCTCCCACTAAATATATCTGATTTACAAGTCTAGTGTCAACTTAAGTGCACTGTTATCCTGTCAATGCGCACAGAAAGAAAATGTACCTATCATGATCTAATCAAATCCCGACGGGTGTGTATCGTTATACGTGAAAGGACTGCAAAGCTCGGGATTTAAAGGAGGTTAGAGAGAGTTATAAAAGCAAACGAGAATGCAAGTTATTAAACCTGATGTACATTCAGAACGGGAGACGCAAACTTTTCTTCTTCAAAAAACAAAACATCGTTAGCGCATTAATTTCTTTGTGTGTAATTTTTTTTAACAGTACGTTTTATTTCAAAAATGGTGCTAGTGTTCACGACGCATTTAAAATGTGAACGCGCAAATTTTGTTTGGTCTTCGACGAATATTCGAAGTTGGGACTTTTAATACGACAGCCTGAAAGGCCCGTTCACACCAAAGATGGTAACTATAACAATAACAGTTCTAAAAATCGTTCTTAATATAAAAAAATAGCAGAGTCCGCACCACAACTATAACCACAATGGCACAGAGAAACGACAGAATCCCTTTCAGAACGATTTTTTCCCCGGATGATGAACGATAAAAACACTGACAGCCAATCAGAATCCAGCCTGCTTTAAAGAGCTCGAGCATTTAAAGCAGCAAAAAGGCCCACTTTGAATAAACAGGACGATATCGTGTGTTGGTGTGGACACTGATATAGTTATCGTTACAGTTATGTTTATAGTTATCGCTCTTGGTGTGTTCTAATGTTGGTGACATTCATTGTTATGTAAACAAACACGCATGTAAACATAATATCGAGGTCAGTAAAAATGATCAAGGTCATGTCCATATATCATAGGACAAGTCGATCATTTGGTGCATAAGATCTTGCAGATACAGGTCAAGAGCTTTCTGTGGTTACGGTTTGATTGAAACATTAGAATGGGAAGGTGATCTCAGTGACTGATCATGGCATTGTTGCTGTTTTTGTTGTCACCACGTGGGTGGGTCTGTATACAAAGACCAGAAATCTCTCATGGGCTGGTGGTGGAAGTGTAACAGTGTGGGGAATATTTTCTCGCAACACGCCGGGTGCCAATCCAGCATCGTTTGAATGCTGTAAATGTAAATTCGAATGCCACAGCATATCTGAGTATTTCTGCTAAATGCATACATCACTTAACGCCACGTCATCTAAAAACTGCTTCCACGAACCATGAGTTCGGTGTACTTTAGTGGCCTTCCCAGTCATCAGATCTGAATTTAGTAGAGCACCTTTGGCATGTGGATGAACGGGAGATCGCAGCCTGGATGTGCTGCACCAATTATACTGTATGATACAATCACGGGCCTTATCAACTTGGGCCTTATCAACTTGGGCCAGATCAACGTGGACCAGAATCTCAAAGGCATTATTTCTTACACACTGTGGAATACTTGCCATGAAGAATGGAAACTGTTCTAAACTGCAAAGACGGCGCAATCCAGTATTAGTACGGAGTACTTAAAATTTTTTAAAAGTAAACTGTATTAAAGTACGAACGATATGTAGGGTATACAGGAATGTCATAAATACTGAATGCTAGACCTGTATTAACCCTACAGGTGTTTAATGATGTTGCAACACCTGATACACTCGTACCTACACCACACATACTACTGCTGTACTGAGAAAAATCCACACACGCGCGCGCACACACACACACACATACATACATACATACATACATACATACATACACACATATACATATATACACACATATATACACACACACACACACATATATATATATATATATATATATAGAATACCCTAGAAGGTGCTCTATGCTTTCTGATCTAAAACTCCCACAATTATGCGCAGAATAAGGCTTAGTTGCACAAATACCAATAGTCTCACATGTTTACAAAACACTGCCTTAAACTCTGCACTCGTATTAAGACAAATCCCGCCTCCTGAGCCAGGATTGGCTGGTTCCAAGGCGCTTCGTGCGCTTCTATTGGATACTATTTCCAACTCACGCACATTCTCCGACGTTGCTCTGAAATGGTAGCCAATCCAAGCGAGGAGGCGGAATACGGGTGGGATTTTAAAAAATGAATAGTCAAGTAGCTAATTTGCTAATTCGTCACAATCCAGAAATGCAAAATAGCAACAATTGTTTTGACACATATTAATATCAAACGCCCTGCGCCGGATTAACCAATTAACCGTCAGAGTAAATAAATAAGCCGTTTTGTTAATCTGCAGCTACCATGCTAGCTATCCAGCTAGCTCTCTAACGTTAACGTCACCTGTCAATACTATAAACATGAGAAACGCTAATAGCGAAGAGCTTCACGCGCAGACACTCTTACCTTCATTTAGCTGCTAGATACAGTGATGACATTTTGACCAAATTAGCTAAATAAGGCGTCGGAATGCACTTTGTTCCTTATAGCAGTCCGTAATTAGTGAGTAAAGTTCATTTCTGTACACCTCTGAAATAGGTCTCTTTTCCCAGCATGCCATAGTGCAACAGTCTTTCGCTGCTAATGGGGAAAAAGTCCCGCTGATGTTAGCATAGGTCATACGTCAACAGGTTCGCCATATTGGAAGGAACTAGACACAACGGTATTTAATTTATGTCTATGGAGAGGTTGGAATCTAACCTGATAAATCGTATAACTAGCTTCATGTTCAACCGATTTTCAGGCGATTTGTTTTGTTATCGACGTCTTACATATCGTAGATGACGATAACATAATTATAGCTAATATTCAGATGAACCCAATAGCTGAAAAAAAAGTTGTAGGATGTAGGATAAATGTTCAGTTAGACATTAATAAGTAAGATAAAACCTGCCATTTCTGAGCATTTCGTGTATCCTTGGTTCTTTTCATATTCAATTAAGAACCAAATATCAAGAAAAAAAATCTTTTATTATTCATTTACAAATCCAAAATGAAAAAACAACTTGTTTGTTTTTGTAAGCTATTTTATTATTTGTTTATTTATTTATTTATTGTTTTGGATTTGTAAATAATTGATAAAATGACAATACTTTTTTTTTTTTCATTTTCTGATATTTGGTTCATAAAGAGCAAGGGGTTTATGGACACATTCAGGTTGTCCGGTTTCCTACCACTTCCCAAAACTGAGCTGATAACATGGATTGCTACATTTCCAGGCTGCCACATATATGATGAAATCTTTCCTAATTGTAAACGAAACTTTTTTTTTTAACTAAAGAAAATGAAATCACAGTGAATGAAAGGAAAATGGAAGCACAGAAGAACTTTATTTCATCTCCGGTTACATTATATTTTCATTTGTGCACTCACAATAAATCCAGAAAATGATCATTTGCACATCTCATATTTCATATATTCTAAACTAAAATGATTACAAAACATTACATTGTTGGAATTATTTCTAAATTGATAGATATAGTATTATTTGTAAGTCGCTTTGGATAAAAGCGTCTGCCAAGTGAATAAATGTAAATGTAAATATAGATATGAATATAAAATTTTATGTGGTGAAATCTAACAATATGGTTAAATATACAGTATGAGAGGTATTTTGTACTTTCTACCCATGAATATGTTTCAGACTTTTTGACTGATCTTCATCCTCTTTACTGTCTAACTCCTACTTGGAATCGTTCACAATCATGGATCTACCTCCATTTTATATTATCATCATCATTGCTCTGTTTTTCTTTCTAGTTCTCTTCCAGCTCTCGTTTCAATTCACTCACTTTCATCTCTGCTTCAGAGAAGCGTTCCTCTTTGTCTTTAGGACCTCGGTACCCTGAGAGATCTATGTTGTCAAGTTTACACGCCTCGAGGGCTTTTATAAGCCGTTCTCTGTTGATTTCTATTTTCTTACAATTAGGTAAGTGAAAGACTAAACTAACGTGATCCCAGACATAAAACTGATGAGTATTTAGCCTTTGCACTTCTCCTGAAACAAACTGATACTTGTGGGTTTCAGAAATGGCTTGTGCATTCCAGATAATCCTCCCATCCTGATAACGAACCCACTCACTCGCTTCAAGAAGCGGGTATTCTGTAAAACGCTCGTTATCCTCAGGACTGTGAATCAGCACGGTGTACATAATCTCCTGTTTGTAAGTGACCGTCTCGTACACTCTGAGAACCGGCTCTTCTCCTCCACAGTTCTGTATCTTGTACCACTGCATCAGATCCTTGAGGGGAAATGTGAAGCGATAATTTCCATAGCGAGATTTCTCTGTTTGGAATGGGGGTGATGTGGTGAACTTCTTCAGAAATGGTTCCTGCTCATTCTGCTCAGGTGCTTGGTTATTGAGATTACGCTCCATGTAGTGCATCGCTGCTTCCCTTATCTCCTCTTCGTTAACTTTTAAACCCCACCATGAGAAATCTTCTGCTCCAGCACTGAACTGCATAGAGTCCCGTATCCTGTTGAATCCGGAATCCTCAGTAACATGAGCTACATCTGAAACCCAAAATTCAACTGGAGTTGGGTAGGGTGGGATCTCCTTGATTAAGTACTTCATCATGGGATCCTGAGGCCTCTGCCTGGGCATTTGCTCTTTCAGTTCATCTAAACTAAAATGCTTCCCTTTGATGAAGCGTTCCATTATTCCACGTGCATTTTCTCTCTCGCGGATGGTAACCTACAAAAATATCCAACACTCACTGTAAAAATAACTTATGCACACATGAACAATTCTTTTTCACATGAGATCTCATAGTATACATACTTAATACATTATTAATAGTATATGTTTAGAGCATATATGGTTATTATATAGTATATAAAGTATATATATAAAATATAAAATTCTGCAGCATATAAAGAGTTAAATTAGTTGTTTTTATGTTTTAGTTTCGTACCTGTTCACGTTGCTGTACATTCACGTTTGCCATTTTTCAGAGTGTGGATCAGACAGCCAATGAAATAACTCATGACTGTTATCCTTCCAACGCTGCCTTTATATAATGTGCTCCGTCCCCTCCCAGCTCACCGACATTCTGCGTAAATAGAAACTTAAGAACTGTGGTGAGGTAGAGCTTGTGGACTGACTCAAAAGGAGAAAGGAAACAGTGTCAATGTCCTTATGATTTATTTAACTATATTATCCCTTTCTCTTTAATATTACTGGTGTAATGTAACCCAGATATAAAGTAATACGTAACAGAGGAATTTTATATCCACAACACATTAATCAGAATGAAATGTACATCTTTCCAAAAATGATATCAGTTTTTCACAATTCCAAACTTGTAGGTGTAATAAAAAAAAGCTAACTGTCCCCCCAATTAAATCCACTCCGTTGATGTGAGTTTGTGGAAATCTGTTGGATTTCACACACACCATAGCTCTGATGAGATTTCCATGTTTACGGCAAAATATAATAAATATAATTTCTTTCTAGTGGATGGGCAAACGTCCCTCCAGACATTAAAAGGGTCAATATCTTTTATTTCTTTATAGTGTTTGAATTTAATCTTACATGATGTACATATGAATTCTGAAGTAGTTTTGATCTCCAAACCTTTTTCATTTCTTGTATTCTTGCTACAAGAGATGAGTTTCTTGTAGGAAAATTAAACGTAACTTCTCCTTCTTCAGTTTGGCCATTACTCGTGAAGATAGATTTGCCAATCTGTTAGCATTTAAAGACATTAGCTTAACAAGAGTTATTATTATAGACCTAGTGAGCGAGTTGAAGATCGGTTTCTGTGTGAGGACTCCATGTGCATGTTGTATCTGTAGACGAATGTCACCAAGAAGTTGGAGATCAGGTCAGAACAACCTCTCATCAAACAATACCGTTAAGCCACCCTTTGGGTATTCTGGGACAATGGAATGCAGACTATTTGTCTGGCTCTTTTGATTCAAAACCATTCAGCTTATCGTCTAATTTCTGCTGCTTTATTATTGGCTGAAGAGCACCATTTGCCTCTGCACTCCATACTTCCAGTTTATTTTATTCACTTTTACCAGCTGATCTAATTTCGTGTGTAGCTGCTGTATGGCTTTACATGTTATTTCTAGACTGCTGGTTGACATCTTGTTTGAATTCAACAAAATCACCCTGTATGTCATGTTTGAATTCTTCTTTGAACATGTTAAGATCATCTTTTCTCCATGATGGCCTTCTGCTCCTCACAAAGCTGTCTTCAGATTCTTCTGTAAGATCTGAGTACTTAAATATACTGAGTTTAGAGAGCTTCAAGTTGTACACCGAATGTTGGAAGCTAAACTCTCATCCTGCCATCTTTCTCTGTAGCCAAGCAGAAGCCCAGTGGTAAATGGATTTAAACAAATGTTTTATGGTTTAACCAAAAGAAACATACGATCATAAAATGATAACAAAAACTTTTGTTAGAAGACATTCATGCAACATTTGTGGAAAGAGTCTTTAGAGTCAGTCACAGTGCTTTGTTAAGATGAAAGTCTTCAGATAAGAGGACTTTATGCTTTTAGGTGTTGTGCCCGGTTTTTACATCACCTTCCCTGAAAATACCTCTGTCGTGTCCATTTTCTCTGCATCCCCTACATGGATGTGCTCTGGTTTGCATTGAGGAGTATGCATTTCATGGAAGGGAATGCAAAATAGGGCCCTATAGAAGGCAGGCGATGGCACTGGATGCAAAAAACGGCACTAAAGAAGGGATTTGAATGCAGGGAATTCAAAACAGGGCACAAAACCTGTTTCTTGGTAAAATGATAACTCATGACCTCAAGAAGAGTTCATCATTGAATGTATGTGACAAGTATAAAAGATGCGTCCTGGTCTGTTGATCTTCAGAATGCGTGGCATTGCAGACCCCAGCTGGTGATGACAATGAATATCTCTGGTGGGGGACCAGACAGGAACCTGAAATTTTCACAGAAATAATTCCTCTATGGTATCATTCTGCTGTAAAAATATTGTGAGTTTGAGATTGAAGGTAAACTCTGCAGGACAGTGGACCTTGAGGGACAGATTTGAAGATCCAGCCTGATCTATCATGTTGGTAAACGTGTACAGTTGGTATGTGTGAATAGATTTGATCCAAATATGGAATTACAGTGTTCAGTTGGGTTTTTAAAACACTGATCAGTGTAGAGTTGCGGTGTTGTTTCTCCTGAGATAAAAACAGTAAGTGACTTCTGAGCTGTAGACAAGTACTGCTTTTATCACAGGGGAAACTACAGTACAGCTCTGTTCTAAAATTTGTTTTCTAAATTTAAAGTATTCTAATGTTTTGAACATAAACATCTGTACAACACAATATACTTTATCAAACACCTTATTAAAATAAAAAACAGTATTAGTCTGTCATCATGGAGAAGGTGGTTATAAGACGAATATTGTTGCATGTATATCTACCTTTCATGAAACCTGTCACACCCATGCCGTAATCCACTGAGAACTTCACCTCCCAGATTTCACCACGGTACACAAACATGGCCGTCGCAGACTACAAAGCCCAACACCTCTCCCCACCAGCACGGCACCACTCACCTGAATACTGATGATAAACACCTGATCACAATCACACACTCTGCCTTTATATGCACAACCTCTCCCACAGGAACTTTGAGAAGTAGTCTCAGTCATCACCTGGCTTATCAAGCCTTTGTTGATGTGTTTGATGTCCTGGTTTTTGCATTTTGGATTTGTTCTCTGTTGATTGCTGCTTGCCTGACGTTCTGCCTGGCCCTGATTACGAGTTTGCCTCATGTTTTGAATTTGTTTTCCAGTTTCATTAAACTTTCTAACTGCAACTGCATCCATCTCCGCCTCCATCACATGACAAAACCTGACTGAAATTGATCAATAAGGGAATCCAATCCTAATTTTACTCTGCTGGCAAAAATAAGAGAGTCTTATAAAGTTTATTTGTAAGCCCATCATTACCAGGAGATTTGATTTCTCACACATATGTTGCTAAACTGGGCACTAACAAAGGAGTTATTATCCAGGTTTAAAAAAAAGTTATCCATGAATTAGTACTGTACTGTGCCAGAATACAGGTTGTTAAAACTGTTACATGGTTTGAGATGGTCAGTAAATCATCTGTGACGGTGTTATTCATGCACAAATTATTAATTGATAATTGTTCAACAAAATAATTTACATATTGTAGACTCCTGAACAGAGATGTTAGCCAGTTCCAATGATGCCTTCAAATCTTTGGCTGTCATTCGGGGTTGGTTCTTTACCTCATTGATGAGTCTTCATTGTGCTCTTGGTGTCATTTTGACTGGGCGTCCAATTCTTGGTAGAACAGCAACAGTCCCAAAGTGTCTCCATTTGTAGAATGTTTGCCTAACTGTAGACTGGTGAATTTCTAAAGCCTTTGAAATCACTTTGTGACCCTTGCCAGTTTTATGTAAATCAACTATTCTTGATCGTAGATGCTATGAAAGCTCTTTTTGGTGAGGCATGGCTCACATAAGCGTGCGCTTCTTGTGCAGAGCAAACTCCAAAAGTTTGAGGGGTTTTTATCAGTCAAAGTAGCTGTAGTCCACACCTCCAAACTCATCTTCTTAACAAGACTCCAGGTGTGCAAAAAAAAGCTTTTTTGAGGTCATTAACTCAAGGGGTCACAGACTTTTTCCACAAGCACTATGAGATTCTTTAGTTTTTTCTCAATAAAGACATGAACGATCAGAATTTTTTTGTGTTATTATTTTAGACACATTATATTTGTCAATACCCCTGACTTAGATGAAGATCAGATCCCATTTTTGACAAATTTATTCAGAAAACCATGAAATTCCAAAAGGTTCACATACTTTTTCTTGCCACTGTATCTTCTTTTCACCATGATGGCCTTCTGCTCCTCACAAAGCTGTCTTCAGATTCTTCTGTAAGATCTGAGTACTTAAATATACTGAATTTAGAGGGCTTCAAGTTGTACACCGAATGTTGGGAGCTAAACTCTCATCCTGCCATCTTTCTCTGTAGCCAAGCAGAAGCCCAGTGGTAAATGGATTTAAACGAACATTTTGTGGTTTAACTAAAAGAAACATACGATCAAAAAATGATAACAAAAACTTTTGTTAGAAGACATTCATGCAACATTTGTGGAAAGAGTCTTTAGAGTCAGTCACAGTGCTTTGTTAAGATGAAAGGCTTCAGATCAGAGGACTTTATGCTTTTAGGTGTTGTTCCCGGTTTTTACATCCCCTTCCCTGAAAATACCTCTGTCGTGTCCATTTTCTCTGCATCCCCTATATGGATGTGCTCTGGTTTGCATTGAGGAGCATGCATTTCAGGCAAGGGAACGCAAAACAGAGCCCTATAGAATGCAGGCGATGACACTGGATGCAAAAAACGGCACAAAAAAGGGATTTTGAATGCAGGGAATTCAAAACAGGGCACAAAACGTCGGCACAAAAAATGCACAAAAAATGTTCCCTGAGAAGGGAACGAGACGTTGCATTTAGCAGTATGGGAATGCCTTGTGCGTGACCGGTATCTGAAGCTTGTGTAAAATCATGCCTCTACTTATAGGCCTGCCATGATCAGGTGACGTGGCAATTAAGCGCATCGCATGATATATATATGCCACCTGTGAACCACGCCGCCAGCCTCTATTATCTGAAGCGAAGACGCAATTCACAGGGCAGCCCCGGTATGACAGCGCTATGCAACGTCTCGTTCCCTTCTCAGGGAACAGGGTTACATGCGTAACCCCAACGTTCCCTTTCAAAGGGAACTTCGACGTTGCATTTAGCAGTATGGGAACGGGAATACCCACTCAGTCATACCGAGGGTACAGCCTGTTCAAAAATACCCAAACCTGAGGGTCAGTGCAGGACACTCGAGCCTGGGGAGGGATGAATATCCAGGCTGTCATAACAAATGACCGTTTAAGGCATAGACCACCCTGCAGCCGCACTCACATCCTGCAAGGAAACCCCTTTGGACAAAGCCTTCAACAATCCCAGTAGAGATGCACTGCTTTGACACAGCATCACTTTTCCTGTCGCTGCCAAAGCAGACTAGTAGCTGCTCTGACTTACGCCACTGGCCGGAGCGGTGGACGTAAGTACAGAGAGCGCTTACTGGACACAGCGGGTGCATCCTCTCTTGTTTTGGTCAGAGGACAGAGGAGGGGAGAAAGCCTGCAACACCACAGGGTGGGCAGCCAGTGTAGGTACTTTAGGAATATAATCCGGCCTAGGATACAGGAAGGACTTGGCTTATCTAGGGGTAAAGTCAAGGCAGGAGGGGCAACAGGGAGAGCTTGTAGACCTCCCACTCGCTTGAGAGATGTCAGGGCCTGTAAAACAGCTACCTTTAGAGTCAGAAGCTTCTCAGAGGCTGACTCTAAGGGCTCAAATGGGGTCCCTGACAGACCTTCCAAGACCACAGCTAGGTCCCAGGAAGGTATGCATGGCCTGCAGATGGGCCTCAGCGGTCTGACACCACTCATGAACCTCGAAGTTAGAGGACGTTGCCCCACAGAGGCTCTATCAACAGGGGCAGGGCTGGCCGAAATGGCGGCCACGTAACCCCGATAGTAGAAGGAGCCAACACGCTGAGAAACATTCTTGTCAGAACTCCAGGACTGTAGCGATTGTGCAGTTCACTGGGTGTAGCTGACGTTCCTAACACCACCAGACAAAAAGGCTCCCTTGCCCCGGGGACCTCCAGGGGCGCGCTCCCGGCTATGGGCCTCCCCAGTCGCCGTTCACTCCGATCGGGCAAAGTCACGGACTCCCAGGGACCTCTCCCTCGCCCCGGGGACCTCCAGGGGCGCGCTCCCGGCTATGGGCCTCCCCAGTCGCCGGGCAGTCCGATCGGGCAAAGTCACGGACTCCCAGGGACATCTCCCTCGCCCCTGGGACCTCCCGGGGCCTTTCACGGCTATGGGCCTCCCCAGTCGCCGGTCGCTCCGATCGGGCAAAGTCACGGACTCCCAGGGACCTCTCCCTCGCCCCGGGGACCTCCCGGGGCCATTCATGGCTATGAGCCTCCCCAGTCGCCGGTCGCTCCGATCGGGCAAAGTCACGGACTTCCAGGGACATCTCCCTGGCCCCGGAGGGCCATGATCGTCATACGGGAGGGAGAGACGTAGAAGCCGCCTTCACGGTCCACTCCCAGGGCCTCAGACTCACTCCCACGACCGTTTCCTGCAAGGGGGACCCTGAGGAACGAAATGGGAAAAAGTCGGAAAAATGACGAAAATGTGAAAAATCACGGGCTCCGGGCCTCCCCGGGCAATGGAGGAAGACCCGGGAGCCGCCTCCCGGGTCTCTGAACGTGGACCGGTCATCCCCCAAAAACCCTCCACACATAGATATGATGGCACCCCTCTGATAACCCTGTGGCGCGAACGTCTTCCAGACAAGGGACGAGGCGCGAAAGTGGCCGACCTCGAGCACTCTCGGTTGGGTACGAGATTCTGAAAAGTGCCTGGTTCTTGCGCCCCGGAGGTGAAAAATGAAATCGGCCATAAATCGCCCGGGGAGGCCAGGAATGGCCCAGGACTTCGCCAGTCGGCCCCCAGGGCCTCCGGGCACCGCCTACGGGCGAAATCGCGGACCTCCGGCGAGATTTTTTTTCCTGACCGAGAACCAGGGGGGCGGTCGGCCAAGGGCTTCCCCAGGCACGGTGCACTATTTTCGGGCAAAATGACGGACTTCCAGGGACTTTTCCCTTGAACGGAGCTCCATCAGGGGAGTGAGCTGAGAGCTTCCCCAGGCAAAGTGCACTATTTTCGGACAAAATGACGGACTTCCAGGGACACTTCCCTTGAACTGAGCTCCATCAGGGGAGTCAGCACAAAGCTTCCCCAGGCATGATGCACTATTTTCGGGCAAAATGACGGACTTCCAGGGACTTTTCCCTTGAACTGAGCTCCATCAGGGGAGTGAGCTGAGAGCTTCCCCAGGCAAAGTGCACTATTTTCGGGCAAAATGACAGACTTCCAGGGACACTTCCCTTGAACTGAGCTCCATCAGGGGACTCAGCTGAGAGCTTCCCCAGGCAAAGTGCACTATTTTCGGGCAAAATGACGGACTTCCAGGGACATCTCCCTTGAACGGAGCTCCACCAGGGGAGTCAGCACAAAGCTTCCCCAGGCATGATGCACTATTTTCGGGCAAAATGACAGACTTCCAGGGACTTTTCCCTTGAACTGAGCTCCACCAGGGGAGTCAGCACAAAGCTTCCCCAGGCAAAGTGCACTATTTTCGGGCAAAATGACAGACTTCCAGGGACACTTCCCTTGAACTGAGCTCCACCAGGGGAGTCAGCACAAAGCTTCCCCAGGCATGATGCACTATTTTCGGGCAAAATCTCAGACTTCCAGGGACACTTCCCTTGAACGGAGCTCCATCAGGGGAGTGAGCTGAGAGCTTCCCCAGGCAAAGTGCACTATTTTCGGGCAAAATGACAGACTTCCAGGGACACTTCCCTTGAACTGAGCTCCATCAGGGGACTCAGCTGAGAGCTTCCCCAGGCAAAGTGCACTATTTTCGGGCAAAATGACGGACTTCCAGGGACTTTTCCCTTGAACGGAGCTCCATCAGGGGACTCAGCTGAGAGCTTCCCCAGGCAAAGTGCACTATTTTCGGGCAAAATGACGGACTTCCAGGGACATTTCCCTTGAACGGAGCTCCATCAGGGGAGTGAGCTGAGAGCTTCCCCAGGCAAAGTGCACTATTTTCGGGCAAAATGACGGACTTCCAGGGACACTTCCCTTGAACTGAGCTCCATCAGGGGAGTCAGCTAAGAGCTTCCCCAGGCATGATGCACTATTTTCGGGCAAAATCTCAGACTTCCAGGGACATTTCCCTTGAACGGAGCTCCATCAGGGGAGTGAGCTGAGAGCTTCCCCAGGCAAAGTGCACTATTTTCGGACAAAATGACGGACTTCCAGGGACACTTCCCTTGAACTAAGCTCCATCAGGGGAGTCAGCTAAGAGCTTCCCCAGGCATGATGCACCATTTTCGGGCATTGAGCGCATACAATTTCCTTGTATATTGGATCCACTCTAGGGGCTCGAATGGGCAGCTGACAGACCTTCCAGGACCACAGAAGGTCCCAGGAAGGTATGCACAGCCTGCAGATAGGCCTCAGCCATCTGACACCACGCATGAACCTCGCAGTTAGAGGATGTTGCCCCACAAAGGCTCCCACAACAGGGGCGTGGCTGGCCGAAATGGCGGCCACATAACCCTGATTGTAGAAGGAGCCCACCCCGCTGAGTAATGTTATTGTAGAAACATGGTCTCTACCACCTCAGTCGTGCGACCAGAATCTATTAGCTGATGCCCCTCAGGGGCCAGACCCACAGCTTCCTTAGTTCTTGCCAAGGATGATAAATCAACCCTTCGGCTTTTGAGACGGTAGGTCCCTAAGGGCTCAAATGGGGCACCTGACAGACCTTCCAGGACCACAGGAGGTCCCAGGAAGGTATGCGCAGCCTGCAGATGGGCCGCAGCTGTCTGACACCACGCACAAACCTTAAAGTTAGAAGATGTTGCCCCACGGAGGCTCCATCAACAGGGGCATGGCTGGCCGAAGCAGCGGCCCAGTAACCCTGATTGTAGAAGGAGCCCAGCCCGCTGAGAAATGTTCTGTAAGAACTCCAGGACTGTAGCAATTGCGCAGTTCTCCGGGTCTAGGTGACGTTCCTCATGCCACAAGACAAAAGCTGACACCTGAGTGCATTTGATTTCCTTGTGGATGGGATCCACTCCAGGGGCTCGAATGGGGCAGCCGACAGACCTTCCAGGACCATAGAAGGTCCCAGGAAGGTATGCATGGCCTGCAGATGGGCCGCAGCCGTCTGACACCACGCATGAACCTCAAAGGTAGAGGATGTTGCACCGGGGAAAACCAACTTTTCTGAGATTCAACCTGAGCCCCCAGTTCTTCATGTGGGGGAGAACAACATCTCAATGGTGAACCACCAGCTCCCTGGATCGTGCTAGAATTAACCAGTCGTCCAGGTAGCTTGGTACACAGATGCCCTGGAGTCCCAATGGAGCCAGAGTGACATCCATGCACTTTGTGAAGGTGCGAGGGGATAAAGCTAGCAATAATCCTATGTGGAAACATGCACCTTTTAGACCTATCCCCACAAACCAGTTCTCAAACTGGATCTGTGGCACGATACGTTTGAACATCAGCCTCTGAACCTGTATGTCCGAAGAGTACGGTTCAGATGATGCAGATCTAAAATTGGCTGCATATTCCCACTTTTTTGCGGAACAGGAAATAAAGGCTGTAAACCTCCCTCCCTGAGGGAACGGGGTACATGTTTCAGGACCCCATCGTCCAAAAGGGAGCTTACTTCCTGCGCTAACGTCGGGCTCTGGTCTGTGCTGACTTCTGTGGTGAGCACACCTGTGAACGGGGGGGTCGAGCTATAACTGGACCCGGTAACCCCTTCTATGGTAGACAGAACCCATGGAGACACATTTGGCCGTAGCTTGCATGCTGCCCGATGGTCTTCTAGTGACGTTAGCTATTCCACATTCTATTGGAGAGAAGCATCAGATTTCCGTTGCCCTGTGACAGCTTGCTGACCAGGGAACACGAAAACTTGGGGACCACCTTGGCTAGGGGAGGCCCTAGAGTAACACTGGGGGCTACTTGCCCTAACAACCTCATGTCCCCGGATACATCCCTCCACAGCCCCTCAGGACCGCTCGTCTTTGCCTGCTTGGCCTTTATGACCATTCTCAGATCAGGCCCAACAGCAGACCGCGACTGTGGCCGCCCGGTTCCCCTGGCTGTCTGCGGGGGTTGGCGGGCTGCCATACTCGCCCTCTGGGTTTCCCCCATACTAGTGCTGGCCCAGGCTCCACTCATGGACACCCGGATGAGCTTGAGACAACTTTTTTTAGTCAAGCTCACTCAGCAGGTCTGCTTGGTAGGCTTGCAACCCTGTCATTGTCTGCAGTGACCCACAAGCAAGACTACTACTGCATAGGCTTGCCCACCAATGCCACCTTGGATGCAAGCCGGCCCCTGTAATTACCTGCCATCGGTGGAGAGAGGTAGCTAGCAAGCGCCTCCTCCACCTCGGGCATAGCTAAATAGCCATGCCATTCATTCCCACAATGGCCAAATAATCCAACATCGTGGAGTTATGACTATGGCTTAAGCATGGTTTTCCCCCAGAAGTGAGATTTTGTCATAACTTCTGGAAGACAGAGGAGTTTCTGCAGTGTGAAGTATTTACTTTCACTGGGTAATCACTTCAAGCAGCTCTTTATACGCTGCTCTCAGTCTTTAACACATCCGTCTAACTCTTCGGAGTCAGAGAGGGGGCGTTATTATCCCTTTGGCTTTCCATAGCGGGAGGAGGAGTCGCGACATGAACTCCAAAATCCAGCGGAGAACCGAACCCGGAAGACAGAGAGAGAGATAGAGCAGCGCTCGTCTCCGGCTCCTCTTCCAGATTTAAGAGATCCCCCGAACCTGAGACGGTTGGCTGCCTCGGCAGCGGCCGGCCCAGAGCCGCGAGGCTTTGAAACTCGACCCGCTCGCCTTCCGTTTTTTTTTTTTTTGAGAAAAGCGCGAGTCGAGCTGCTTAATGTAGCGTTACCATGCGCAGCCTCTCGAGGTTGCCATCGCATACTACACCACTAACACTTCACCCAGAAAGTGTGCACTCTTCCCCGTGATGAAACGGGAGCACGTTACACACTTCTTTAACTCTTTCTCTCTCATTACTTGCCTCTCCTTTTCTTTAAAAAGGGATAGAAAAGTTAAGAGATTTTGAGAAAATATCGAGAAGAAATGAAGCGTTTTTGTCACACAAACAACAGACATGCAGTCTCGCTGAAGATAATAAGGCTGGCAGCGTGGTTCACAGGTGCCATATATATATCATGCGACGCGCTTAATTGCCACGTCACCTGATCATGGTAGGCCTATAAGTAGAGGCATGATTTTACACAAGCTTCAGATACCGGTCACGCGCAAGGCGTTCCCATACTGCTAAATGCAACGTCGAAGTTCCGTTTGAAAGGGAACCTGTTTCTTGGTAAAATGATAACTCATGACCTCAAGAAGAGTTCTTCATTGAATGTGTGTGACAAGTATAAAAGATGCGCCCTGGTCTGTTGATCTTCAGAATGCCTGGCATTGCAGACCCCAGCTGGTCATGACAATGAATATCTCTGGTGGGGGACCAGACAGGAACCTGAAATTTTCACAGAAATAATTCCTCTATGGTATCATTCTGCTGTAAAAATATTGTGAGTTTGAGATTGAAGGTAAACTCTGCAGGACAGTGGACCTTGAGGGACAGATTTGAAGAACCAGCCTGATCTATCATGTTGGTAAACGTGTACAGTTGGTATGTGTGAATAAATTTGATCCAAATATGGAATTACAGTGTTCAGTTGGGTTTTTAAAACACTGATCAGTGTAGAGTTGCGGTGTTGTTTCTCCTGAGATAAAAACAGTAAGTGACTTCTGAGCTGTAGAGAAGTACTGCTTTTATCAAAGGGGAAACAACAGTACAGCTCTGTTCTAAAATTTGTTTTCTAAATTTAAAGTATTCTAATGTTTTGAACATAAACATCTGTACAACATAATCTACTTTATCAAACGCCTTATTAAAATAAAATAAAAAACATTTCATTCATTATAAAATTACCTTGTGGTAATATACCACTGGAATATGTAAACACCCTATTCAGAAAGTCCAGGAAGATATATGCACACGCTCAGTCTGAGAGGAATTGTGGGTGCTAACAGATGCTTGACTGTAGGCTAGGTATTTGGGAATGGCAACTCAGGTATACTTACAACAGCCATGTATACAGAAATATTCCAATATTAACATCGTATTCGGAATATGTCTGCAACCCGAATTTGGTTATCCCTGAGTGCGTCTCAATCGTCTCCCTCGCTCGTGAATCGGTATATAGTGTACGTGAGATGGGGCACTGGTAAGGACCCTGTCTCACTACACATTGGGACACTGATGACTCAATTTCATGCGACAGGACTCTGTACTCGTATTGTAAAACATCACCACTGGCATTTATCAACAACAGCCAGGACCGATATCTTTCTAATATTATCTCTCATATGAATTTATTATCTAAATCACATGCTTTTCTGTCATGGTCCTTCAAATAGAATTGTAGGTCAGTTAGTGGATTTTTAAAATCATTAAACACTTAAAGGTCATTAGACTCAAACAAACCGTATACAGAACGTCAAATAAAGTTAGAGATCGCTAACGTACATAATCATTTGAGAGCTACAACAACGATAACAAGCTACTTACATTTGTAGACGAAGTCATTTTTTTTCGAGCTACATCTTTTAAACTAGAATTTTTCTGACAGCTCAGATTTGTATAACATGACCGCTGCAATGTCAAATACTCAAACTGCGATGACTTCAGCAGTAAAATGGGGTTAAGTAGTTATCTCGTAATTTCTGTGTAAGAATTTGTATAAGTGACTGTTATTAATGTCTTAATAATGCAAGATTAACCTGAAAATAAACAACATACAATACAGATTAATGTAGCTAGTACAGAGTTAGATAACCATCTAAAGTCTAATTTCGCATTCCAGAGTTCAAGGTCCTCCGAGTCGGAGGATGTGGACAGCTCCAAGTAGAAGTAGAATAATTCACGATATCTCATATTTTTTAAACTAAAATGATTACAAAATATTACATTGTTGTGATTATTTCTGAATTGATAGAAATTTGATATGAATATTAAATCTTATGTGGTGAACATCTGCAAAAACATCTGGGAAAATGCAACGTCCCCTAATAAACTATCTAAAAAAATACTGAGATAAGTGAGAGATTTTAGTAACTTAGTATGTATATCTAGTGTATAGTGTATCTACTGTGTGTGTGTGTGTGTGTGTGTGTGTGTATATATATATATATATATATATATATATATATATATATATATATATATATATATATATATATATATATTGGATATTGTTTATTTATGTATTGGAATTATTTTTATTTCATATATTAAAAAAAAGTAAATCCCTGCCAATCTGCTGCCCGCTCTCCAGTCCAATAGGTCGCAGTAATGCACCTTACGTTGCTTTACAACCGCCATTAAAACAAAAAAGAAGAAGTCCCGCTGACGTTAGCATAGAACACACGTCAACAGGTCCGCCATATTGGAAAGGACTAGACACAACGGTATATTAGTTGATGTCTATGGAGAGGTTGGAGTCTAATCTGATAAATCGTATAACTTGCTTCATGTTCAACCGATTTTCAGGCGATTTGTTTTGTTATCGACGTCTTACATATCGTAGATGACAATAGCATAATTATAGCTAATATTCAGATCAAACCAATTGCTGAAAACTTCAAACAAAGTAGTAGGATGTAGGATAAATGTTCAGTTAGACATTAATAAGTAAGATAAAACCTGCCACTTCTGAGCATTTTGTGTATCTTTTGTTTGTTTCTTATAAGTATCAGAAAAAATGGCTTGTTATGTTATTATTAATTTACAAATCCAAAACAAAAAACCAACTTATTTGTTTTTTCGTTTTGGATTTGTAAATGAATAATATCATTACAAGCCATTTTTTCATTTTCTGATATTTGGTTCTTAAAAAGCAAGGGGTTTACGGACACATTCAGATCCTCGTCTGTGTCCAGGTTGTCCAGTTTCCTTCCACCTTCCAAAACTGAGCTGATACATGGATTGCTAATGAAATGAGAATGAAATGAAAATGAAATCAAAGAGGAACTTTTATTCATTTCCTGTTACATTATATTTTCATTTGTGCACTCAAAATAAATCCAGAAAATATCATTACACATCTCATGTTTCATATTTTATCTAAAATGATTACAAAACATTACACCTGCTCCCGCCACCATCGGCTGTCACACGTATTATGAAATCCTTCTTAATCCTCAACTAATCCCCTTTTATCTAAAGAAAATGAAATCATAGAGAAATAAATGAAAATTAAATCACAGAGAATTTTTTACTCTTTTCCTGTTACATACATATGATCATTTGTGCACTCAAAATAAATCCAGAAAATTATCATTACAAATCACGATTTCTAGTTTTTTGAAAACTAAAACGATTACAAAACATTACATTGTTGTGATTATTTCTGAATTGATAGAAATTAGATATGAATATTAAAGTTTATGTGGTGAAATCTAACAATATGGTTAAATATATAGTATGAGAGGTATTTTGTACTTTCTATCCATGAATACGTTTTACACTTTTTGACTGATCTTCATCCTCTTTACTGTCTAACTCCTACTTTGAATCGTTCACAATCATGAATCTACCTCCATTTTTATATTATCATCATCTTTGCTCTCTTTTTCTTTCTCCTCCTCTTCCAGCTCTCTTTTCAATTCATTCACTTTCATCTTTGCTTCTGAGAAACATTGCTCTTTGTCTTTAGGACCTCGGTACCCTGAGAGATCTATCTCATCAAGTTCACAGGCATCAAGGGCTTCTATAAGACGTTCTTTGGGGATTTTCAGGGCTTTAATAGGTTTAGTATCTTTTGGCAAGTGAAAGACTAAACTAACCTGATCCCAGACATAAAACTCAGGGCGGGTTTCAGGAGGATCTAGGTCTTGTGCTTTTCCTGAAATAAACCGATACTTGTGGGTTTCACAAATGGCTTGTGCATTCCAGATAATCTTCCCGTCCTGATAACGAACCCACTCACTCGCTTCAAGAAGTGGGTATTCTTCAAAAAGCTTGTTATCCTCAGGACTGTGAATCAGCACGGTGTACACAATCTCCTGTTTGTAGGTGATGGTCTCGTACACTCTGAGAACCGGCTCTTCTCCTCCACAGTTCTGTTCCTTGTACCACTGCATCAGATCCTTGAGCGGAAATGTGAAGCGATAATTGCCGTAGCGGGATTTCTCTGTTTGGAATGGGGGTGATGTGGTGAACTTCTCCAAAAACGACTCTGGCTTATTCAGCTCTTGTTCCGGTTTTGAGAATTTCCTCTCCATGTAGCGCATCTCTGCTGCTCTTTTCTCCTCTTTGTTAATTTTTAAGTCCCACCATGAGAACTTACTTTTAGGAGGTCTGAACTGCTCAGACTTCAGTATCCCCATGAATCCATTCTCGTCAGTAACATGGACTACATCTGAAACCTGAAATTCAACTGGAGTTGGGTAGGGTGGGATATTCTCCTTTATTAAATACGTCATCATGGGATCCTGAGGCCTGTGCTTGAGCATTTGCGCTTTCAGTTCCTCTAAACTACAATGCTTCCCTTTGATGAAGCGCTCCTTGATTCTACGTGTATTTCGTCCCTCTTTGATGGTAACCTACAAAGATATCCAACACTCACTGTAAAAATAACTTATATACACATGAACAATTCTTTTTCACATGAGATCTCATAGTATACATACTTAATACATTATTAATAGTATATAGTTAGAGCATATATGGTTATTATATAGTATATAAAGTATATATATAAAATATAAAATTCTACAGCATATAAAGAGTTAAATTAGTTGTTTTTATGTTTTAGTTTCGTACCTGTTCATGTTGCTGTTGATTCGCGTTTGCCATTTTTCAGAGTGTGGATCAGACAGCCAATGAAATAACTCATGACTGTTATCCTTCCAACGCTGCCTTTATATAATGTGCTCCGTCCCCTCCCAGCTCACCGACATTCTGCGTAAATAGAAACTTAAGGACTGTGGTGAGGTAGAGCTTGTGGACTGACTCAAAAGGAGAAAGGAAACAGTGTCAATGTCCTTATGATTTATTTAACTATATTATCCCTTTCTCCCATTTGTTTCACAGCAAGTTTTCTTTCAATCTTAGGGCTAAAGCTAATTTCTTCCTTTCTGGATAATACTTAAAGGCTTATTTAGCAGCTGCAAAGAGAATCTTAACCAAGTATCTATCCCTCTTTAATATTACTGGTGTAATGTAGCCCAGATATAAAGTAATACATAACAGAGGAATTTTATATCCATTAATCAGAATGAAATGTACATCTTTCCAAAATGATATCAGTTTTTCACAATTCCAAACTTGTAGGTGTAATTAAAAAAAAGCGAACTATCTTCGACCCCAATTAAATCCACTCCGTTGATGTGAGTTTGTGGAAATCTGTTGGATTTCACACACACCATAGCCCTGATGAGATTTCCATGTTTGCGGCTAAATATAATGAAAAGAATTTCTTTCTAGTGGATGGGCAAATGTCCCTCCAGACATTAAAAGGGTCAATATCTTTTATTTCTTTATAGTGTTTGAATTTAAGCTTACATGATGTTTTGGATTTGTTTTCCAGTTTCATTAAACTTTCTAACTGCAATTTTTTTTACATCCCCTTTTTTTACATCCGATTTTTTTACATCCTTTTTTTACATCAGCTTTTTTACATCCCCTTCCCTGAAAATACTTCTGTTGTGTCCATTTTCTCTGCATCCCCTACATGGATGTGCTCTGGTTTGCATTGAGGAGCATGCATTTCATGGAAGGGAATGCAAAACAGAGCCCTATAGAAGGCAGGCGATGGCACTGGATGCAAAAAAAGACACAAAAGAAGGGATTTGAATGCAGGGAATTCAAAACAGGGCACAAAACCTGTTTCTTGGTAAAATGATAACTCATGACCTCAAGAAGAGTTCATCATTGAATGTGTGTGACAAGTATAAAAGATGCGCCCTGGTCTGTTGATCTTCAGAATGCGTGGCATTGCAGACCCCAGCTGGTCATGACAATGAATATCTCTGGTGGGGGACCAGACAGGAACCTGAAATTTTCACAGAAATAATTCCTCTATGGTATCATTCTGCTGTAAAAATATTGTGAGTTTGAGATTGAAGGTAAACTCTGCAGAACAGTGGACCTTGAGGGACAGATTTGAAGAACCAGCCTGATCTATCATGTTGGTAAACGTGTACATTTGGTATGTGTGAATAGATTTGATCCAAATATGGAATTACAGTGTTCAGTTGGGTTTTTAAAACACTGATCAGTGTAGAGTTGCGGTGTTGTTTCTCCTGTGATAAAAACAGTAAGGAGTAAGGACTTCTGAGCTGTAGAGAAGTACTGCTTTTATCACAGGGGAAACAACAGTACAGCTCTGTTCTAAAATTTGTTTTCTAAATTTAAAGTATTCTAATGTTTTGAACATAAACATCTGTACAACATAATCTACTTTATCAAACGCCTTATTAAAATAAAATAAAAAACATTTCATTCATTATAAAATTACCTTGTGGTAATATACCACTGGAATATGTAAACACCCTATTCAGAAAGTGCAGGAAGATATATGCGCACGCTCAGTCTGAGAGGAATTGTGGGTGCTAACAGATGCTTGACTGTAGGCTAGGTATTTGGGAATGGCAACTCAGGTATACTTACAACAGCCATGTATACAGGAATATTCAAGAAGAGAGCCATTTCTCAAAGATATCCATAAAAAGTCTCGTCTAAAGTTTGCCACAAGACACCTGGGAGACACACCAAACGTCACACCAAACATTGAGAAATGGCTTTCTTCTTGTCACTCTTCCATAAAGGACAGATTTGTGCAGTGTACGACTGATTGTTGTCCTATGGACAGACTCTCCCACCTCAGCTGTAGTTCTCTGCAGTTCATCCAGAGTGATCATGGGCCTCTTGGCTGCATCTCTGATCAGTCTTCTCCTTGTCTGAGCTGAAAGTTTAGAGGGACGGCCAGGTCATGGTAGATTTGCAGTGGTCTGATACTCCTTCCATTTCAAAATGATCGCTTGCACAGTGCTCCTTGGGATGTTTAAAGCTTGGGAAATCTTTTTGTATCCAAATCCGGCTTCAAACTTCTCCACAACAGTATTACGGACCTGCCTGGTGTGTTCCTTGGTCTTCATGATGCTCTCTGCGCTTTCAACAGAACCCTGAGACTATCACAGAGCAGGTGCATTTATACAGAGACTTGATTACACACAGGTGGATTCTATTTATCACCATCAGTCATTTAGGACAACATTGGATCATTCAGAGATCCTCGCTGAACTTCTGGAGTGAGTTTGCTGCACTGAAAGTAAAGGGGCCGAATAATTTTGCACGCACCACTATACAGTTTTTTATTTGCTAAAAAAGTTTTAAAAAATCCAATAGATTTCGTTCCACTTCACAATTGTGTCCCACTTGTTGGTGATTCTTCACAAAAAATAAAAATTTTATATCTTTATGTTTGAAGCCTGAAATGTGGCAAAAGGTTGAAAAGTTCAAGGGGGCCGAATACTTTCGCAAGGCACTGTATATACACACACACACACACACACACACACACACACACACACACACATATATATATATATATATATATATATATATATATATATATATATATATATATACTGCTCAAAAAAGTAAAGGGAACACTTAAACAGCACAATGTAACTTTGAGTGTTCCCTTTATTTTTTTGAGCAGTAAATAGAAATGAACATATGTCTTGTTGTGTTAGGCTACTGAACTCTCATCTCCTATTTCGCATGCGTGTACCTGCCCTAGCGCGTGCACTGCTGTATGGTTTCAAGTAAATAAACTCTGCACTCTTGTCCTGCAGGGGTTGAAGCGTCGACTGTATAGATGAACAGAAACAGATTTAACGTCACGTTTATTGGGTTAAGAAGTTGGAAGTGTAAACTTTATTAAAGGTGTTTAAATTAGTTTGATGTGGTTTAGTTCCTTGGAATTTGAATTTATCCATTATATGTAGACTAGCTAACTGCGCAGTTAACTAACGTTAGCCAGCTGAGAAGAAAAATATCTGACTTTTTCTCATTCCCTGCTCGTCCAATCCCTGCCTCCTCTACATCAGATGCTAATGATGTTGAGACAAACTCTATCAGTGAAAGTTCTCAAGTGACATTTGAGTCATCCCAGTCCGTTTCAATCGTTGTGCAATCTTTTACACTTGATGACAGCGAAGTGCAGAGAGTTGAGTCTTCTTCTCCCATCCTGACAAGACAGTTTTAATCAGCTTGGCTACAAGAGTTCGCCTGGTTACATTATGACAATGGGAAAATGTACTGCACCTTTTGTCCTAAAGCAGGACAAGATATTGCTGGTAAAACAGAGTTCATTACTGGTTCCAGTCATTTTAAAAAAGAAACCGTGAAGAATCATGGTGACAGTAAAAACATGAGAATGCCTGGGATTGTGTCATTGCTAGGTCTGGCCCTCGTGCCTCCCCAATCCTGAAAGTAGTGCAACATGCTAGTGATAAAGTCGCAGAAAAAAAGCTGAGGGAATTGAAAATCAAATTCAATGCAGAATATATGACTCTGAGCCTGAATAAGCAGGAAAAAACTAATTGTACATAGTAGAATAAAAAAGTGAAAAAAGAAACAAATGACTGGACATTTAAGTATTAACGGTAATATGATTCAGTATGATATACTCAACATTGCACATATTGTGTATGTAAAGAATACATTGTATAAACTATGGGAGGCAGAGTAAACAAAGGCAGACAGTACAGAGGGGAAAGAAAAGGCAGTGTGAGGTAGCAATTTAACAATGATATCATCATGTCATATGACATCACTATATTTTGGCTCCTGAATATTTGATTTGGTGCCTAAATATTTTGGGTTTAGGAGCCAATGGCTCCTAGATTTTTTTTTTTTTTGCCTGGAGCCCAGTATCTCACAAAAGTAAGTACACCCCTCACATTTTTGTAAATATTTGATTATGCCTTTTCATGTGACAACACTGAAGAAATGACACTTTGCTACAATGTAAAGTAGTGAGTGTACAGCTTGTGTAACAGTGTAAATGTGCTGTCCCCTCAAAATAACTCAACACACAGACATTAATGTCTAAACCACTGGAAACAAAAGTGAGTACACCCCTAAGTGAAAATGTCCAAATTGAGCCCAAAGTGTCAATATTTTGTGTGGCTGCCATTATTTTCCAGCACTGCCTTAACCCTCTTGGGCATGGAGTTCACCAGAGCTTCACAGGTTGCCATTGAAGTTGTCTTCACTCCTCCTTGACGACATCACAGAGCTGGTGGATGTTAGAGACCTTGTGACTCTCCACCTTGCATTTGAAGATGCCCCACAGATGCTCAATTGGGTATTTTATTCTGTCACTGGATGTACAAGAATGCACTGCAGGCATCTCAGGTGGAAGCTGTTGAGTTTCCTCTCATGGCTCAAATCTCATGCCTTGCTGCAGTAGAGGAGTTTGCTAAAAAGTTAATGTTATCGATCAAATCTGTACCAAGTAAATTAAATCTGGGAAACAGAATGTCCATGTTCAAGTAAATACAAATATTCATTGCGGTGCACAGGATACAAAGATCGCTCTTCCTGCGACTGCCGCGGTGGTGCTGAAGAGACAGCTATGCTTCAGCACCACCAATGGTTTGGACGGCCGGAGAGCACGTGGCGGTGGGTCGGGGCCGCCGACACACACACGGCCGGTGATTGGAGCGCTGCACGGAAGTATTCCACCATCCATCAGGCGAGGGGAGAATATAAAAGGGCGATACTCCACTTGCAAGAGAGAGCGAAGTCTCCCCATGCATGTGCGCAAGTCTCCTCTGTGTTTCAGGCAGTGTTCGACAAATGCACGTGTACTAATCGCTGTTGTTTGTTTGTTTGTTTGTTTGTTTTTTCAGCTGGCTGTAACCGCAGATGGCGGAGACCCTCACCGCACAATCGCACTTCAACGCGCACACACGCGCCCCTACACCCTCTTTACAGAATGTCCCGAATAAAGATTTCACTACGGAAAACACTAAAATGGTCTCCTGTGTGTCTGTGCTTTGCCCACCGCTGAATAAATTCCCTGCACCATATACTACTCACCAGGGCCGGAGTGGGACTCATTTTCAGTCCTAGAGTTTCAAGCCTTACACCGGCCCACTTTAGTTCACGACTGACTAGATTAAAATAATGTTATTATTTAATGATAAAATAATAAAATAATGTTAAATAATGTTATTACCTCAGTATATAGGCCTGCAACAGTGCACTGTTCTCTACAGCCTTATAATTCATTGTATTTTTCAAACATATCGTCATTTCCAAATCAGTGCGAATACAGTAGCCTAAGTGTTGCTTCACAGTGAAGATTTATTTAACAACAATATTCTTTACAACAACACAATGTAATGTTTAACAGTATCAGAATATATTTTCTGTAAAAATAAATAAATAAAAATTTGTGTTAATAAATATCTAAACCTTGAAATGAAAAAATATCAAATAAATACAAATATAAAATAAAAAAATCAATAATAAAGAATAAAATGAAATATATTACACTTCCTAATGACACCATCATCTCTTCTTCCTTTGCATAAGTTAAGGAAATGGCTGCTTTACAACTTGATCATGTTTGCTTATTCACACACTGTGGTACAGCTTAACTGTGTCTACCACAGTGACTTCTGTGTCTTCTACAGCCTGGTAGCTACCTCTCCTCAGGTACATTGTTGTATTATTCAAATGATGTAACTGATAACGTGCAATGAATAGGAAAGGCAATTTTGGTTGGTGAGGGGGGGGTTTTGCAAATTCCATATACTATACACACTGACTCTGTATATGACTTTTGCATAAGTTAAGGAAACGGCTTAACAACTCGATCATGTTTGCTTATTCACACACTGTGTTTGCTTAACTGTTCAATGTCTTGCCCAAGGACACTTCGGCATATGGAGTCACCCGGGCCAGGAATCAAACCGCCAACCCTATGATTAGTGGACAACCCACTCTACCAACTGCGCCACAACCGCCCAAATAAACTCTTTTGGAGTTAATTTCAACACTTTGTCCGGAGGGGTCCACACTCCACAGTGTCATTTTAACATTTTTTAAACTGTTGGCATTTTAACACTTTAATAGAGTTCACATCAACTCTTTGTATAATTGAAATTTTACAATACTCAGTGCTGCAGCATTGCTGCAGAGGTTGAAGCGGTGGGGGCTCAGCCTGTCAGTGCTCAGGCTCAGACCTTACAACGCACACTGCATCAAATTGGTTTACATGGCTGTCGTCCCAGAAGAAAGCCTCTTCTAAAGAAGATTCTAAACCCCACAAACAGTTTGCTGAAGTAGGAATAACTTTCATGAAATGTATCAGTCAGGATTTAGACCTCATCATAGCACAGAAACAGTGTTAGGTAAAGTAATAAATGACCTACTACTGGCCTCTGATCAAGGTTGTGTCTCCTAGCTTGTGTTACTTGATCTTAGGGCAGCTTTTGATACTATAAATCATACTTTCCTCCTTGATAGATTAGAAAGTGTTGTTGGCATTAAGGGAATGGTCCTCTCCTCGCTCAGGTCTTATTTGACCGATCGTTATCAGTTCGTAGATGCAAATGGCGATTTGTCCTCGCGTACCGAGGTTAAATATGGAGTTCCACAAGGTTCTTAATAAAAGGAAGCTTAATAAAGTTGAGGATTGAGGATTGTGTAAAAGACATTAGATGTTGGATGCTAACTAACTTCCTTTTACTTAATTCTGATAAGACAAAAGTACTTGTACTAGGACCACGTATAGCTAGAAGTAAGCTTTCTGATCTCACAGTAACTCTGGATGGACTTTGGGGGGTGGGCGAATGATGTAAAATGCACTAGAAACATCGAAAAACATGATTCTCACTGTGCTTCCTGTTCTCTCCATGTGTGAGTAAGCCTACTATGCAGTAGGTAGATGATCGCTGATTTGGGTCTGGTATGCAAACTGCAGCGGATCAAAAGTGTCACGATCAGCTTCAGGTGTCTCAGGACCAGTCTCTTAAAAGGTCAGCACCACAGGTCTGTAGTCATTTGAGGTACTGGGATGAGCTTACTTGGGCAGCAGAACAATGCAGGTCTTCCACAGTTGGGGTACCTTTTTCAGCATTAGAGAAAGATTGAAGAGGTGTTGAAACCCACCTGCAAGCTGTGTGGCACACGCCTTGAGCAGCCTGGGGTTGATGTCTGCGCCCATAGTTTTGTTGATTCAGAGCTTGGATAGCTCTCGTCACAAGTGGCTTGATGTTAATAATGGGCTGGTGGAGAGGGAGGGGGTCATTGGGGTGCCTGTGTCTGTGATGATTCCTGTATTGTCTGCATCATCAGGAGTGAGTGAATGTCCATTTGAGCTGAGTCAAACCTGTTGAAAAACCAGTTTAGCTCATTTGCATGTTCCAGGAAGTCCTCCATGGCTGGCCTGAAATTTTTAAGCCCAGTAATCCTGTTCATGCTTTGCCATACCTCTTTGGCACCGTTTCTTTCCAGCTTGCACTCTAGCCTCTCCCAGTAGCTGTTTTTTTAGCTTTCCTCAGCCCCCTCCTTAACTCCTTTTGGACTGACCTGACCTCCTCATTGTCTCCTTCCATGTATGCTCTTTTTTTCCTGTTTAGGAGGGCTTTAATGTCTTTGTTGATTCATGGCTTGTTGTTTGAAAAACAGCAGACCTTCTTTGTGGGTACAATGCTGTTCTCACAGAAGCGTATGTAATCCGTAATACACTGGGAAAGTCCCTCAATTTCTTCTGCAGGATCCTCAAGGAACAGGCCCAAGTCTGTGCTCTCAAAGCAGTCCTGCAGGGCCTTTTCGACCTCACTGCACCACACCTTTAGGGATAAGGTCTAGAGACATGCTTAGCCAGTCCATCACCTTCAGCCTCAGCTTCTTTAGCAAGGCAGGGGTCGTCTTGGAGGTGTGTTTGGGGTCATTATCATGCTTGGATACTGCATACTGATCATGCTCTGGTTCAGTATGTCACAGTACATGTTGGCATTCATGGTTCCCTCAATGAACTGTAGCTCCCCAGAGCCGGCAGCACTCATGCAGCCCCAGACCATGACACTCCCACCACCATGCTTGACTGTAGGCAAGACATACTTGTCTTTGTACTCCTCACCTGGTTGCTGCCACACATGTTTGACACCATCTGAACCAAATAAGTTTATCTTGGTCTCATCAGACCACAGGACATGGTTCCAGTAATCTATGTCCTTAGTCTGCTTGTCTTCAGCAAACTGTTTGCGGGCTTTCTTGTGCATCATCTTTAGAA
The DNA here is from genome assembly GCA_012411365.1 of Ameiurus melas. Classification (NCBI taxonomy): domain Eukaryota; kingdom Metazoa; phylum Chordata; class Actinopteri; order Siluriformes; family Ictaluridae; genus Ameiurus; species Ameiurus melas. The sequence goes on from CM022761.1 coordinate 27,598,680, forward strand.
GAGGTTCCTTCTGAGATGACAGCCATGCAGACCAATTTGATGCAGTGTGCGGCATATGGTCTGAGCACTGACAGGCTGACCCCCCACCGCTTCAACCAATGCTGGCAACCAATGCTGGCAGCATATGTCTATTTCCCAAAGACAAAGTCTGTATATGACTCTCAGCGCATGCACTCAACTTCATTGGTGGACCATGGCGAGGCCTGTTCTGAGTGGAACCTGTCTTGTTAAACCACTGTATGGTCTTGGCCACCATGCTGCAGCTCAGTGTCAGGGCCTTGGCAATCTTCTTATAGCCTAGGCCATCTTTATGTAGAGTAACAATTCTTTTTTTCAGATCCTCAGAGAGTTCTTTGCCATGAGGTGACATGTTGAATTTCCAGTGACCAGTATGAGGGTGTGTGAGAGCGATGACACCAAATTTTACACACCTGCTCCCCATTCACACCTTGTAACATTAACAAGTCACATGACACCAGGGAGGGAAAATGGCCAATTGTGCCAAATTTAGACATTTTCACTTGGGGGTCTACTCACTTTTGTTGACAGCGGTATAGACATATTTGTGTGAGTTATTTTAAGGGGACAGCAAATTTACACTGTTACACAAGCTGTACACTCACTACTTTACATTGTAACAAAGTGTCATTTCTTCAGTGTTGTCACATGAAAAGATATAATCAAATATTTACAACAATGTGAGGGGTGTACACACTTTTGTGAGATACTGTACCTGGATTGGTAGGAAACACTTTAGCTTTGGAAGTAGTTTTAAAAAGCAAATTACCTTCTCTGTAGTTATTACTCTTGTGAGATACTGTATATGAGTGTGTCTATATATATATATATATATATATATATATATATATATATATATTGTAGCGGGATGGGCGATGCACAGAGACACGGAGGCGGAAGTAGAGCAAAAAAAACCTCAGGCTTTATTCTTGGTTGGGTAGAGTGTAGGTCCGGGGGGCGTGTGTGTAGGTCTGCGGGGCCGGGCTGGCACCGTGACGCTCGCGGGGGCGTGTCGGGGGAATCCCGGAAGAAGCCTCGGGGTTCTCGGGCAGTCTCTCAGCGCTGCGCGTCGTCTCGGCCGGCGCGGTCCTCTTCCGTGTCGGTGCCTTCCGCCGAAGTGTATACCGGGAAAGAGAGAGAGAGAGAGGGAGCGAGAGAGAGATTAGTCAGCTTTTTAACAGGGAGTACGCGTGAATACCTGTACGGGGATCTCTCTCAGACGTCAACCGTTTCGGTATGTTGGTATTCAACTTTCCCGGGGCGGAAGGGCGTCCTTTTATTTCCGCCATCCGGGTCACGAGTGGTTGAATTCTTCCGTCCGATCCTCCAATCCCCGGACGGTACAGCATCGGAGGGTCCTCCCCGGCATGGCGTCCTCTCCGGTTGACACAAGGCCCACCGCGGGGCTGCCTGCTTTGTGCCGGTACGGCAGTTGGAAAAGGAGTGATTCTCTTTATGCTCGCACCGAGTGTCAGTCCGTCGCGACAGTACCCCCCCCCAGCTCCGAGCCTACTGCCGCCGGGTGGTGGGCCCATAGCGCGCCCCTTCGCGGAGAGCCCGTCTGCGTTCCGTAGGGTCTCCGCCCGGTGTTGGACCTGGAAGCAGAAGTCCTGTAGGGCGAAACCACAGAGTTACCCTTGGCATTGGTGTCCTTGGCCTTGGCCATCCATTGGAGGGGAGCGTGGTCCGTCACCAGAATGAAGGGTCGGCCCGCCAGGTAGTACCTCAGCTCCTCAATGGCATGATGTCCATCAGTCGTTGGAAGGTGGCTGGGGCCCCATGTAGCCCAAAGGGGAGGACCCGGTACTGCCAGTGGCCCGTGGAGGTGCTAAAGTCTTGGGTCGAGCTTCGGCCGCTAGGGCCACTTGCCAGTACCCCTTGGTGAGGTCCAGGGTGGAAATGAATCGGGCCCTCCTCAGGCACTCCACAAGGTCGTCCACTCGGGGGAGGGGGTAGCTATCAAAGTCCGAGACCTGGTTGAGTCGGCGAAAGTCGTTGCAGAGTCGAATACTCCCGTCGGGTTTTGGCACTACCACGATGGGGCTGGACCAGGGGCTGTTGGACTCTTCGATGACTCCGTCTCGTAGTATTCGTTCCACCTCTTCCTCGATGGCCTTACGCTGGGCCTCTGGGACACGGTAGGGCCTCTGTCTCACCACTACCCCTGGTGGTGTCTGCATGTGGTGGTGCACCACTTGGGTCCTTCCTGGGGAGGAGGAGAACACGTCCGCGAACTGGTCCACGAACTCGAGGAGCTCCTGTCTCTGGGCGGGGGTGAGGTCCTCCCCGAGGTCGACCAAAGCACGCTTGTCATGATCTGTGTCTAGGGTGGCGTATGCTGAAACGACCGGGGCCGGTTCCACCCACTTCTTCAACAGGTTAATGTGATATAGTTTTCCGTCCGTTCTCCTACCGGGCTGTTGCAGGCGGTAGTTGACGGCGCCCTGACGCTCTAGAATGGTGTAAGGCCCCTGCCAGTGGGCCAGGAACTTGCAGGCGCTACTGGGTACCAGAAGAAGTACCTGGTCCCCTGGGTGGAACTCTCGAGGCTGCGCCGGGCGGTTGTACAGCCGCTGCTGTTCCTCCTGGGCGACGCACATGTGCTGTTGGACTATCGGTCCCACTCGGTCGATCCGGTCTTGCATTTCTCGTACATATTCCACGACCGAGCGGTACGGGGACGGCTGTTCCTCCCAGGCTTCGCGGGCGACGTCCAGTAGTCCTCGAGGGCGCCGGCCGAACAGCAGCTCGAAGGGGTTGAAGCCGGTGGATGCCTGGGGACACTCCCGGACGGCAAAGAGTACGTAAGGAAGGAGGAGGTCCCAGTTCCTCCCTTCTTCGTCTACCAACTGCCGCAGCATTCGTTTGAGCGTCTGGTTGAAACGTTCGACCAGCCCATCAGTCTGGGGGTGGTAGACCGACATCTTCAGGTGCTTCACCTGCAACAGCCGACACAGATCAGACATTAACTTGGAGACAAAGGGCGTACCTTGGTTGGTTAGGATGTCTTTGGGGATTCCCACGCGGCTGAACAAGAGTACCAGCTCCCTGGCGATGTTGGGGGAGGTGGCTTTGCGTAGTGGTACCACCTCCGGGTACCGGGTGACGTAGTCCACGATCACCAGGACGTACTCGTGGCCCCGGACCGACTTGGGGAGGGGCCCCACGAGGTCCATGCCGATCCGCTCGAAGGGAACGCCGATGATGGGTAGAGGGATGAGGGGCGCCGGCGGGGGCCTCCGGGGAGCGGTGCGTTGGCACTGGAGACACTGCTGGCAGAATCTCTGGACGTCGGCGCTCATCCCGGGCCACACGAATCGGTCCCTCAGTTTTTCCACTGTGTTCCGCTGTCCCAGGTGACCGCCGAGCGGGTGGACATGGGCGAGATGCATGACGAGTGGCGCTTTCGTCCTTGGTACCACCAGGAGATCTACCTGCTCCCCGCAGTGGCAGGCCCGTTGGTAGAGGAGGCCACCCCGGACGAGGAAGTACGAGGTGGGAAGTCTCAGGTCGGGGTTTTGGTCGACCCCCTCTACAACCCGTACTTGGGCCCAGCAGTGCTTAAGTCGGTCGTCCTCCTTCTGTTCCCGACCAAAGCTCCCCTCTCGGTTTACCTGATGGACGACAACCGACATAGGGTTAGTTGATATAGCGTACTCACCTTCGGGAGTGGCGTCCCCGTTGTCCTGGGCCAGGTAAGCGGTCCGGGCCCAGGTCCTCTGCTTCCAACGTCGTGGTTTCCCTGTCTCAGCGTCCCGGCCCGGCGGGCATCCTGGCCAGTTCCTCCCCAGGAGTAATGGTACGGGGAGGTCAGGGATCACGCCTACGTGGAGAGACCAGCTCCCGGTCACGCCCTGGATTGGCACCTCGGCTGTCGGGACTTCCCGGGTGTCCCCATGAACGCAGGTCACAGTGAGGCTTCCCCCTGGTCGGAGTCCGCTGGGGAGAATGGACGGTCGGGCGAGGGTCACCCAACTCCCGGTGTCCAGCAGCGCGGTGATCGGCCTCCCTTCAATCCACACCTTCTGGGTGGGCCCCTTCGGCAACTGTTGTACATGGAGGGCGCAGCCGGCCAGATAAGGTTCCGTGGGCTCGTCAGTGGGCTTTGCTTGGGCGGGTGACCTCCGGCGGGTTCGCCAAGTGCCGGCTGGGCGTGGCGGTCAGACCGATCCGGCCCCGGGTTAGGTCCGAGGCTGTGGTTTGGGTGGAGCTGAGGGTGGCGGTGGTTCGCCCAGGGCGTTAGAGCCCTGGTGTGTGCCCAGCTCCCGCTCCGCTGATCGCCCTGGGTCGTCATCAGGAGCCAGGGGGAGTAGGCGGCAGAGCTCGCGCCCGGCCGGAGAGGCGTGGAGGCCGCGCGGGACTGTAGCGCCACCAGAGTCTCTGTCGCCGCCTGGAGGCTTTCCGTAAATTGTTGGGTGACGGCCTGTTGCTGTACACTGGTCTGCAACAGCTGCTGTAATGTCTGCTCCATTTTTTCTTTTTTTTTTTTCTTCGTCGGAAAGGACAAAAAAATTTACTAATAGTCTCTTTTCCTTTTTTTCTCTCTCTTCGTCGGAAAAAATACTAATAATAGTCTCTTTTTCTTTTTCCTCTCTTCGTCAGAAAAAAGCACTAATAATAGTCTCTTTTTTTTTCTTTTTAGGTGAGGGGCGGTTCTGTGCTCATGCCCGCATCCTCCACCAGTGTAGCGGGATGGGCGATGCACAGAGACACGGAGGTGGAAGTAGAGCAAAAAAAACTCAGGCTTTATTCTTGGTTGGGTAGAGTGTAGGTCCGGGGGGCGTGTGTGTAGGTCTGCGGGGCCGGTCTGGCACCGTGACGCTCGCGGGGGCGTGTCGGGGGAATCCCGGAAGAAGCCTCGGGGGTTCTCGGGCAGTCCCTCAGCGCTGCGCGTCGTCTCGGCCGGATAGATTAGACCACTATATAGAAAGTAAAGGGCTTCTTTCACCGTATCAGTCAGGATTTCATAAAGGAAGGGGGAAAATGGATTCTGTATTATGCCTAGAGTCAGAAGTTAGCGAAGCTCAGATTAACAACGAAAGTGTAGTTTCTGTATTTTTTGATGTTGAAAACGCATATGATCATCTTTGGAAAGATGGACTTCTAATTATACTCCACAAACTAGGAATAAATGGTAAGATATATAATTGGGTATTAGACTTCCTGAACAGAAGAACAATAGAAGATAAAGTAGGTGCAAAATTTTCAAATAGATATGCAGTGGAAAATGATACTTCACAAGGCAGTGTGTGTAGCCCAAAACTGTTTAATAGTATGATTAATAACATATTTGATCAGGTAGGAGAAAATATAGGTATGTCGCTTTATGCGGATGATGCGGCACACTGAGTTAGGGGTCGGAATATAGAATATTTAAGAAAAAAAGAAAAAAAAAATTTTTTAAAAAAAAAAAAATTTAAAAAAAAAAAAAGAAAAAAAAAAAGAAAAGTAAGAAGAGTGATTTAATTTTTAATTAAAAAAATATAAATTTTTTTTTTTTTTTTATAATATTATAAAATAAATTTTTTGTGGGTGTTGGTTTGTGTTTAAAAAGGTTATTTTTTTTTTTTTTTTTTTTTTTTTTTTTGTGAGGTGGGTTTTCTCTTTTTTTTTAATTAAAAAAAAAAAAAAAAAAATTTATAATTTTTTTTTTTTTTTTTGGGGGGGGGGTGGGCGCAAGTAGGGCATCGCTCATAAATATCTATCAGGCTCTTATGAGAGCCATCTTTGATTATGGCTGCCTAGCATATACGTCAGCATCGTAATCAAATCTTAAAAAGCTTGATGTGGAACAAGCACAAGCACTCCGGATCTGTACTAGAGCATTTAAATCATCACCAGTGACTGCATTACAGATTGAGACAGGAGTTTTATGGGACTAACTTTAATAGTTTTGGATGGTTAGGAAATGCAAAGTTACAAAATGCAGGTCTCAGTCAGCTACAAGTAAGCCCCATTGTGGCGATACCAACTGTACAACCCTGGAGATTCATAAAACCATCTGTAGATACAAGATTACAACAAATATTAAAAGAGGATTCTAAAATAGCGCCACAGGGGATAATAATTCAAAACTATATGGACCAGTATCAGGATAAATTACTCATATACAGATGGGTCAAAACAGCCTGAGACAGGCCACAATGGTGCAGCTTTTTTCGTTCCTTGTTACAAAGTATCAGTCAAAAAAAGAGCAACCGATCATTTATCAGTGTACACAATAGAACTATTAGGAGTCCTATTGGCACTGCAGTGGCTGGAAAAAAAAATCTGAACCAAGATGTTGCTATAGCTTCTGACAGTCTATCAGCACTAGGTATGAGGAGGTAAGAACTGAGCTAGAGATCTTGGGAAATGCACCGTCCCCTAATAAACTATCTAAAATATACTGGGATAAGTGAGATACTTTAGTAACTTAGTATGAATATCTAATTTATAGTTTTTTTTTTTTTTCCTTTTTTTGGTTTATTTATATAACATTGTTATTGTAATTATTTTTATTTCATTTATTAAAAAAAAAAATCCTGCCATTCTGCTGCCCATACTCCAGTCCAATAGGTAGCAGCTGGTTTGCAACCGCCATTAAAACCGCCATTAAAACAATAAAGAGGAAGAAGAAGAAGAAGTCCCGCTGACGTTAGCATAGGTCATACGTCAACAGGTCCGCCATATTGGAAAGGACTAGACACAACGGTATTTTAATTTATGTGTCTGGAGAGGTTGGAGTCTAATCTGATAAATCGTATAACTTGCTTCATGTTCAACCGATTTTCAGGCGATTTGTTTTGTTATCAACGTCTTACATATCGTAGATGACGATAACATAATTATAGCTAATATCCAGATTAACCCAATTGCTGAAAACTTCAAACAAAATTGTAAGATGTAGGATAAATGTTCAGTTAGACATTAATAAGTAAGATAAAACCTGACACTTCTGAGCATTTCGTGTATCCTTCGTTCTTTTCATATTCAATTAAGAACCAAATATCAGAAAAAAATGTCTTCCAAAATCCAAAATGAAAAAAATATTTATTTGTTGTTTCGTTTTGGATTTGTAAATGAATAATAACATAACAAGCCATTTTTTTTTCATTTTCTGATATTTGGTTCTTAAAGAGCAAGGGGTTTACGGACACATTCAGATCCTCGTCTGTGTCCAGGTTGTCCAGTTTCCTTCCACCTTCCAAAACTGAGCTGATACATGGATTGCTAATGAAATCAGAATAAAATGAAAATGAAATCAAAGAGGAACTTTTATTCATTTCCTGTTACATTATATTTTCATTTGTGCACTCACAATAAATCCAGAAAATATCATTACACATCTCATATTTCATATTTTATCTAAAATGATTACAAAACATTACACCTGCTCCCGCCACCATCGGCTGCCACACGTATTATAAAATCCTTCTTAATCCTAAACTAATCCTTTTTTATATTAAGAAAATGAAATCATAGAGAAATAAATGAAAATTAAATCACAGAGAATTTTTTACTCTTTTCCTGTTACATACATATGATCATTTGTGCACTCAAAATAAATCCAGAAAATTATCATTACAAATCATGATTTTTCTTTTTTTTAAACTAAAATGATTATAAAATGTTACATTGTTGTGATTATTTCTGAATTGAGAGTAATTTGATATGAATATTAAATTTTATGTGGTGAAATCTAACAATATGGTTAAATATACAGTATGAGAGGTATTTTGTACTTTCTACCTCATGAATACGTTTTACACTTTTTGACTGATCTTCATCCTCTTTACTGTCTAACTCCTACTTTGAATCGTTCACAATCATTGATCTACCTCCACTTTTATATTATCATCATCTTTGCTCTCTTTTTTCTCTTCTTCCAGCTTTTGTTGCAGTTCTCTCACTATTTTCTTTGCTTCCTTGAAGCATTTGTCTTTGTGTTTAGAACTTTTGCAATGCTGGAGATCTACTATCTCATCAAGTTCACAGGCCTCGAGGGCTTTTATAAGCTGTTCTTTGGGGATTTTCAGGGCTTTAATAGGTTTAGTACCTTTTGGCAAGTGAAAGACTAAACTAACCTGATCCCAGACATAAAACTTTTCAGGAGGATCTAGCCTTTGTACTTCTCCTGAAATAAACTGATACCTGTGGGTTTCACAGATGGCTTGTGCTTTCCAGAAAATGCTCCCACCCTTATAACGAACCCACTCACTCGCTTCAAGAAGTGGGTATTGTGTAAAACGATTGTTATCCTCAGGACTATGAATCAGCACGGTGTACACAATCTCCTGTTTGTAGCTGATGGTCTCGTACACTCTGAGAACCGGCTCTTCTCCTCCACAGTTCTGTTCCTTGTACCACTGCATCAGATCAGTGAGCGGAAATGTGAAGCGATAATTGCCGTAGCGGATTTCTCTAGTTGGAATGGGGGTGATGTGGTGAACTTCTCCAGAAAGACTTCTGGCTCATTCAGCTCTTGTGCTTGGTTTGGGAAATTCCTCTCCATGTAGCGCACGTCTGCTGCTCTTATCTCCTCTTTGTTAATTTTAAACCCCACCATGAGAACTCACTTTCAGGAGCACTGAACTGCTCAGACTTCAGTATCCCCGTGAATCCATCCTCATCAGTAGCATGGGCTACATCTGAAACCCAAAATTCAACTGGAGTTGGGTAGGGTGGGATATTCTCCTTGATTAAGTACTTCATTATGTAATCATGAGGCCTGTGCTGGAGCATTTGCTCTTTTAGTTCCTCTAAACTACAATGCTTCCCTTCGATGAAGCGCTCCATGATTCTACGTGTATTTATTCTCTCGCGGATGGTAACCTACAAAAATATGCAACACTCACTGTAAAAATAACTTATATACACATGAACAGTTCTTTTTCACATGAGATCTCATAGTATACATAGATAATACATTATAATACATAATAGTATATAGTTAGAGCATTTCTGGTTATTATATAGTATCATAAGTATATATATATATATATATATATATATATATATATATATATATATATATATATATAGTACATAGATTTGACAGAATATAAAGAAGTTAAATTGGTTGTTTTTATATTTTAGTTTCGTACCTTTTTATGTTGCTGTGGATTCGCGTTTGCCATTTTTCAGAGTGTGGATCAGACAGCCAAAGAAATGACTTATGTTATGTTTCCATCAGTGCCTTTATATCATGTGCTCCGTCCCCTCCCAGATCTCACAGAAAATCTGTGTAAATAGAAACTTAAGGGCTGTGGTGACGTAGAGCTTGTGGAATGACACAGAAGGAGGCATGGAATTATGTACACACAAAGAGAGAGAGAGAGAGAGAATTTCCTTATGATTTATTTAACTTGTATCCCTTTCTCCCATTTGTTTAACAGCAAGTTTTATGGCTGCAACACGAATATAGACCTTAAATGGAATTTGATGTGCATGTAAACGTTGTCATTGTGAAGAATTTTCCCTCTGAAATTTCCTCTGAGAATACCGACCCCTGCTGTCCAGTTTGTAACATGACTCAACCAAATGTCCTCTCCCCACTGATTCCTCCAAAATTTGTGATCAGACCTTAAACTATATATTTCTTGTAATCAATAAAATCAGTCCTTTCTTCTTTCCAAAATGAAAGAATAGCCTTTCTTTTGTTTACATGGCGGATGCCCCTAACATTAAGAGAAACTAATGAAAAAGTCAGTATTAGAAATAATTGGAAGAACTATACACCGTACCTTGGCTTACTTACATAAGTGGAACATCAACTCCTGGCCAACTCTGTCACGATCTCGCCAGCAGATGGCACTGCGGCAACGACGTGCACGCTCAGCTGGAGAGCGCGGGCACGTGCTTGAAGTGCGCATGGACGATAAGACTTTGTTTACAACGGACATGTGCACTTGTTTTGGTTCTGTCCCTGCCCCGTTCAGTTATTGGCGAAGGTGCGAGGGTGTATTTTGAAGTGTTACCAACTGTCAGCAATTAAGGTAATTGTGACTGATTATTTAAACCCCTCGCGTTGCTGTGCACGGCCTGCAGTATTAGAGACTGAAAGGCGTAATGGTGCCATTGTTTCATGTCATAGTTAAACGCGAGTTTCATGTCATAGTTAAATCCGAGTTTCATGTCATAGTTAAATCCGAGTTTCATGTCATAGTTAAATCCGAGTTTCATGTCAGTTAAAGAGATGTGTGGTTTCATGTCATAGTAAAAGAGTTTCATGTCATAGTTAAATCCAGTTTCATGTATAGTTAAACGAGTTTCATGTCATAGTTAAATCCGAGTTTCATGTCATAGTTAAATCCGAGTTTCATGTCATAGTTAAATCCGAGTTTCATGTCATAGTTAAACGAAAGTTTCATGTCATAGTTAAATCCGAGTTTCATGTCATAGTTAAATCCGAGTTTCATGTCATAGTTAAATCCGAGTTTCATGTCATAGTTAAATCCGAGTTTCATGTCATAGTTAAATCCGAGTTTCATGTCATAGTTAAATCCGAGTTTCATGTCATAGTTAAATCCGAGTTTCATGTCATAGTTAAATCCGAGTTTCATGTCATAGTTAAACGAGAGTTTCATGTCATAGTTAAATCCGAGTTTCATGTCATAGTTAAACGAGAGTTTCATGTCATAGTTAAACGAGAGTTTCATGTCATAGTTAAATCCGAAGTTTCTGGTCATAGTTAAACGAGAGTTTCATGTCATAGTTAAACGGTGAGTTTCATGTCAGGTTAAATGAGTTTCATGTCATAGTTAAATCCGAAGTTTCATGTCATAGTTAAATCCGAAGTTTCATGTCATAGTTAAATCAGCGTGTCATTCATAGTTAAACGAGAGTTTCTGTCGTGCAGTTAAATCCGGAGTTTCTGTCATAGTTAAACCGGTTTCATGTCATAGTTAAATCCGAGTTTCATGTCATAGTTAAATCCGAAGTGATGTCATAGTTAAATCCGAGTTTCATGTCATAGTTAAATCCGGAAGTTTCATGTCATAGTTAAACGAAAGTTTCATGTCATAGTTAAATCCGGTAGTTCATGTCATAGTTAAACCGAAGTTTCATGTCATAGTTAAATCCGAAGTTTCGTGTCATAGTTAAATCCGGTTTCATGTCATAGTTAAATCCGGAAGTTTCATGTCGTATAGTTAAACGAAAGTTTCATGTCATAGTTAAATCCGAGTTTCATGTCATAGTTAAATCCGAGTTTCGTGTCATAGTTAAACTGAGGTTCATGTCATAGTTAAATCCGAAGTTTCGTGTCATAGTTAAACGAGTTTCGTGTCATAGTTAAATCCGAGTTTCATGTCATGCGTTAAACGAGAGTTTCCGATGCATAGTTAAACGAGAGTTTCATGTCATAGTTAAATCCGAGTTTCATGTCATAGTTAAATCCGAGTTTCATGTCATAGTTAAATCCGAGTTTCATGTCATAGTTAAACGAGAGTTTCATGTCATAGTTAAACCCGAGTTTCATGTCATAGTTAAATCCGAGTTTCATGTCATAGTTAAACGAGAGTTTCGTGTCATAGTCTTGTTCTAAGTTTTGTGTTTTCTACCTCATTTCTAGGTAACTGATAGATGTTTAAGTTAGTTAAAAGTGGTATTGGTTCCACACCCTGTTTAAGTTCATGTTTCTTGTTTCAGCTCTAGTTTTATGTTTAGACCTTGTTTCCGGCCTCATAGTACCTTGACTTTAATGAATAATAAAGACTTTACTCCTGCACTTACTTCCTGTCCTTGTATCGTAACAAACTCTCCCAATCACATGATCACGAGCTTAATTTAAAACAAGGCATTCTATATACTGTAGATGGGAAAACAAACAAACATTCAAAAATTAATAAGGAACGCTGGGAAAAGAATCAAAGAGAACTAAATGAAAATTAAAATCACAGAGAATTTTTTATTCTTCTCCTGTTACATACATATTATCATTTGTGCACTCACAATAAATCCAGAAAATTATCATTACAAATCAATATATTTCGTATTTTTTAAACTAAAACAATTACAAAACGTTACACTGTTGGGATTTCTACCCACGAATATGTTTCAGACTTTTTGACTGATCTTCATCCTCTTTACTGTCTAACTCCTACTTTGAATCATTCACAATCATGGATCTACCTCCATTTTTATATTCTCATCATCTTTGCTCTCTTTTTCTTTCTCCTCCTCTTCCAGCTCTCGTTTCAACTCCTTCACTTTCTTCTTTGCTTCTGAGGAGCGAATTTTTTGCGACCGTGGTGAGATCTACTTTCTTATCAAGTTTGGAGGCCTCAAGTGCTTCTATAAGACGTTCTTTGGGGATTTTAAGGGCTTTAAAAAGTTTAGTACCTTTTGGCAAGTGAAAGACTAAGCTAACCTGATCCCAGACATAAAACTCAGGGCGGGTTTCAGGAGGATCTAGGCTTTGTGCTTTTCCTGAAATAAACTGGTACTTGTGGGTTTCACAAATGGCTTGTGCGTTCCAGATAATCTTCCCATCCTGATAACGAACCCACTCACTCACTTCAAGAAGCGGGTATTCTTCAAAAAGCTTGTTATCCTCAGGACTGTGAATCAGCACGGTGTACATAATCTCCTGTTTGTAGGTGATGGTACTGTACACTCTGAGAACTGGCTCTTCTCCTCCACAGTTCTGTTCCTTGTACCATTGCATCAGATCAGTGAGCGGAAATGTGAAGCGATAATTGCCGTAGCGGGATTTCTCTAGTTGGAACAGGGGTGATGTGGTGAACTTCTCCAGAAACGACTCTGGCTTATTCAGCTCTTGTGCTTGGTTTGAGAATTTCCTCTCCATGTAGCGCATCTCTGCTGCTCTTATCTCCTCTTTGTTCATTTTTAAGTCCCACCATGAGAACTCACTTTCAGGAGGACTGAACTCCTCAGACTTCAGTATCCCCATGAATCCGTACTCGTCAGTAGCATGGGCTACATCTGAAACCCAAAATTCAACTGGAGTTGGGTAGGGTGGGATCTCCTTGATTAAGTACTTCATCATGGGATCCTGAGGCCTCTGTCTGGGCATTTGCTCTTTCAGTTCCTTTAAACTACAATGCTTCCCTTCGATGAAGCGCTCAGTTTTGTCACGTGCATTTCTTCTCTCGTGGATGGTAATCTACAAAGATATCCAACACTCACTGTAAAAATAACTTATGTACACATGAACAGTTCTTTTAAACATGTGATCTCATAGTATACATAGTTAATACATTATTGGTGGGTTGCACCAATAAGGATTAAATTAAGCACAGTTTTGAGCTAATCTAGGATTTGTTGATCTGGGCTTTATTTTAAATCGAGTTGTGTTTCACCACTTAATTTTAAACACAGATTAACAAATCGGAGATTAGAATTCTAACCTTCGATTAAAATCTCTATTCTCCACCATGATGGATTTGACATTGACAACATTGCGGCAGTGCATGCAGATATCATGAACGTGGCCACCTATGTTCGCGGAGTACTATGCTATGCTACACCAACAGGAGGAGGAATACCAAGCTGCGTTACATAAGCAGCAGGTTGCCAGGAAGTACCTGGGCTTCAATCTACCACCTATGTTCACGGAGAACCATGCCACGCCTAGACAACAGGAGGAGGAGTACCAAGCTGAGCCACGTAAGCGGCAGGTTGTCAGGAAGTACCTGGGCTTCAATCTACCACTTATGTTCATGGAGGACTACACCATGCCACGCCAACAGGAGGAGGATTCCGGGTACAAGTGGGAGTCTGTGGTCGGGGCTATAACTATCTCCCACCCTCCCTCCCCTATAATGGATCTAGTTCAGCAAACGGAGTCAGCGGAGAATGAAGGTCAGCCTCCCTGCTTGTCTGAGGACAGCGTTCAGCTTTTCAGGTCAGCTGAGGACGCTGTTCAGTCATGTGGGTTGGCTGAAGACGTTGCTATCAAGTGCTCCCCTCTGTTTGCCAACCCCATGCACAACACCACTGTGTTTGCTGGATCATCTGAGGACATCGCTGTGCTTGCCAGTTCATCTGAGGACGTCGCTCTGCGCTCCACGCAGATGTTGCTCTGAGCTCCAGCCCCGCTGAGGACGTCACTCTGCTTTCCGGTTCCGATGTGGATGTTGCTCTGCTTTCCTGTTCCACTGAGGATGTTGCTCTGCTTTCCTGTGGCATTGAGGACATCACTCTGCTTTCCTGCTCCACTAAGGACGTTGCTCTGCTTTGCAGTTCTGCTGGGGCCATTTTTCCCAAGGGGCCAGGACCACCAGATGGAGGGAGTGCATTTTTGGGCGCTCTGGGAGAAGCAAAAAAGATGCAGCACAGGAGAGAAGGGACACATTTCTCACTGGTGGTGTTGCGACACAGCTCTCCATTTTCTCCACCTGGGTTTGGAATAGGAATGCGAGTACAGTCAAATGCTCCTATAACGACCTATACCGCTTCTATAAAATCCAGCTGATGTTTCTCCTGTTGGGGCAGGAAGGCTGCAATTGCCCCTGATACTCTTCCAACAATTCTGCTCACAGTTGATTTATCTACTCCAAAGAGGTCCCCATTCACCATTTGGAGAAAACCAGTAGTGTAAAAGTGCAAGGCAATTAAAAGCTGGAGCATGGGTGGCATGGCTGCATTTCAGTCATTGCCATGTATTGCAGGTTCAATTTATTTATTTAATCTAATCACAGTTTTCTTGCTGAGTCGATACCTGTTCAGCGCCATCATAAAACTCAACAGGGCTGAGACAGTCCCTTATTTTTCTGTGAGGAACTCTTTCATTTTCTGCAGTCCACCAAATAAGTGCTGCCATTTTGACAATTTAAACCTCCTCAACAGCAAAGTTTTAATTGGATCATTAACTGAAATTTAAATCTGAGTTTAAAGTGATGGAGCAACAAGATTATAGTTAATCCAGGTTTAATGTGAAATCAAATCCAGGATTAAAGTGATGGTTAAATGTAAGCTTGCTTATTTTTAAACAAGGTTTAAAGTTTGCTGCAACAGAATTATTAGATAAACCTTGATTTAATCTAGATTTAAGCTTAATCCGTATTGGTGCATCCCACCCTATTAGTAGTATATGGTTATCATATAGTATATAAAGAATATATAAAATAGTGCATAAATTTAACAGCATGTAAAGAAGTAAAATTAGTTGTTTTGATATTTTAGTTTTGTACCTCTTCGTGTTGCTGTGGATTCGCGTTTGCCATTTTTTAGAGTGTGGATCAGACAGCCAAAGAAATGATTCATGACTTTTATCCTTCCAATGCTGCCTCTATATTATGTGCTTCATCCCCTCCCAGATCTCACCGACATTCTGTGGAAATAGAAACTTAAGGGCTGTGGTGAGGTAGAGCTTGTGCAATGACACAATAGGAAGCAGGAAATAGTGTACGCACAGAGAGAGAGAGAGAGAGAGAGAGAGAGAGTTTTCTTTCAGTCTTAGTGCTTAAGCTAATATATCTTCCTTTCCTGGATAATACTTAAAGGCTTATTTAGCAGCAGGGAGAATCTTAACTAAGTATCTATCCCTATTTAATATTACTGGTGTAATGTAGCCCAGATATAAGGTAATACGTAAGAGTATTTATAGTTTATTTATGGCATTTTGCAGACACCCTTATAAAGAGAGACTTACAGTACATTTACCTAATTTATACTTTTGAGCAGGTAAGAGTGAAAGCTTGGCAGTGCTAGGATTTGAACTCACAAACCTCCGATCAATAGTCTGATGTCTAACACCACAGTGGAATCTTATATCCCAAGACATTAACCAGAACAGATTGTACATCTTTCCAAAATTAAATAAGTTTTTCACAACTCCAAACTCACGTGTGTGGTGTGCATTTAAGCAGCTACATTATCTTGAGCATAGTTGTTGTGTTGAGTGTTTTATTTGTTTGTTTATTTATTTATTTGGTGTAAAAAAAAAATTGGAGTAAAAACTTTCCTCTTGAATTGTCTCTCAATCCTACTAAATTAATCAATGTCACTACATTATTTTCAAAACTTCGCTCAATGATGAGGAATCTACCCTTCTTATCATTTTTTTTCTTTATAATACTTGAATTTGACCTATAAGAACATTTATATAAAAACAAGAGAAAGGAATATTTTGTATATATTGTAACATCATTTTTACAGGTCTAGGACAAAGGTCAAAAATATACTTATTATTACTCTCTATGTACAGGTTAAAAGTCAAAGGGGTCAGGATCATAAAATTGAATGACCCTGACAGCTCAAAGAGGTCATCATCATAAAATATATTTATGTTGACATATTTATGTTGGCATCATAAAAAATAGTTATGTTAAATCCGGTTCCCATACATTCCAGACACACACACATGTTCTCATACATAGTATGGTCATGTGTATTTCACACACACATACACACACACACACACACACACACACACACACACGCCATGCACAAACATAAGCATGCATACAACCCTGTCTATACAAGCATACACCCAGAAACCACAAACAAGTTCTTTCCTTTCACATAGATTGTGAAACACTCCTGAGTCAGGCCTATTCAGTGGTTAAATTCCACACACAAACAACTGTGCATTCACAGACACCACACACATTACACACATGCATACGTTACAGTCTACAAAAGTCGAGCACTCCGAGAGTCAGGCCTAGGTCAAAGGTGAACCCCGTAAAACCCCGTTCCGATGTGTTACACACACACACACACACTGACACAGAGACACACTCATGCATACGACCCTGTCTATAAAAGCACACACTTCCTTTAAGCTGTATAACAATAGTAACTAAAATTCAGTGTCATTTACAATACAAATATCATACCTAACATCACTGCAGGTTTTATAGATATAAAAGCACTGAATGAATTGAGCAATATAGACAAAAAAAAAGGAACACTCTGGATCTACTACTTTTATCCCTCTTACAGAATTATCCACAGCCCAAAGGCTGCTAATTCTGCGTAAAGAGCAAACTGACTACAGTGGAGCTAGAAGGCTATATGTGTGAATGAAAAAAGATTTTAAAAAAATCATAATAAGGTATCAGTACATGAAATTACATTACACAATGTAGTTGATGTTTATACTAATAAGCAGAAACGTAATCATGCTTTTCTTTCCTATAGCACACATGAAAAGCCCTCTCTAGATGAGCAAATTTATGAAATGAAACTTTTTCATTGTTTTCCACTGCTACAGTAAACTAAAGAGTAGATTTTCAAATTACACTGCTAAACATGACTAGCATTAGCTACGTGTAGTAGTGCAAATAGTCCATCAACTTTATTAGCAGGTGTAGCGTATAGACAAGTCCACTATTGGTCATATCACAATTGAGAATATGTCCCAAATTCATTGCTTTATTAGAATTTATTTGCAAGTGAAATAATACTCACATTGAAACATCCTTTGTATAGTATTGGTTCAATCTACATGTCCTCTAACACAGTCTTAACTGTCTGAATTGGTCCAGACATGTTAAATGGGTAGGGGAGGGGATTTAACATAAGTGATTTGAAGTTATCAAGCCAGTCTCGTTAATTTACTACTTTCTTCTAGAACTCATTTAATAGATCTTGTATGGTAGCACTACTTGTATTATTCTCTGCTTGATAGATCGCTTTGCTTGTATTCTTTCATTTGTAAGTCGCTATGGATAAAAGCATCTCTTAACCCTCTTACCCCTAAGTTCCCACAGTATTATGTCCCATAACCCTATATTCCCCAGAGAAACAGCACGCCAACCCTGAGTTCCTGGGCCAAAATCAACATTTTAATTTTTTTTTTTCATCCACAGCACGGAAGAGGAAATCTTGTTCATCAGATGTGCGATGTACATCTAGACAATCTGATAACAAACTACACACAACATTTATGTTGAGAAAATTCAGCTTTCTCTTTGTTCCAAAATAACATTGGACCAGATCCATAGTTTACATCATCTGCCCACATGTATTTAAACTGTATTACAAGTACTGAACATTCATTTTATTATTTTTTATGAAGTACCTTCAACATAGGAAAATAAAAGCACATCACCTATTTAGATTATGTCTATGATTAAGTTCACATTCAATTAAGAAATGAAGCTCATGTTAAGGCTATTTCTTCCACAGAGGTCTTCAGAAGAAATTGATGGCCAATTCCCTAGGCATTGTGCCTCATTTTAAAATAACCACTCACATGCAGATACAGAAAGTCCATCCATCCATCCATCCATCTTCAACCGCTTATTCCTTCTTCAGTGTCGCAGGGAACCTTGAACCTATCACAGGAGGCATCGGGCACAAGGCGGGGTACACACTGGACAGGGTGCAGATACAGAAAGTATGATATTTAATGTTATATTAAATAACATTAATATAATGTTTTGGCTTCATTTTTAATTAAAAAATGTAATTAGACCAAAGCTTCGTTAAACACTAGGATCACTGATCTGAACATTACACCTACTGTGTATACTCAACTACTGTCTTATAAATTGTCCAAATCACACCTTTTAGGTTTCTTGATTAAAAATGGATTTTCTCTCCCTCTCTCTCTCTCCCTCCCTCATCCTTTGCGGTCCAGGGCTGTTAGAGTCCTTACTAGAACCAGAAGATATGACCATATCACCCCGATCTTATCAACACTGCATTGGCTCGCAGTGAAATCTCGCATTGATTATAAAGTACTATTATTAGCCTATAAAGCACTAAACGGTCTCATGTCACAGTATCTAAGCGACCTTTTGGTTTTCCATGAACCGCCACAGCTACTTAGATGAAAAGATGCAGGCTATTTGACGGTACCTCGAGTAGTGAAGGCTACAGCAGGAGGAAGAGCTTTCTCACAGTTATGGAACAGTCTTCGAATTAATGGTTGGGACTCAGACACAGTCTTAGTGTTTAAGTCTAGGCTTAGAACATATTTGTTTTCTCAAGCTTACCATAACTAGACTTTCTGTTACGCAAAGCACAGTCTTAACAGTCTCTTCTCTCCCTCTCTCCTTCTGACGAGCCACACAGGATTTTATGGAGATACTAGAGATTCTGATCCTTTCTGTTCTCCGGACCTGCCTGATCCGTTTCGGATGTCCTACCTCTGGATGGAGCTCTCATCTACTCAAATTTCAGATTGCTGGGACTACGGCTACTTCTAAGGCCAAACAGACTTCATATAAATCCATTATGAACTTTTTTACACTATCTGTTGTTACACAGATGAGGTTCGTCCGCCATTTTTTATTTCGAGCTACATCTTGTAAACTAGGAATTTTCTGACAGCTCAGATTTGTATAACATGACCGCTGCAATGTCAAACACTCAAACTGCGATGACTTCAGCAGTAAAATGGGGTTAAGTAGTTATCTCGTAATTTCTGTGTAAGAATTTGTATAATTGACTGTTATTAATGTCTTAATAATGCAAGATTAACCTGAAAATAAACAACATACAATACAGATTAATCTAGCTAGTACAGAGTTAGATAACCATCTAAAGTCTAATTCCAGAGTTCAAGGTCCTCCGAGTTGGAGGATGTGAACATCTCCAAGTAGAACATCCGGGTTGTCATCTAGTAATTACTGTAATTCTGACATGGCCTGAATGCAGCCATAGTGAGTGTCGAGGCTTCCTAGTTTTTGCAGAGCATTGTGGGATTTTTTGGGCCGCGAATGTTCCAGTGTACTGGAAAGATTTTGTGATTCAGACAGATTCCCTGACTACTGAACAAGGGAGCTGATTAAGACACTCTCACAGTCCTCACCATTTGCATCCTTCACGTAGGAGTGAATTTCACTTGTGCCCATTTTGTGTGCGTTTCTCTCCTTTCCCCGCCTCCAGGGCTGATGTAATAGACAACTCTGTACAGTTCAGTCAGAACAGCCCTTGAGGTACAAAAATTTGGGGGGGGAAACAGCGTAAATGTCATTCAACAACTCGGATCAAAAGTTCTTCTGAGATATGTTTGTTTTCAGTTTATAATCCAAAATAATATTTAGAAGGGTAAAAGCGGGGAAGTTCAACTCGGCTTACAAAGTTCACCTGCTCCTGCCACCTTTGGCTGCCACACATATGATGTAATCCTTCCTAATCCTTTTTTATCTAAAGAAAATGAAATCACAGAGAATTAGATGAAAATTAAATCAAAGAGAAACTTTTATTCATCTCCTGTTACATTATATTTTCATTTGTGTACTCACAATAAATCCAGAAAATTATCATTTACACATCTCATATTTCATATTTTTTAAACTAAAACGATTACAAAACATTACATTGTTGTGATTATTTCTGAATTGATAGAAATTAGATATGAATAAAATTAAATCCTATGTGGCAAAAATTACAATATGGTTATATATACAGTATGAGAGGTATTTTGTACTTTCTACCCATGAATACGTTTTACACTTTTTGACTGATCTTCATCCTCTTTACTGTCTAACTCCTACTTTGAATCGTTCACAATCATGGATCTACCTCCATTTTATATCATCATCATCATTGCTCTGTTTTTCTTTCTAGTTCTCTTCCAGCTCTCGTTTCAATTCACTCACTTTCATCTTTGCTTCCAAGAAGCGTTCCTCTTTGTGTTTAGGACCTTTGTACCGTGAGAGATCTATCTCATCAAGTTCACAGGTCGCGAGGGCTTTTATAAGCCTTTCTCTGGGGATTTTCATGGTCTTATAATTTCGCAAGTGAAAGACTAAACTAACGTGATCCCAGACATAATACTTCATTTCAGGAGGATCTTGTACTTCTCCAGAAACAAACTGATAACTGTGGGTGTTACAAATGGCTTGTGCATTCCAGATAATCCTCCCACCCTCATAACGAACCCACTCACTCGCTTCAAGAAGCGGGTATTCTGTAAAACGATAGTTATCCTCAGGACTGTGAATCAGCACGGTGTACATAATCTCCTGTTTGTAAGTGACCGTCTCGTACACTCTGAGAACCGGCTCTTCTCCTCCACAGTTCTGTTCCTTGTACCACTGCATCAGATCCTTGAGGGGAAATGTGAAGCGATAATTTCCATAGCGAGATTTCTCTGTTTGGAATGGGAGTGATGTGGTGAACTTCTTCAGAAATGGTTCCTGATCATTCTGCTCAGGTGATTGGTTTGGGAAATTACGCTCCATGTAGCGCATCGCTGCTGCCCTTATATCCTCTTTGTTAACTTTTAAACCCCACCATGAGAAATCTTCTGCTCCAGCACTGAACTGCATAGAGTCCCGTATCCTATTGAATCCGGAATTTTCAGTAACATGGGCTACATCTGAAACCCAAAATTCAACTGGAGTTGGGTAGGGTGGGATCTCCTTCAATAAATGCTTCACCATGGGATCCTGAGGCCTCTGTCTGGGCATTTGCTCTTTCAGTTCATCTAAACTACAATGCTTCCCTGTGATGAAGCGTTCCATTATTCCACGTGCATTTTCTCTCTCGTGGATGGTAACCTACAAAAATATCCAACACTCACTGTAAAAATAACTTATGTACACATGAACAATTCTTTTTCACATGAGATCTCATAGTATACATAGATAATACATTATTAATAGTTAGAGCATTTCTGGTTATTATATAGTATAAAGTATATATATATATAAAATAGTACATAGATTTAACATCATATAAAAAAAGTTAAATTGGTTGTTTTTATATTTTAGTTTTGTACCTCTTTATGTTGCTGTGGATTTGCGTTTGCCATTTTTCAGTATGTGGATCAGACAGCCAAAGAAATGAGTCATGACTGTTATCCTGACATTTATATGTATATGACGGAGAACATGCCTTTATATCATGTGCTCCGTCCCCTCCCAGATCTCACAGATATTCAGTGGCAATAGAAACTTAGGGACTGTGGTGAGGTAGAGCTTGTGGACTGACTAAAGAGGAAGAAGTAAATAGTGTACGCACAAAGAGAGAGAGAGAGAGAGAGAGACATGTCCTTATGATTTATTTAACTATTATCCCTGTCTCCCATTTGTTTAACAGCAAGTTTTCTTTCAGTCTTAGTGCTTAAGATAATTTCTTCCTTTCTGGATAATACTTAAAATATTATTTTATAAAACAGCAGCAGCTGCTGACATCAGGCTTCAAACAGGGCTGGTAAGTATGGAGAATGTGTCGCAGAGTAGCAGTGCCACAAGTCGTGACGGTGCGGTAGAAGGAAGGAGGTAAGCGCACTTAAGAACGAGTGTAGTTTATTTACAAGAGGCAGACAAATCCAAAACGTAATACAAAGGCATAATTCAGAAAACAGGCGAAGGTCAGGCGAACGGCAAACAGGCATAGACTTGGGGCAAGGCAGATATCAATACAGAGGCACGGAAAACAGGGTCGAGAAACAAACTTAAACATAAACATAAACCTAAACATGAACGTGAACTAAGACTAAGATCTGGGAGCGGATAACCCAGCGTGAACTATAACTAACAAGGGACTAAGTTTACTGTGTTTAGTATGTTTAATTAACTGCGCCGTGTGTAGTACGGCACGTAGTATATAAACCGGCATGAATTAACTTAGACAGATATCAGCTGGGAGTAATTCAGACACACGTGGGGATACAACCTATGACAAACACGGGGCGGGGTCATGATGAGCATAAACAAAACACACGTGCCCTCCCAGCCATTGACAGAAACGAAAACAAAGAGCACATGTTCGAATGTCACAACACGCATGCGCAACAGCGCGAGAGCATGCTGCTTCAAGGGGGAACCGTGACAGAGTCCCCCCCCAAAGGCACTCCTCCCGGAGTGCCATAAAACATCCCATATCACCGGCGGCCCCGGGCCCCTGGGCTGAATGTCCCAAGCAGAGCCAGGAAACCGCATGATATTTCTGGCGAAGTAGGGACGCGGAGCGAGGTTCACCGCGAGGCTCATGGGGGAAGCGAGGTTCTCCGCGAGGCTCCTGGGGGAAGCGAGGTTCTCAGCTAGGCTCCAGGGGGGAGCGAGGTTCTCAGCCGAGCAGGAAGGCCGAGCGACGTCCATAGCCGAGCAGGAAGGCCGAGCGACGTCCACAGCAGAGCAGGAAGGCTGAGCGACATCCACAGCAGAGCAGGAAGGCCGAGCAACGTCCTAAGCCGGACGTGGAGGCTGAGCGGCGTCCGCAGCAGAGCAGGGAGGCTGAGCGGCGTCCCCAGCAGAGCAAAGAGGCTGAGCGGCGTCCTCAGCAGAGCAGGGAGGCTGAGCGGCATCCCCATCAGGACGTGGAGGCTGAGCGAGCATCAAAAACGGGGAGGGGGGGTGGGAGCCAGTCTCAGCCCCGACCCCAGATTCCCTCTCCTGTCGACATGACTCCTTTTTACTCTGAGCGATTACCAAGGGGACGTGAGGCTTGGCTGTGACTGGGATGTCATGAGCTTGAGACTGAGTCTGGACCTGGACGCTGTGAGCTTGAGACTGTGTCTGGACTTGGGCGTCGTGAGCTTGAGACTGTGTTTGGACTTGGGCGTCGTGAGCTTGAGACTGAGTCTGGACTTGGACGCTGTGAGCTTGAGACTGTGTTTGGACTTGGGCGTCATGAGCTTGAGACTGAGTCTGGACTTGGACGCTGTGAGCTTGAGACTGAGTCTGGACTTGGTGAAACTGGGTCTCTGTACTTTTCCTTTTATCCTTCTCCTCCTCCAGAAGCTGCTTTAGTTGGTTTCGTTCGTCCTCTAGTCGACAGAGCCGAATGCGCAAAACTTGTGTTTCCTGTAGTTGCAACTCCACGGATGAGCATTGTTTCGTAGCTTCAATGCATTTCTTCTCCATTTCAGACAGAGTGCTGCTCAAACTCTCCAACTCCAACTGCATTCTGCTAATTTTTTCCACCATTTCCTTCTTACTCTGCGTGATTACGACTGGAACGTGAGGCTTGGCTGTGACTGGAGCTTGAACTGGAAGTGTGACCTGGGCTTGAACTTGGAACTTGGCTGTGAGCGGAATTTTGTGAATTGGGTCGGCAGACTTGGAGATGACTGGATTCTGCATAGCAGGATGCACGGTAACTTGGACTTGTGGATTGGTCTGGACCGGGACATGGACCTGAGGCATGGCAGGGGCTGGAGCGTTAGGCGTGGCT
The DNA here is from genome assembly GCA_012411365.1 of Ameiurus melas. NCBI lineage: Eukaryota > Metazoa > Chordata > Actinopteri > Siluriformes > Ictaluridae > Ameiurus > Ameiurus melas. Next base: position 27,622,725 of record CM022761.1, read on the forward strand.
GTGGCTGGAGCGAGAGGCGTGGCTGTGGCTGGAACGGGAGACGTGATTTGGACCGGAGACGTGGCGTGGCTGTGACTGGAACTTTGACTGTAGCTTTCTCTGCCCTTCTCCCCTCTCTGTTTCTCCCGTTTATAGTACACGTGGAGAAGAGGCTCTGCATGAGTCCTCCCATTACCTTCCCGCAGCACTTTATCCAAGTCATACTTTTGCCCTGGTTCTCCGAATTCCTCAAAAAACTGCTCAAAAAACTGTCGAATATCCTCCAGCACCCCAGGTCTCTCAGCCACCATCTGTAGTACTCCGTGCGCAGCGAGAAAACCCAAAAAGCGAGACATGATGAACAGGCTAAATTGTCCTACTGGTGGTTTCGGGTCACACAGGCTGGCAAAATATTGCTGACATTCCATCGCGAAATAATCCCGGTAACCCAGGCCATCATACCGCGCAGGCATGTGCTCGAAAGTCCTCTGTGCGAAGCTCATGGAATCCAAGGCGGGAATCTTGGGCGTGCGGTTTTGGGTTCGGCGTCCTCGCCGTTCTTGTGCTAACTCCATGATTACGGCGGTTAATTCTGTCACAAGTCGTGACGGTGCGGAAGAAGGAAGGAGGTAAGCGCACTTAAGAACGAGTGTAGTTTATTTACAAGAGGCAGACAAATCCAAAACGTAATCCAAAGGCATAATTCAGAAAACAGGCGAAGGTCAGGCGAACGGCAAACAGGCATAGACTTGGGGCAAGGCAGATATCAATACCGAGGCACGGAAAACGGGTCGAAACAAACTAAAAATAAATAACGTGAACAAATTGGGGAAACAGTGATAAACAACAATTTTACTGTGTTTTATGTTTAATTAATTGTATAGAGGTAAAAACGTTAAGCGGGTAATACACGTGGGGATACAACCTATGACAGACACGGGGTAGGGTCATGATGAGCATAAACAAAACACACGTGCCCTCCCAGCCATTGACAGAAACGAAAACAAAGAGCACATGTTCGAATGTCACAACACGCATGCGCAACAGCGCGAGAGCATGCTGCTTCAAGGGGGAACTGTGACAAGCAGAGCTCTGCTTTCATCAGGCATCATCGGCATCCGTCCATCTTCAAGAGATGATGATGTAGCTTCCGGTTTCGGTGTCCTGCACCTTTATGAATGGCTGAAGAGTCCGACCCCTAGAGTGATAGTCTCTACCTCAGCTGCTGCAGGTGAAGGTTGTTGTTTGTTGAGGTTGCTGTTGTTTCACCTTCCTCCTTCCTCCTGGCTCTCTTTGCATCTCTGTAGGTGCAGCTAAGTGGTTAATACATTGGACTTCTGACTAGAAGTTCATTAGGTAAAATCCCAGTACCACCAAGCTACCACTGCTGGGCCCTTGAGCAAGGCCCTTAACCCTCAACTGCTCAGTTGTATAAATGAGATCAATTAGATAAATGTAAGTTGCTCTGGATAAGGGCGTCTGCCAAATGCTTGGTTTTGAAGTTAAAGTAGGCAAAGGGATGATGGATGGGGCCATGTACCGTCAAATCTTGGGTGAGAGCCTCCTTCCCTCAGCCAGGGCATTGAAAATGAAAAGTAATTACTAAGTCATTACCAAGTACTAAGTCATGTTTTGCAGAGGGGTCAAATACTTATTCCCCTCATTAAAATGCAAATCAATTTAGAACATTTTTGACATGTGTTTTTCTGGATTTTTTTGCTGTTATTCTGTCTCTCACTGTTCAAATAAACCTACCATTAAAATTATAGACTGATCATTTCTTTGTCAGTGGGCAAACGTACAAAATCAGCAGGGGATCAAATACTTTTTTCCCTCACTGTAATGCTGAGGTGGAGTTCATTTTAACTAGTTTTTATTGTGTATATATACATCATAAATCTTACACCTTAACAACAGACAACAGTTAGGAAACTATTGTACAAATACAGAGGTCTGAGCTGTATTGAGCTAATTGAGATTTATGATTTGACAGCCCTAATAGAACACCAAATAAAAATAGTTGATAACACCGCTACAGGGAAATACCACGTTCCCAATACGAGGCTGTAAAAGGCTCATATTAGACAGCTGTTAGAAGCTCAGTTTATGAGGGAGAGTCAATATGTACTTCGCCTATTGTTTGCATTCAGAAGAAAGATGGTATGCTGAGGATATGTGTGGATTATAGTCGGGGTTTAAATGATAGAAGTTTTACACAAAACAGTACACACATTATACCACACTAAACCGTTCAGAGGAAGATTTCTTTTAAACTCATTAATAGCTCAGGACCCGCTCTAACACTTCAGCTCTGGACTGGACACAGGCTTCTTTGCTCAGTGCAGCTGCTTTATAAGCATAAAAGTGAAGTGGGAAAAGCATTTTCCCTTACAGAAAGGTCACATGAACTTCCCGTGTGAATAATCAGTAGTTCCATAATCAGACATAATACTTCATTTCAAGAGGATCTTGTACTTCTCCAGAAACAAACTGATAACTGTGGGTGTTACAAATGGCTTGTGCATTCCAGATAGTCCTCCCACCCTCATAACGAACCCACTCACTTGCTTCAAGAAGCGGGTATTCTGTAAAATGATTGTTATCCTCAGGACTGTGAATCAGCACGGTGTACATAATCTCCTGTTTGTAAGTGACCGTCTCGTACACTCTGAGAACCGGCTCTTCTCCTCCACAGTTCTGTTCCTTGTACCACTGCATGGAAATGTGAAGCGATAATTTCCATAGCGGTATTTCTCTGTTTGTCATTAGTTAAAATCCCAGCACCACCGAGCTACCACTGCTGGGCCCTTGAGCAAGGCCCTTAACCCTCAACTGCTCAGTTGTATAAATGAGATAAATTAGATAAATGTAAGTCGCTCTGGATAAGGGCATCTGCCAAATACTTGGTTTTCATACTTGCAACTGGTCCTAAAGTTAAAGTAGGCAGTATGTCTTTAGTGTGTTTTTGGCACTCAGGGAACATATTTACAACCACAAGCATTGTTGGGTGCTTTGTACCCTGCAGATATTGTTGAAGATTCTGAAGTTATTGGTGATTTTAAGGAAAAACTGACATTGGAGGGACGTTTAGCCTTTATTGAACAACATACAGTGAGGGAAAAAAAGTATTTGATCCCTGCTGATTTTGTACGTTTTCCCACTGACAAAGAAATGATCAGTCTATAATTTTAATGGTAGGTTTATTTGAACAGTGAGAGACAGAATAACAACAAAAAAATCCAGAAAAACGCATGTCAAAAATGTTATAAATTGATTTGCATTTTAATGAGGGGAATATGTATTTGACCCCTCTGCAAAACATGACTTAGTACTTGGTAATGACTTAGTAATTACTTTTCATTTTCAATGCCCTGGCTGAGTGAAGGAGGTTCTCATCCCTCTCATCCATCATCCCTTTGATACGGTGAAGTTGTCCTGTCCCCTTAGCAGAAAAACACCCCCAAAGCATAATGTTTCCACCTCCATGTTTGACGGTGGGGATGCTGTTCTTGGGGTCATAGGCAGCATTCCTCCTCCTCCAAACATGGCGAGTTGAGTTGATGCCAAAGAGCTCCATTTTGGTCTCATCTGACCGCCAGAGGACAACTGGGTGAAAGTGGTGGTCAGATGAGACCAAAATGGAGCTCTTTGGCATCAACTCAACTCGCTTCCCAATACGAGGCTGTAAAAGGCTCATATTAGACAGCTGTTAGAAGCTCAGTTTATGAGGGAGAGTCAATATGTACTTCGCCTATTGTTTGCATTCAGAAGAAAGATGGTATGCTGAGGTTAATCAGTAGTTCCATAATCAATAATAATAACATGTCTAAAGTTTTTAGACATGTTTTTCACATATTTCCCATGATATAGTCTTTCAACAAGGACTTTTTCATTTCTCGTTTTTCAGATTTTATTATTTATTATTTTGCAATGTCACACATGATTATTTAATCACATACTATTGTCACATAATCCTATGAAAAACCTATGACCACACATGCAATTTTCCCATAAGGGAACCACCTATTGCCAAAAAGCTCTATTTTGGTTTCCTCTGACCATAGAACCTGATCCCGTTTGAAGTTCCAGTAGTGTCTGGCAAACTGAAGAAGCTCGAGTTTGTTTTTGGATTAGAGTAGAGGCTTTTTATCTTGAAACCCTTCCAAACAACTTGTGATGTAGGTGACTTCGGATTGTAGTTTTGGAGACTTTATGACCCCAAGACACAACTAACTTCTGCAATTCTCCAGCTGTGATCCTTTTGGCCACTCGAACAGTCCTCTTCACAGTGAGTTGAGACGATATAGACACACGTCCAATTCCAGGTTGATTCATAACATTTCAGGTTGGCTGGAACTTCTTAATTATTGCCCCGATGGTGGAAATGGGCCTTTGCAATGCTTGTTCTATTTCCTTATAGCCACGTCCCATTTTGTGAAGCTCAACAACCTTTTGTGGCACATTCCTCGGTCTTACCCATTGTTATAAATGACTAAGGGAATTTGGCCTATGTGTTACCTCATATTCATACCCCTGTGAAACAGGAAGTCATGGTTGAATAATTTCCTGTTCCTAGTCACCCAGGCATACTAAAAAAAATTAAAATATCAATGGGAATATACTTCAAATACATTTTTCTCATATAAATTTATAGAGTTACCAATTGTTGCACACCTATATTTAACAAAGAATTTTGTTTTGGATAAACCTTTGTTTTATTTGAAATTATTTGATATCCATAAGAGCAGAGTATTTTTGTGATTTTTTTTTTAACAAAAGATCAAAAAGTTCAACAAAAAAGACAATGTTTCACAACCGTCTTTGCTCATATTTAATAAGGGTGTGGACCAAACAGCCAAATGAAATAACTGGATTAAGTAGGTTCATTCTGATGACTGGTACTTGACTAATGCACCCTTTATATCATGTGCGCTGTCCTTTCCCATACCTAAGAGATATTTTTTGTAAATAGAAACTTATAGGGCTGTAATACTTATAGGGCTGTCATGTCAGAACAAGAATTTGAGATTACTGCTGGCACTGTTAAAGCTGAATTAAACTGGTAGAGATGAGTATGTCAGTAAATATTTTAGGTGGAGCAGGTCACACACCTTTCTAGTTTCTAGTGTCTGTGTGTGTGATTCGTTGTCAAATGTCACATAAAACAAATTACACCAAAATTGAATGTTGTGAAAAGACAATTCTGGAATTATTGTTACCCATCATAATAATGAGCAAGAGATTTAGTGAAAAATAAACAGATAATAACTGCAAATATAACAATTGGGCTATTATTACATTGTAAAAATATCTCCTCTCCTCAAAAAAAAATTATTCTAAAAAGAATGTAGTCTTTTTTAAAATTGACATTTCTCTCAAAAATACAAAATGAAATACAGTGGTAAAAATAAATCCTCCACTTCCTGCACATTCTTTACTTTTCCTGCATCTTCTGCATATTTGACCCCCTTTCCAACAGCGACTATACGACGTCGAGATCCATCTTTTCACTCTGAGGACGACCGAAGGACTCATACACGACTATTACAGAAGGTGCAAACATTCACTGATGCTCAAGAAGGCAGCACGATACATTAAGAGCCAGGGGGAGGGGGTGTAAACTTTTAAACAGGATGATTGGTGTAAATTGTTATTATTTTGCTTAAAGTTTTTTTCCCATTTAGTACTGCCCTTCAGATTCCAAATAAGATGGGGCGGCTGTGGCGCAGGTGGTAGAGTGGGTTGTCCACTAATCGTAGGGTTGGCGGTTCGATGCCCGGGTGACTCCACATGCCGAAGTGTCCTTGGGCAAGACGCTGAACCCCAAGTTGCTCCTGATGGCAAGTTAGTACCTTGCATGGCAGCTCTGCTACCATTGGAGTATGAGTGTGGTGTGAGTGTGAATGGGTGAATGAGACACAGTGTAAAGCGCTTTGGATAAAAGCGCTATATACGTGCACATTTACCATAAGACAGAATACCAGAAGCTAAAATACTAACAATTTACACCGATCATACTGTTCAAGTCATGAAGTCAAAATAATGTCATAATAAATCAAAGCAACAGCATGTTTTTGGCTTTTAAAGAAATTAAGTATGGAAGTATAATAGTGCCAAAAGTCCTTGAAACTGGAATTACATAACCTGAAAAAAACTTGTCACAATAACAATACTTGAATTTTTTCTGCCCAGCATTTTAACACAAATCGAAAAGTAAACACTGCAATATCAGTGCTTGAATTAATTTCCTCAAGAATTCAGGCTGCAAAAATTCAGGTCTTCAAATTCAGGTCTAAAAATTCAGGTCTTCACATCCGGGTCTCACAGGAAGAGCAGTGGATTGCCGATAGTATTATTACTCGCTGCTCAGAAGCGGCTCAACGCCCTGGTGGTTGTGGTGTGAATTGCACTTCCGTACCGATAGTGAATCAGAAGATGAACCAAGGGATAAGTTAAACTAATCTTTATTTATCAACAGCACAGCGGAATATTTTACTACACTGTTGAATTACTTTTCATTTATCCTTTCGGAAAAATGGTAGTCATTCATTATAACGAAGTTATGTTAGCTTTTTGTGAGCTAGCTAGCTAACGATAGCAAAGTTAGTTTTCCCCGCAGCACTTGCTCTTGGACTCTGTTTTAGAGTGATTCCGCTCGCGCCCGAACCATGCTGTTGGGCATATTCCTGTAGACATGGATTACATGGAGTTTATTTGCTCATATAGTCATTCATTGTAGCAAAGTTATGTTAGCTTTTTGTGAGATAGTTAGCTAACGTTAGCTAACGATGTTCTATGTTGATCACCTGCACGAAGTCATGGCTTGGCTAGCTACATCCTTACTAGCTCGCTGTACTGGGAGTCCTCAGGGACATGCGGAGTCTGTAGATTCCATATGCGGAAATGTCCAGGTATCACACTACCTTAAAAGTACATTGAAGCCCCGGTTCCCAGACTCGTTTATGGAGTTCAATGGCCCGAATTCATTAAGGTTGGCTACTAACTATGGCAGTGATTGACGTATTCTCCTACATGTAGTTAAATGTAACCTAACATTATTATAAAATTGTAAATTATTAATAATAAGTCTTAAAAAACCAGCCTATCTAATTGAGCAAGGAAAATAAACATAAAATATATCTGCAAGCAGCAATTATCGGGGTTCAAGCCATTTAGAACCCTTAAAAATGTTAAATTTAGATGCTGCTGTTGTATGTAGATGCTGCTTTCTTGAATACTGTGGCCTGCTGATGATGAATACCCAGCTGAAACAAACCAACGTATCACTGGGTACTTGAGGCAGTTCATTGAGATGAGTATGGTATCAGCAATCTACCTCCAAATCTATATTGGCTTCTTTATTTACATTGAATATAAATAAGATTTTAAACATGTTTGTCATAATCTGACATTTGTGTGTCTTCATGTCTATGTAAATGTTTTGTTGTTCTATTTTGCATTTTAAAATAACGTGAATAATGTGCCTTGCCCAAGACCACAAATTGTTGCGGTCATAAATGACTAAATAACTTTAAAAAAACATGTTGAATAAGATTTTATTTATTCGATTTCAGCATGTAGCAAGGACCTGAAGGACCTGCTCAAGTTTTGGGTTGGATGGGAAGTTGCTAAAGAAAGTCTGGCTGTGGAAGTTGTTCATGGTGACCTCCCAAGAGCCCCTACCTACCTGCTTTTGTATCCTCAGATTACCAGGGCACTACAAGGATTACCAGTCCTTCAGGATGGACTTGATTATGTGCATTGGGTCATGCAAGTATGGTTTTGGGCATATTTAACTTTGATTATTCAGCAGCCGTGATTGCATATTTCTTCACTAACGTTCACCCTTTCATTGTTGCCTTATTCATGCAGCATAAATGTTTCAGTTCTACTTTAGCATATGCATGAAAGTGCTGTTACTGTTTGTAATGTTTAAGTCTGTTCTGTTTTAACATGCATGGCACATGCAGTATTTGACAAGATGGCATGTAAGTTTGTACTGTACCCCACCACACTATTTTAGATGCAGTGACTACTGAATGTTGAAACTGTTTGAATGGTGAAAATGAAACTGTTTTTCCATGCTTTATGTTAATGTTTTATTATTTCAAAATATTTGTACATTTTGTACTTTTTCCAGTTGTGAGCAATAGTCGTGTCTTCTTTAACAATATATTTGGCTCTATTTATTAAGCTACTGTACGAATGTCAACTAAGACTAAATTAACTCAGTTAAACTCAGTTTCAAAACATAAAATAAAACCAATGTTCTTGGCAACAGATTATTTCCATATGCTGAAACATTTATCATCAAGTAACAAACATGTGGTCTGCTGTTACTATAGACAATTACTTCATAAGAACTGACTGGCAAAACTGAAAAATACTGAAAAAATAGATGTCCCAGCCAAATGTCTGTGAAGTTGTTTTGGGGTATACAGCTTCCTGTAGGGCTGCCATTTGTTCATCACTCAGGGGGCACTCAGTCGTAGGAACAATGATGCTGGCGTGTGCATCAGCAACGAGTCCGCTACTCTCCCAGTCAATGTGCGGTATGTTCAGTACCTAAAAGACAAATCTTGGACCATTAATCATAACATGTGAAGTCCTTCCTAAAGCTCTCAACAAAACGAGCATTCCATTCATGGCAGCATTCTTATTTATTGTTCTTAGTTAAAAAAATAAAGACAGACAGTTTCACATATGAAAAGTAGACCACATGCCTCAAGGTTGGGTTCAGGTACAGGATGGTTGACACTTCCCACTGCCCACAACTGGTTAGGAGTCATACTACCCTCTGTACGAATCGGGTGATTGTCCCAGGTTCTGCAGAACAAGTTGAAGTCATTTTGAAGCCGTGGAAGAAAAACATAGTGGCAACAAAAGAGGTGAGTTGGGTCTGAAATGTCAAGGTAGCCACATTCCTCTATGGAGTGCAAAACATCATAATACACATTTGTCACCGATGTCCAGACATCTCGTCACAGCCTCTCAATACTGGAATAAATGAATCATACAAAAGTAAAATTCAGTGTCAAATGATTTTGTAAACTGGAACCTCGGTAGATATACTGATAAGTATACATGGTTTTAAATCAACACACCGCTGATTACGGACACTCTTTCCTGAAATAAAGCTTCCCCTGCCTGCCCCACAAACTGTGAACATTAGGCGAGCAACATCCACATTTTCAATGCCCTGGTCACTTCGTACCCATGATTGGTGCATGAAACTGCCTGTTTGACTTTTCTTGTCTTGAATTAATGTCATTTATATAATAGTAAGAAATACAGCTGCATCAAACAGCTTGTTATACTTAGAATTTGATTATCATGAATATACCTTAGGGGAAAGCCAAAAGTTTACACTGCTTCTTGAAAAAATAGCCAGCGTAGTTGACGCAAGGTTGTTAGATGCAGCGCCAAGGTACATTATCCATGAAAGTACATGTAGACACGTGATCAGCTCAATAGTTCTCTAAAATATGGTGAATCTACTTGACAAAGGGTAACCCTTACCGTGAAAAGCCATCTACACCTCCAAAAATAACTACGTCGTAGCTGAAATTACACGGTTTTGTGAACACATTGCTTATGATTGGTGTCGATGTGCATAATTGACCTTGGACTGGAGACTGAGTAAGTCCTTCGATCTACACAGCCGAGCTGTGTCAGACGAGATATGACTCCCACGGTGTGGTGTCGACCCGGTGTATTGAAGCTCTTACTCAGTCAAACTGCACCCGGTGTCCTTGTGTCTTAAGCGCTGCTCTCATCATTCTATATCCACAGTGAGGCATTCAGAGTGGTTATAGAAGCATCCAACTCCTCGTCCGTCAGTCTGGTATATACAAGTTCATCTACTTATCCCTAACAGGTTGGCAATAGTAGGAACAGACCAATTCAGATCCAGCAGGTTTGCGATGTGATCAGGTGAGACTTCGAGATGTGGACGCCCCATTGGCCCTTGTTCCTGTTGAATGATCACTGTGCGGGTCTCCCTCCTGGGCACATTTTGCATAATTACAGTGAGAAGTTAAATATATTCCTGCTAAAATGTTCGGTGGAATGTTCACTGCCTCAGAAATTGAACAAAAAAACCAACTCCTGTGAGCAAATAAACTCCATGTAATCCATGTCTACAGGAATATGCCCAACAGCATGGTTCGGGCGCGAGCGGAATCGCTCTAAAACAGAGTCCAAGAGCAAGTGCTGCGGGGAAAACTAACTTTGCTATCGTTAGCTAGCTAGCTCACAAAAAGCTAACATAACTTCGTTAAAATTAATGACTACCATTTTTCTGAAAGGATAAATGAAAATTAATTCAACAGTGTATTAAAATATCACGCTGTGCTGTTGATAAATAAAGAATAGTTTAACTTACCCCTTGGTTCATCTTCTGATTCACTATCAGACGTGCAATTCACACCACAACCACCAGGGCGTTGAGCTGGTTCTGAGCAGCGAGTAATAATACTATCGGCAATCCACTGCTCTTCCTGTGAGACCCGGATGTGAAGACCTGAATTTTTGGACCTGAATTTGAAGACCTGAATTTAAGACCTGAATTTGTGAGGAAATTAATTCAAGCACTGATTTGTGTCAAATCCCTGGGCAGAAAAAATTCAAGTATTGTTATTGTGACAAGTTTTTTTCAGGTTATGTAATTCCAGTTTCAAGGACTTTTGGCACTATTATACTTCCATAATTAAGTAAGACAAAAAGCTCAAACTGTTCCTGTATCTTAAATCAAACAGATTTGCAATACCGTTTGTAGAATAAAATAAATGAGTTATATTAGTACGGAAAATAGCTTTCATTGCTTTCTTCACTAATGTTTTTTTTATTGAATCCCTACTCAAATTTGCTAACATTTTAGAAGATGCACATTTAAAAACCTTCATACCGTCACAAAAGAAATATAGATAACAGAAAAGAAACACACACAAATAAATAAAATCAAAAATACTGTGTGTTCCATCACCATCCTCTCTTTTATTTCTCTCTCCTGGTGTTAATTAGATGGTTTGAATCCTGAAAATTAGATTCAATAATTCGAGTATTTGTTTCCTCTGGATTGGATTATGGACATTTTTGTGTCTGTGCTTCCAGTTGTGTGACTAGAAATGACATCTTTTAAAAGATTAGACTTTATTTCCTGAAGTATTTTAGGTAATATTTAAAAAGCCTTTTTCTGATCTTCCAGTATGTGTCTCACTAAATTCTCTACAAAAGCAGAAATTCACCATGTGGATTTAACCTCTCAGTAACTCAGTCAGTGCCTTTATCATCTTTAATAGAAATGTTGTTGTTGTTTTCCTTCACGGAATATTCCTGATGTTGCTGGGAGCCTCTGTGACATCACAGCAGGAGTGTGTTCTAAATTCTAATTCTAGACACTTAAACCCAGCCGCCGCTGAACCACTTACATTATTGTACATTGGTTACGGAGCTACTAAAACTGCGCCACCTAAACTGATTTGAACTTATTTTGTTCTCAGCAGATTAGCGATAAGAAGAAAATGTATCAGTCTGGAACACGTGAATCTTCCTTTCCAGCCTTCCTGAGCTGTCAGGGCCTGATGACCTTTAGGGACATTTCTGACACCGTTCTTCATCTGAGTGATGAGTAGGTCGATACTTTTTTCCTCCTAATTTTTATGCCTAAGATAAAATTGAATTATTTTCCACATTAATAGACAATGAATAAATCATTAACTTTGTGAATTCTTTTTAAGGGATTGGACGACTTTGACTGAGGACATGACGCATCAGGTAAGAAGCTAATGTGTCCTGATTTGATCACTTCTCCTATAAAACTTACAAGTTTTACTTGTTAAATAAACAACATGGCTTCAGTGGGTTAGTCTTAAATAAAAAATAAAGGTGGTTCACTTTTACACAGCCACCCCCCCCTCTTCATGCCCCAACAGCAGCCAAATAATGACAGAAGATTAGTCTGTGATTAGTCATTTAAACACACACTTATATAAACTCATCAGCTGCTCTCTGTTACATAAAAAAACATAATAAATTGTCAGCTGTAAAGACATTAAATTGCTCACTTATTCTTTCTTTATTCAGTTACAAATTTGTGTTTGAATTTTCTATCTTCAGTCAGATTTACAGGTTTACATTGCCCTGATTGTGAGTCATTTGCAGTGGTGATGATGTCTTGCTCAGGACTTTCCATATTTCTCTGGGTGAACACTGAAATTGGTGGGCCATTGAGGTTGATCGTCATCAAACCTGAAACAATAAGCGCAGACCTCTTGCTAGTCATAATGATAGATAGTAACACTAGAGGTCATGACCACTAAAATCTACAGAGATAGACCAATTATATCTGAGCAAAATTAGCTTTATATAATCATGCCATAGTTTCCTATGTACACATTAACTAGAAGAATATTACAATAACCAGAGGTTTAGACTTCACCCTATTTAGACTTGGTTGATAAACTTTATGTGGTCCTGAATGGAAATTTCCTGTTGAGCCTGTACACTCCAAGTACACTTAACTAAGTCCTGAACCTCAGGACTCTGGGCTGGCTGCTCACATCCTGCGGGTCCCGTATGGATCTGGAGAGATGAGCGCTGCTCTATCTCTTGCTCATTCCTCCACATCCGGCTCTCCACTTCCAGGTTTTGGAGCTTGTGAAGCAACTTCTCCTTCTGGTATGGAATGCCAACCCACCATCTCTGACTCCAAGGTGCTAGAGGGGGGAACCAGTGCATAATTTCTATGGGACTGAAGCATGCTTATTGCCTACATGCTCTGAAAACCTGTAAGTTTCCCCCATTTTGGTCAGCCACACCCCTATTGATGGAGCCTCTGTGGGGCAACATCCTCTGACTTCGAGGTTTATGCATGTTGTCAGATGGCTGAGGCCCACCTGCAGACCACGAATACCTTCCTGAAACCTTCTGTGGGCTAGGAAGGTCTGTCAGGCACCGTATTTGAACCCTTAGAGTCAGCTTCAGCGAAGCATCTGACCCTAAAAGGTAGCTCTTTTGGCTGACCCAAATCTATTGCCCCTTCCTGCCTTGACTATGCCCCTGGATTAGCCAAGGCCTCCCTATATCTTAGGCCGGATTATTCCTTAGTGCCCTATGTGCGTCTGGTGACCAGCCAGTAGGAATAAGGAAGATTGCACCTCCTGTGTCCAGTAAGGGCTCCTTGAACTTACATCCACCGCTCCTGCCAGTGGTATAAGTCTGGAGCAATTGCTGGTCTGCTTGGTAGTGATAGTAGAGGTGGTACTGCGACATCTCTATCTGGATAGTGGAAACAATCTCTATTGCTTATGAGGCACACGGTCTAGCTACACCTCTGTGCATAGGGGCTCATTCCACGAGGGAGAGGGGTCTCTTCCTCAAAGGCTTTATCTAAGGAGTACCCTTACAGGATGTGTACTGTGGCGGGGTGGTCTACGCCGCACACATTTGCTCAGTATTACAATTTGGCCTTATTGGCCAGCTTGTATATGGTTCTCTGAGATGATATTTCTGCTGGACTGCACTCCCTGGGGTGATTCCCGTTGGCAGGGATCTATTATCTGAAGCCAGAGGCTTGATTTATCACCATCAGACAGAACTATGGAAACTGTGGGTGTGGCCCCTGAGAGGCACTAGCTCATAGATTCCGATCTTTCAACCGAGCTTTTAGAGACCATGTTAAACACTAGGAACATCAGTGAGACCCAGTAAATGGCACAATGCTACAGCCCTGGAGTTCTTACAGGATCGTTTCTGACCAAGGTTGGCTCCTGCAACAATTAGGTTCTAAGTGGCCGCCATTTTGGTCAGTCACACCCCTATTGATGGAGCCTTTGTGACAGGCCATACCCTCAGTATGATGGAGCGGTACTCATCTTAGTACGCTTTTCCAAAGTGTGATGCTCACGCAACATTGAGTTCCCCTTGAAAGGGAACGTCTGGTTTACACATGTAACCCTTTTCCCCGAGAAGGGAATGAGTCGTTTCGTGGCTTTATCATACTTGGGTATGCCTGTAAATTGCGTCTGTGCTTCAGACAATTTGAAGCTGATGACGGTTTACAGGCACCCTTTTATAGTCATGCAACATCACCTGACCACAGCAGGCCTATAAATAGCTGTGATATTACACAGACTCGCGCAACATCTCGTTCCCTTCTCAGGGACGTATTCATAACCTGTTTTCTTTGTTTCTGTGTCGTTTAAACAGTACACGAAACTGAAGTTTGCATCTCTCTGCACCGATATTGTGATGTCCGTGTCGGAGTCCGTCATTGGGAAGATGATGCCGGATCTCATTGAACGTTTCGGGATTGAATCGGTTCTCCGTGCAGAAGCTAAGCTGAAGGAAAAGGATGAATGTGAATCAAGGAGCCATTGTGCAACACCGAGCTGCTCAGGTCAAAGGTAAGTCCATGTACTGTATCACAACCTGTGTATGAACACCCAATTTTGAACTCTAATAGTAAAGTGTAAGAGTCCATTGTTAATATTCAGTGATGAACTTGTTTCTGCTGTTTAAGTGACTAAAATTGAAGTGATTGTCTAAGAACTACTTCTACCTTATTGCTATAAATATTGTGGTGAGAGTACCTTTTATTTTGCTTATTTATTTCGATGGATGACTTTTGCATCAATTTTCTCTCATTCCCAGGTTACCAGAAGACTCCTCTGATTTGGTACATAACTCCATTGAAACAGCCATCACTAAAATCAAAGCTGCAATGCAGGAGGCAATCCGGAGGGTCGCAACTGGGAAAAAGTTAAAGACCGCAGCTAATAAGATAATCAAGTCACTCAAAAAGATCTCTCATAAGTCTCATGTTAAGCTTGAATCTGGCGATTAAGTGCAGCTCAAAAACAAGGCTGCACGGGATGTGAGTGATCTGCTGGTGAAATACTTTTCAGGTATTTTAACAAGTTTGGACCCCAGTGTAGGGACGACTTCTGAGACCAAGGAAATTATTGAAATAGTGGTCAATAGTTTATTCAGTGCTGCCGAGGAAAAAGATGATGATCGTGTCATTCCAATTCATATCACAAAAAATGGCCGTGTTCGTGAAGCACGTAAAGACACACGCACCTTGGCAAATCTAGCAGCTGAACCTTTCTTCAAATCAAAAAGAGCAGGAAGTTCTGTCAGGACCTGTTCCTCAGATTCCCTTTTTGAGACTGCAGGGACTGAGGTCAACACCGTAACTTCCATCCCCTGCCATTCCGAGCCAATTTACACTTTCGCAGAGGAGTCCACCAAGAAACCAGATTTCTCAGCAGAGTCAAAGAAAGGTGATGATGCTGGTGTCATTCCGATTTCTGTTATGGATGATAGCCATGTTCACCAAATAACAGATGAAAACAAGCTTTTGTTCAAAAAAGAAAAGCACACAGTACTTGAGTCCAACATGTGCTTGTCAAAATGTGTGCTGAAACAAGGCTCTAAACGTCCATCTGTGCCATGGCGTAAACAAGGTGCTTCATGCAGTACTCCTGGAATCATTTCAGGCTCAGGTGCAAAACATGAAGCAGATAAAAACATTTTGGATAGCCCAACTGGCCACCTATCCCCTTTGTTCAAAGGAAGCCCTGAGAAACCAGATTTCTCAGCAGAGCCAAAGAAAGATGATGATGATCGTGGTGTTCGGATTGACATCACAGGCGATGGCAGTGCTCCCGAAAGAACAGATGAAAATGAGCTTTTGTTAAAACAAAAAAAAGACACAGTACGTGAGAAAGCAAACGTCTTAACAAATCTAAAAGCTAAAGTTTTCTTCAAATCAAACAGAGCGGGTTGTTTTAGCAGGACCTGTCCCTCAGATTCCCTTTTTGAGACTGCAGGGACTGAGGTCAACACTGTAAATTCCATCCCCTGCCATTCCGAGCCAATTTACACTTTCGCAGAGGAGTCCACCAAGAAACCAGATTTCTCAGCAGAGTCAAAGAAAGGTGATGATGCCGGTGTCATTCCGATTTCTGTTATGGATGATAGCCATGTTCACCAAATAACAGATGAAAACAAGCTTTTGTTCAAAAAAGAAAAGCACACAGTACTTGAGTCCTACATGTGCTTGTCAAAATGTGTACTGAAACAAGGCTCTAAACGTCCATCTGTGCCATGGCGTAAACAAGGTGCTTCATGCAGTACTCCTGGAATCATTTCAGGCTCAGGTGCAAAACACGAAGCAGATAAAAACATCTTGGATAGCCCAACTGGCCACCTATCCCCTTTGTTCAAAGGAAGCCCTGAGAAACCAGATTTCTCAGCAGAGCCAAAGAAAGATGATGATGATCGTGGTGTTCGGATTGACATCACAGGCGATGACAGTGCTCCCGAAAGAACAGATGAAAATGAGCTTTTGTTAAAACAAAAAAAAGACACAGTACGTGAGAAAGCAAACGTCTTAACAAATCTAAAAGCTAAAGTTTTCTTCAAATCAAACAGAGCGGGTTGTTTTGGCAGCATCTCTCCCTCAGATTCCCTTTTTGAGACTGCAGGGACTGAGGTCAACACTGTAAATTCCATCCCCCGCTATTCCAAGAACAACACTATTTCAGAGTCCAAATGTGTGCTGAAACCACGCCCTCAACATCCACATCTGTCATGGCCTAAACAAGGTGCTTCATGCAGTACTGCTGAAGTCATTTCAGGCTCAGGTGCAGAACATGAAGCAGAGAAAAAAATACTGGACAGACCAGCTGAAAAGGACAATGTACGCAGGACAGCAGATTCCCTATGTGAGACAGCAGGGACTATAAGTCATGGCGGCTCCACAGATCCAGCACCTGTATCCGTCGAAGAGGAGGAGAGACGTTGGTTTGACATTATTCCGGAGGAAAATCCACCAATAAACTGCTGTGGATTTAAGGTATGAAGGATTTGTGTCTTTTAGAATGAAAAAGTTATACTGTAACATTATAAACTAACGTTGATAATTTAGGTTTCTCAGTTTATTCATCACTGTGGAGGCCAGTTTCTGATTTTTCGTTCCTTGATAAATCTTTTCTAGAAAGAGAACAATGGCTGTGCAGATATTCTGAAAGTCAGTGGAAGCTCCACCGAGGAAGACCTTCACAAGAGCAAGTCTTTAAAATAACATTGAACTGAAATTTTTCCTAATCCTCAGTGACCTCCTTTATACCTGATGACTTCTTTTATAGAAAAGTCACATGAAACTCACACGTAAATAATAACTTCCTAATTCATTCGCGTGTAATTTAAACACCTTTTTCGCATGTTGTTGTATTTTCACGTGTGTTGTTTCAGCACGATAAATTTTTTCTTGACGTGCGAACATGTGGTTTCATTCATCAGATGTTATTTTCTCACAAGATCCATTCCAGTCCTTTATTTATGATCTGATAATGATCTAAAAAAGCAGTTGTGTCATTTTGCTATAACTCAGCTTCATCTTATATTTTCCAGCTTCACACGGTGAATCAAAGGCCTCCAGACGATTCAGGAACTCCCGCAAACGACTGACCAGGATCTTCTCCCGCATCTCCAGAGCTTGTACCAGCTGCAGCAGAGATCAGTCCACTCTCTAACCCTGCAGAAATTATAAATAAACGTTGATGTCAATGAACGCTGCTTACGATGTGTGTGATATTGCCTGTCAGACTGAATGCTCAAGAATGAAGAACACCAACTCTACAACCTCAATCTCTCCACGGTGTCCTTTGTGCAAGAAAATATACAGTGGGCTCCAAAATCTGAGACCACATTAAACATCTGGGATTATTATTATTGTTTTTTTTTTTAGTTGTACAATGTGCATGTGCTCAAATGACAGTCAGGTGGCTCTTCTCAATTCATAAGAGCAGCAGCTCTATTCAGAGACCCTCGGCTTGTCCAGTTCCTCACCCTGTCATGGAGAGTAAACGGGTTATGAGAAAATAATTTATATGACTTTCCCACCTCGCACTTGATTATTTTCCCATAACACCACGTCTAATCCAACTAAATTGCTCTTACTTGTTAGAATTTCTACAGATTACAAGTTTGAGTTGTCTAGCTATTCCTTAAGCTGCTACTGCTAGCAATAAGCAAAGGTCTATCACCACACATGACTGCCCTAACCTCTGCCTGTCAGCCTGTGAAACGTGGGATGAAGGGCAAAGAAGACAAAGGGGAACATGTTTTGGATTTGGTGTGTGGACTTCATGATGATACTAGCAGATAGGACTGAAATGAGGTCCATGACGACATTCGCCTGTGCCCCATTTCAGAAGGGCCATTTGAGACATGGCTCTGTCCCTCTGTCCCCATTTGAGACATGGCTCGATCTCCATTCCTCAAAAGGAATGGAAAAACAGATGAGAGAACATGGCAATGAGAGTAGAAGGGCATGAGGGAAAGAGTTCATGGCCCCAGGCTGTAGCTTTTTCTCTCCGAGTTCCTGCAGGCAGTGAACAAGTGGACAATCCCATCAAGAGAACGGGACCCATCTTAGAAAGGACCGAGGTCTCAACTCCACTTCTTTATCTGCTCTGTGGATGAAATGTGGCATTAACATGCTTGTCAAGCCCTCTGGCACCAGCATGTGTACAGATTGTGCCCAACACACAGCTTCATTTAGACATCAGAGATGGAGATCCATCATGGTTGGAGAGGTGTGTTTCCAAAGATGTACGTGACATGCTGACATCACACGCACCCTGGTGTGCTGAATTTTAATATCACAATTACACAGATCCAATATGTATGTTAACAGGTATTTTATGTCGATAAAACCATACTGATCCTTTTTTAGAAATCTTACACCGAGTCTGTATTAACATTTTCTCTTAAGATGCTGGTATGGAATTCTCAGTGTCAAGGCAAAAACTGCTCTGTCCGAAATAGTGAAGGTCTGCAGTAAAATCCTAGGTGTCCAGCAAAGGAATCTCACTGATCTGTACAACACACAGGTCGTGTGGAAAGCTAAATCTTCCCTAATCAGTACCCATCCCCTTCACTCTTGAGTTTCAGATCCTACCTTCTGGCTCCTGGTTTAGATTCCCCCCCTGTGAAGTGCAATAGATATTCATTTAGTCCTACTGCCGTTTCCCTTCTTAATTCAGGCAGGGGGCGTGGTTTAAATTAGTTTGGTTAGTATAGTAGTGATGTTTTGCTTATATATTTTTTTATTAGTAGTAGTATTCTATTGCCTTGTATGTATGAATGTAATTGCCCTTTAGGGACAAATAAAGGGAAGTGAAGTTTAGTGAAGGTCCATCCGACATTAGCCCTCTACTGCATGAATTATTACATTTACTCAAATAAAAATGATTTTTATAGATTTTTATTGGCAACAATATGCAATGGTGGAAATGATCATATAGTCAAAAATAACACAATATGTAGAAGATTATAATTCAATTTACTGTGTTTTCCGGACTGTAAATGTTTTGTGTTTTGTCACCTAGTAAGCATGTAAAAGTTGTCTCCTAGAAAGGAATAACAGAAAGAAAAAAAAATAGAGATTTATTCACTCAAATAAGTGCTGAAATTGGATCCAAACCTGTTTTGCGTGAAGTATCTTTTTCATCCTTCTCTTGAATTCTGAATTCTTTCTCTCGAAATATAAAAATTTAGACTTGTTTCAATCACTTTGTTCAATTCGCCTTCGAGTGATAGAAACGACTCAAACAACTTAAAAGGCGGTTCAGCGGTTACCACAGATATTCACGTATTCCAGGGTTCAGTGTAATCGGGTGAATCGTACAGGAAACTGTACTAATTTGTCGTCTCACACCTTAACAGGACAATGCGAGTCAGTTTATGTAATGAACATCTGAGGTAATAACTTTTAGTCGTCCAAGGTATGTCACTAATGTTATGTGTGTATGCTATATGAAGTAAAGAAACAGTCTTTAGGGCAGTGGTGTCTCAACAATTGGGTTACTGGTCAGAAGGTCAGGGGTTCAAGCCCCAGGACTGCCAAGCTGACACTGTTGGGCCCTTCAGCAAGGCCCTGAATCCTGTCTGCTCCAAGGGCGCTGTATAATGGCTGCGGTCCGACCCCAAAATCCTAAAAAGCTGGGATATGCGGGAAAATAAAAAAATCCATCCATCCATCTTCTACCGCATACTCCGTATTAATATAATAAAATAAATAAATAAATAAATAATAAATCATCATCATCCTCCTCACTGTGCTGTAATGTATATGTGACAAAGGTTTCTTCAGTTGTGCCCTCACCAGCATTTCTTTCGCTCTCTTTGAAGTTAATAATAAATAAGTAAAAATAAAATAAATAATAATAATAATAATAATGTGAAAAAAAGTGCACCTTGTCCCATTAAATGAGAATTTTTATTCATACTGATTCCCCACCCCGTGCAGAAAAACACAAAAGGCACTGCTTCTGTGTGTTACAAAGCACTAACACCCAAGAGCAACATCTGTACATCTGGATGTTCAGAAGGCTGTTATTACTCCTTCCCTCAGTTAATTCTAACTAATTAGCTTCATAAAAACAACTAATAGTCAATAACAAGTCTGTATTTTAATAAAAGGCGTCAAGCGACAATAAATTGTGTGTGTAATTATACGCTTTAACGTCTCTTGCTTTGTCCCCGTGAATCGACACACGTTCCACAACGGCACAGATCCTTTCGACATCTTTATTCTTTAAATTGAACACAAATGCGTCAAATATTTCAGACAGTGCTCGGGTAAAGGGTGTAAAAACACATTTGGATTGATTACACAAAAACAACAACCCATTAAGACACACGTACATGTAGATTGATATACTGTATACATACACACACACACACACACACACGTCCCTGATTTTAATGCAAAAATGTTTTGTTCCCCTTCTAATGTTCCACTGGATTTACTTTCTGTTGTTTTGATGCCATTAAATTTGAAGCTTTTATGAGAACAGTGTAAACAACCGTGTAACTCTGGCTTTAAAAGGTGTAAATGAAGATTAGCGAGCGTCTATGTTAGCTAAGTGCAGTGCCATTAAATAGCGCTCTGAAGAAAAGTGCTGAATCATTAACATTAGAATCTAGAATTACTCTGCTTTGAAAACGAATAGGGACAGATGTCATGCATGAGGCATCACTGACGATAGCATCCACGCTAATCACGACAAGAGCTACAGTAGCATCTCCTAATTGCTGTGCTAAATGAGATCCAAAATGTAAGCGTCAAGATATGCTAAGTGCTAACTAATACACATAATCTAAAGTGCTAATTGCTACCTGTGCTATGTAGCATAATTGCAAGCCGAGCTAAATAGGTTCTAGTAGCGGTAGCTAAGTCATAATTTAATGCATTCCACCCCCCATTTTACCAATTGTAGAATTGCATACAGTTGACACACACACACACACACACACAAAGTACAGTTTTCACTCAGAAAGTTCTAGTCCTAACTTGTGTGTATAAAACTGTCCCTAAATTTCACAATACACAAAGATAAGCCATTGTGTCTTCTCTAGCTTCCAGGCACAACAATTGTATGTGAATATAACAGTGTATTTCACTCGAAGCACATGGGTAAGGCACGAAAAGCTGGTGGGTTTTAAATGTTACATACGCATAGTAATAAAGAAGTGAGGGAAAAGACTAGGCATGGCCTAATGAGAGAGATTGAGGATCTTCCCCTTTTCATACAATCAGAACCTCGTGACCAAACTGAACCGATCACACCTACAGAGTTAAAGAATGAAGGAACAGAGTGTGTAGCGGGTCACTGGCACAAACCACTGCGTAAGCCCCACCTCAGTCTCGAGGCTCATTGGGCGGTGGGATCTTCAGATCTGTAGGCTCCACCCCCCAGATCTCACGTGCGTACTCGGAGATGGTGCGATCGCTGGAGAATTTTCCAGAGCAGGCGATGTTTCTGATCACCGTCTTGGTCCATTCTTTGGGGTTCTGCAAAATCAAAAGATGAGAACGAAGCAATTATTAGCCAATTTTTAGTAGCCAATCACAGACCATTTTTACAAGATCAGTACCCAACCCCACGACCCTGAAGAAGGAGTAAGCGGTCGAAGATGGATGGATGGATGGATGGAGTACCCAACCAAAAAGTATGCGTCTCGGTTAAATTACTTGCACATTTTTGAAGTGGACGTGGAAGATTCCACACTTCTGTAGCGTGTGCACACGTGTAAAAGGCTCTGCTCCACTCACCCTGTAGAGGTTGTTGACCTTCTCCTGACAGCTGATATATGCCTCATAATCTGCAAATACCTTGAAACTGAGGGGAAAAGAACATTAGACTTGCATTTAGAATAAAGGGATCCTCAAAAGGTTCTGCTTTCTAAGCAGTTCTACTTGAACGTTTTACTATAGGAGCTCCGCCAATGTACCGGTCATGATTCATCAACATGTTGACGACATCCTTGAACATCTCTGGCTCTTTGGGGCTGAAGTGTCCTGTGTAGATCTGGTCAATTGCCTGTCTGAGCTCCGGCAAGCGGTCATAGTACTCACGAGCGTTGTAGCTACACACACACACACACACACACACACACCACACACACAGAAAATCAAAAATATCGTTTTTTGTGTCATTTAATTTCTCAAAATATTTATTATTAGTTAAAATTTTTACTTAATTCAGACAATATTATTAACTTAAGCTTCCAGCCAATCACAGGCGGTTAAGGTCATGGGTCATGCTGCAAAGTAAGTGAACAAGGTATCGGGCAAAAATTTGAATCACTTTAAATTTAAACACTAGGATCACTGATCTGAACATTACACCTACTGTGTATACTCAACGTCTCAGAGATTCTCATGTCCAAATCACACCTTTTAGGTTTCTTGATTAAAAATGGATTTTCTCTCCCTCACCCTTTGCGGTCCAGGGCCTCCACGTCCTCCACCCTCATGCCGAAGATGAAGAGGTTCTCCTCTCCCGCCTCCTCAGCCATCTCCACGTTAGCGCCGTCCATGGTGCCGATGGTGAGGGCGCCGTTCAGCATGAACTTCATGTTGCCTGTTCCGGAAGCTTCTGTGCCGGCAGTGGAGATCTGCTCGGACAGGTCTGCTGCTGGGATCACTGAACCACAAACATCAGCGCACTCTCGTCGATATAGGTGATGTACAGAAGGCAAGAGCATGGCATAACCTCCCTTCACTCATTCATTTATTTATAAGAGAAAAGAAATCTATCACTGGTAAGTGTACATTATTTCGTAGAGGTGGCATCAATCCAATACTCAAACGGTGGACTGATATCAAATCATATACACACACACACACACACACGAGATTTGATCCTGTAACAAATGGAAACGTTTCGAATTTGGGGGAAAACACGTTACTGGAAATGTTTACCTACAAAGACACTTTAGAAACAAGTTCTTCATCTTCTATAGACTATAGGACTACGGCGCACCTTTTTCAGCCAGTGAGACTTTGTAGTTCTCCAGGAAGATCACCTTCAGCCGCTCGCCCACCACCGGGTCGTTATTGACTACGTCCGCCACCGAAGTGATCAGCTTAATGATCATTTTAGCCATGTGGTACCCAGGCGCTGCCTGCAGGGGGCAGTACAGAGGAGAAACAGTGAGTCAAGATGACAACACCTGATGTAATCACTCATTGTTACAATACTGAGTTTTACACACGTTTCGACTTCCCCTTGATGTTTTGAGGAAGTATGGCCACATAAGAATACTTTTTGTTTTTTTGAAGAGTTTCTGTTCCCTTTATATTTTCAGTAAATACAACACAGTATACATTCTGTTTATAGAGTGAGCTACACGGAGGACCCACCTTGCCCCCGATCATGACCGTTCTGGGCACAAACTTCTTGCTCGGCTCCTTTCTGATCCCTGTAAAGGACAAAACGGCATTACAGTTAGCTCAAAATTCGGAAGAAATATAAATGAAACTTGGGCTTTTAATAAATGCACACTACATCTTTGGACTATACATCGTGATGTGTTTCTCACTCACTAGATCGCAGAATTTTTGCAAACCTGCGTGTATTTTCTCAAGCGATTGTGTTACTGAAGATTTATTTTGTAACAGCTTACAGTTTTGCTTTTTTTATTTTTATAAATGTGTCGCCAAAGAAGCCATTCATTTCGAACATTGTCGAATTTCCGCCTTCACTGGAGAAGCTTGTCGAACACTGCCACCTACTGGACATGTATAGAGTTACTGTGTGTATGTATTTACGGTTATAGTAGGTGATGATGTGCAGGCAGTTCAGCAGTTGTCGCTTGTACTCGTGGATCCTCTTCACCTGAATGTCAAAGATGGACTCTGGATTGATCTGAACTTTGTACGTCTTCTCCAGATACGCGGCTAACTTCAGCTTGTTCTCCTATAAAACACGTATACAGACACAGAAATCAAGATTCATTTAAGAAAACCCTCCCCCCCCTTACCCCTAGGTCAAACGTCCTGTATATACATCCACTGACCTGTTTGACGTTTGCCACGTCTCTGATGAACACAGGCGTTATCGATGAAGTCCAGCAGCTTCCTCAGCTCGAACAGGTCCTTCAGGAAATCCTCACCGATTTTCTGTACACACACGCACACACAATCACTTTCTCAGCACAGAGGCGGAGAAAAAATACCCAGCAAATGCAGAAAGACTCGTTTTTTCAAATAGAACGTGTATAAATGAAAAACCCCGCGTTCCCTCTCCCTCTGTATTTACTTGTTGCTGGGGAGAGGCGGAGCTTATCCTGCATTTTATCTAGGTGTCAATGCAGACCAGTGTTGCCAACTTAGTGACTTTTCAGACCCCTACTAAAAAAGCACCTAGCGACAAATCTAGTGACTTTTTGGACAAACCTTAGCAACTTTCCAAATATCACCGGTACTGTACTGTAAGCGCGAGGTCTTGCTTTCCCGCTGCACTCACACCTCTCTCTGCGTCTGCTCTGTTCAGTGAGGGGCCGAGGGCCGGAGATTTAACAACGTCATGGGTAACGAGACGCGCCCTTCGTCGCAATTGACATCATTCACATGCGAATGTTTTTAGAACGCGAGACGAATGTAACGCAACACGTTTAACATTTTAAATGGTCCACGTTATTACAGCCTAGTTCGTTTACAAGTAGTTCTAGTGTTCAGAAACATTTTAGATCATTCATGTTCCGTACCTGTCCGTTATATAGTTTAATAAAAGTCAAAGTTATGAAAAGCAATTGAAAAAAGTACAAAAAAGAATAATCTACATCGATCTATCTATCAAACACAGGTTCACATGGCCCTGTGTGGCCTTTACCTCAGCGATGACCTCAGCTAGGCCGGGGTTACAGAGCAGGAGCCAGCGGCGAGGGGTGATGCCATTCGTCTTGTTCTGAAACTTCTCTGGCTCAACGTCGCAGAAGTCCTTAAAACTTCAGAGGAAAATAAATAAATTTGAAAAAAATTTTTTTTTTTTTTTTTTTTTTTTTTTTTTTTTTTTTTTTTTTTTTTTTTTTTATATATATATATATATATATATATATATATATATAATTTTTTTTTTCATTAAAAATTGAACACTGAGCCTTAAACAATGTTATACTCCGGCACCGGATTAAAAACGCAGTAAGGGTGTATTTATTTTTACTCACACTGTGGTTTTGACGATATCCGAGTGGATGCGAGCAACTCCGTTGACGGCGTGCGATCCCACCACACACAAGTGAGCCATGTTTATCCTCTTGGGATCGCCCTCCTCGATGAGAGACATCCTGCGGAGACGCTCCGTATCCCCTGGATACAGCGCGGATATTCTCTATCGAGGACATTTTAAACTCAATTCAGACGGATTCTTTTTGGAGAGGAAAGTAAAGATGCGTGTACACACTGCACGGATTCTCATCCCACGATATAAAATCTTATAAATGATTAAAAACACATAGACAAGCAGATGCATAGACAGACAACAGACAGATGGACAAGAAAGATGGGCAGGGAGATTCAAGATAGAAGAATGATGCAAACAGCAACAGCTGGAGACGAATCGACGGAGGAATACATGGATAAAAAGAGACAGACGAGCAGACAGACAGGTAGTGATAGGGAAGGGGTTTACATAGAAAGAAACAGACAGACAGGTAGACACGTAAGGATGCCTCCTTGCTTGTCTACCTATCTGTTCGGCTTCTTTTGCTACCTGTCTGTCTGTTTTTGTCCAGATGGATGGACAAAACGATAGGGAGACAGATAGTCAGACAGGAAGACTAATGGATGGTGGGAGAGACAGATAGGAAAAGAGGGGTAGTTAGACAGATACTATGATAGATGGACAGACAGGTGGATGAACAGAAAGACAGACAGATAGGGAGTTAGATGGACAGATACACAGACAGATAAGGAGAGAAATGTCTAAACAGACAGAAAGGGTGAGAACTGGATGGACAGATGGTGAAATAGGCTGACTGGCAGTTAGACAGGAAGACAAACAGGCAGTCAGACAGAGAGACAGACAGACGAATCAACAGACAGAAAGACAGATAAGATCCACCTTAAGATCGGTGGATAAATGGACAGATGGATGGACAGACAACAATTCAAACCAATGGATATACAGAGAGAGACTGGGGCAAAGACAGACAGGAGAAAAAAAAAACCCAGACAGACAGACAGACAGAGAGAGGATGAAACGATGATGTCGTAACGCACAAACACACAAAGTCAGTTGAGAAACGGTTTATTTCACACACAACGCTATGGGCTCTTTACTCATGTGGCTTATGAAACATCCTCCTCTTAAACACTGTGCACAACTTTACATTCCTAACCTAATGAGTGTTAGTGCATTTTAATGTTTTTTTTTTGTTTTTTTTTTTTGTTTTTTTTTTTTTTTTTTTTTTTTTTTTTTTTCTTTTCGCTCACATCCAGGTGACGCTGGTTGATCTCATAGATGATCTGCAGGTGTCTGGGCAGGAGTTTCTCAAACATGTAGATAGGCCAACGCTCCAGAGCTTCTGGGAGAACCGTATGGTTCGTGTACGCACACGTCTTGGTGGTGATCTCCCACGCCCACACACACACACACACACACACACACACACACACACAGTCAGGGCTGCTAATCATACTGACGTAGGACTCGCTCATCAATACATTCATCATCAGGGCTTCACCTTGTCCCAGGTTAGTTTCTCCACGTCCAACAGGATCCTCATGAGCTCGGGTATGGCCAGAGCAGGGTGCGTGTCATTCAGCTGGATCGCGACCTTAAAGTGAGACACGCATACAATTTCTACCCATGTGTGTCAAAGAAAACCGAAAAGACTCAAAATGATCTTAAAATCTAATCGTTCATCTGCAGACTGCAGGGCATCGAGTTCGTATATGCAAACGTAGGCATGAAATTAAGCCCATATAAGGAAACGAAGGCAGCTCTGAGTGGGCGTGGCTATAGGACCATACAGTAGATAAGGATGTGGGTGTGCGCGTCAATATGTAGACATTTTATTAACCAGTTGGCGAACTTGGATTCATTCCAAGAAGACTTTCTAGGTCATCATGCTAGGAAGCATAACATTATCTAGAATACCTAGCAAAGGGACTGCAATATTTAAAGGAGCAGTTAGTCATTTTTATAGCGCTCTTCTGCAACAAAAGCATCCTACTCCTGCGTGAAACCGTGTGCCTCATGAGTCACTTTTTAACATAAAAGGAGAAAGCCGAGCAGCTCTTCCTTGCTGGGGGCGGAGCTATTTTCTGGGCCAGAATTACTGTTTATATTTTAAAGAAGCCTTAAATAAAGAAGACAGCAAGATCTTTCATATTTAGTTATATCGGCTAAGGCTTTACCGATGTGCCCCTGAAATGATGTGATTATTCCAAGACTTTATACACTCAAATTATTATTATTTTTTTTTACATAATACAGCTTTAAAAGCGGAGTGTTGCTTTACCTTTTCCGGAAAGTTCTCCAGCGAAGTGCGCACGTAGGCTCTACTGCCGAACTTGGAGGATTTAAAGCGTCGGATGATGTCCTGTAGAGTGGCGGCCACCACAAAATACTCCTGCTTAAGACGCAGCTCCTTACCTTCGAAAAACTAATACATACACACACACACACACACACACACAAAAAGGTGGTCTGAAATAGATTTTTCAAACGGATTTTTATTTATTTATTTTTTTTAAATCACGTCTGCATTTTAATAGCATTTCTACAAACCTTGGACTCCTTCACCGCACACAGAACACACACATACCCACATACCACACAGCTCATTTACCCACAAACCCATGGACCTAAACACTGCGACAAAACACAAACGCATACACACAAAAAGCAGCATGTAACGAAATCTCCTAAAAAATAAATAAATAAATAAATAAAACCAGTCTGAGCCCGACTGCCTTTTAATGTTGACTGTGTTTCTGTCTCGAATTGTTTATATATTTATTTATACGCAAATTATAATATATTAGACATATTATATACAAATAAATATTTTAAAAAACACAGCACATTTCTTTTGTTTATTGAGAAACAAACAAACAAACAAATAAATAAATAAATCAAATACAAATAAAAGAATAACAAAAAATACAAGCAATACATAAAGAGTAAAAGACAAAATTTAAAATAAATAAATAAATATTAAAACACAAAGAAGAAAAACCTAGATGAAGAGTTGAAGAGACTAAAGCGGAGTGTAAGATATGCAGATGTTACCATTGTGGCTGAGGACAAGTTACCACACTGTAACCTCATCTCCTTATTAGGGCATTTCTACACAACCTGCCACTGAGGACGTGCAAATACACACACACACACACACACACACACACACACACACTCTCATACACAGACACTCATACACACACTCATACACAGACACTCATACACAGACTCACAGACTTGGCTTGAACTTTGAAACAAGGAAGCGAGTGAGAAAGCAACACATCAGCGTTTCTCCTCATCAATACATCCACCGATCTCAGGAGAACTTACATTGTCGTTGGGATAAAGCACTCGGGAGATGTTCTCCGCCAGGTTCCTGTCCAACACAGCCTGGATGTAGTCTCCGACGTTAACTACATTAACATAAAGTAATAAAATAAAGACATATTACGAATGATTTAGACAATCCAGTTGTGCTTAGGAACTAATTATCAGCTTCAGCTATAATACACAGCTCTATAAACGCTCCATGGCTTTTCATCGCTAGCTAACATGCGTCTTTCCGACTGGTCTCCTAATTTGTGAAGCAGAACCATGATTTCCTTAAAATGGCAAAGATGTTAAATCGTGAAATTTGAAGACATTTTCCATGATGCACGTTTGTGTATCACAGTATTTAGTTTAGCGAAAACCGTCCTAGCAAAGTGCCGACAAAATTAAAGACCTTAAGCGCTAAAAAAAAAAGGCTGGGCCGATATATCGATATAAAAATCGCTATTGCGATCAATGATTACGCGATACACTTTTCGGAAATATCGTTGGTATGGTGTTTTTTTTTTTTTATACGTTTTTAATAGTTACAAATTAAACAGTACTGAATGGATGCAGCTGATTTTACCTAATTATTATTTATTTTTTTAAGCGATATTTAGGAAAACTAATCGGAAAACTCAGTTTAAGGTGTTTTTTGTTTATTTTACTACTGTTCACAGACCGTTTGTTAGCTAAATTATATATCATGATATGCGTCGTGTATCGCAGAAACGTCCTCAAGTATCATGATGTTATTTTCTTCAAATCTGAAAGAGAATTACGAGTTAGCAAATCATTTAGCCTGAGCAAAATGTAAATCCTTTCATATTAAGCGATGTTAGCATTAGCGAATACAAAATACCGACTTCACATTAAAACTAAACCCGAAGAAAGCTAGCTAGTTAGGTTTGAACTAAATCCTCAGTCGGTTATGTACAGTAGTTAGTAATGTGATGCGATGCGATTTCATTATTATTACAGGAAAACACGGGCCTGTAGTTGTTCCAGCAATTCATTTACCGCAGTGTTTGGTATTGAAATAGTCCAGTCTGTTCAAGATTGTTCCAGCGTAAACAAACATTGACGAGAAACGACGCCATTTTGGGGATCAACAATAACGTTCGTATCGACCGTCCCGGGTGACTTGGTTTCAGTCAGTGAGAAGTGACTATTTATGGCTTGTTCAGCACATAATCTCTCTGCTTTGTCAAATAGACATACAGCACTGTTCATACTTTAATTCAATGGGGTTCACCAATGGGAATACACTCACTGGTTGCCAGATATGCCTATCCCTTCGTGGTGGAACTTACTATCCTACCGAGATCTCACTCTCTCTGGTAACCGCTTTCCACTCGTGTAAACTGGAAGAACATGAGAGAATGTTCTCTGGTATGATATAGCATTCATACCAGTTTAAATTGCCACTGAATGAGAAGAACTGTTGTTGGGGGGTTTTTTGGATGTTGGATACAAAACTTT
The DNA here is from genome assembly GCA_012411365.1 of Ameiurus melas. Classification (NCBI taxonomy): domain Eukaryota; kingdom Metazoa; phylum Chordata; class Actinopteri; order Siluriformes; family Ictaluridae; genus Ameiurus; species Ameiurus melas. The sequence goes on from CM022761.1 coordinate 27,653,045, forward strand.
GACCAGGAACGTCTGTTATAATGGAAGAGACAATTATAATGGACATTATTCATTCATATCAGATCAACACTTTGTTTATACTGATCTGAAAACGCAGGAGAGGACGGTACGAGAGGTTTATATACGGGTCGTTAGACCTAGGATTCTGCTGCTCTAAATCATACACAGCGATAAAGTAGAGCAAGAAGATTACATTTATTTGAATGAATTATAGTAAGTTGTTATTAGAGAGAGAGAGAGAGAGAGAGAGAGAGAGAGAGAGAGAGAGAGAGAGAGAGCGAGCGTGACCTGCATCTGTGCTCTACTAATAATGATGCTGCGAGTTTAACTGTATGTTACTATGGTTACAATTGTTCACAGGCAGTGAATTATTATAGAACAGTGATTACACCGACCAGAACTAGTTGTGGTATATATACACGGTTTAACGCACACCTTCCAGCCAATCAGAATCAAGTATTC
>CM022761.1:27656006-27673506 GCA_012411365.1 Ameiurus melas
GTGCGTGTTTCACAGACGTCCATACACAAGTGATATACACACTGTTAGAGACAGAAGAGTACTTAAGTAGTAAATGAAGAAGTAATAAACAACAAATCACCACCACAGTTAGAGAACACATACACACATCTGTCAAAATACAGCTGTTCATCACATCAGACTCATACAGCCACCAGCGTTGGTTAGTTCCTGTTCACACTTATCACAGTGATATGTAACAGCTGTAAAGTGTCTCTTTCTCTCTCTCAAAGTTAAGAAGACGCCCTGAAGACTTTCCTTTGTTGGAAAACGTAGTTACTGCTTTACCTTTACCCGACTGTTCCAAAGCGCGGACACTGGAGACTCCTTCCAGAAATGCAAACAAACGTATTCCTTACAGAAAAACGCCAGCACAGCAATAACTGTGTGCTTTTAAAATCAGTTTATGTGGAGGGTCCGATATACGGTGATCTCACACTGATACTGTGATAGATTGTGATACACTTTACCAATATATTGTGGGCATTGTCATGTATTTATATCAATGTTTTATGTTGTTTTTAAAATATAAATAAACAAACTGTGTTAAATGAATCACATGAATATGAATCACATGTAAATGAATAAATAAACAAAGGCAAAATAAATAAACAAACTGTGCAAGCAGATTCGCGACCGTTTTCTACAGTTTTCGATCTTTAAATCTTTTTCTCAAAATCAATCTTTTTATTTGTTACAGTTTTCATTATTTATTAATTAATCAATCAATCAATCAATCAATTAATTAATATACACAACTGAGGGACTCGAACGCGACTATTACATAAAGGTGCCAACGTTCACTGATGCTCAAGAAGGCAACACGATCCATTAAGAGCCAGGGGGGTGTAAACTTTTGAACAGGATGATCGGTGTAAATGATTATTTTGTCTTCTGGGAATAAATATCTTATGTAGCGTCTGAAGGACCGAACTAAATGGGGAAAAAAAAAAAAAAAGAGACAACCTTTCAATAAAATAATTTACACCCATCATCCTGTTCAAAAGTTTACACCCCCCTGGCTCTTAATGGATCGAGTTGCCTTTTTGAGCATCAGTGAATGTTTGCAAATGCTGGAAAAGTAAAGAATGTGCAGGACGTGGAGGATTGTTCTGAAGAACAGCGGGCAGTTTAACTGCTGAGGACAAACAAGAGACTCGTGAAGAACTCTCACAGAACATTCATTTAGTATTGTGTCTTGTGGATTACACATAAAACATATTTTATGTGAAATAACTTATTCAGGGCAGCACTAAACGCAAGTTGTATAATTCTGAAAGACCTCAACTGTATATATTGCCGCGCGTATGGTGCATCTTCTGAACGTTTCGTGAGATGATATTCCTTTATGGCTTTTACAGAGAGATATAAAATCAGCTTTCCTGCAATCAATCGGAGCACAGAGGCTCCTTTCAGCCACTCCGAGTGAACCCACTCATGACTAAAGCTCTGGAGACGTTTCTGCCTTTTGGCGGTGGTCCAGGAAACAGTTTACTTTCTGGATTCTTTGAGAAGTTCTGTTGAAGTGCTCGTTCCTGCACACGACTCGGGCCTCGCACTTTGACATTCAGGTTAAATTCTTTCAAAAACGGGCCGTGAAAATGAGCCTAATATTCGACGAGCTTTCTCAGAAATGTTTAACGTACACCAAACAGAACAAACTCAGAGACGAATCGACAATTCAAGGGGTTAATATTTTGGAGAAGAGAGATTCATCCGTAGTGATGGTGAGAAACGTCCGCTTATAAATATATCCGTACGAGCGTTCACGATGCACCATAACCCATCATTTCACATGCACCTGTTTGGTAATGTTGCACGCTTGCCTGTCCACACCATTACACCACCATACAGTGAGAGCGCGATGTTTATTACTAGCACAGGCGATCTTACGAAAAATCACAAACAGGAACACGGAGGAATGTGGAAACACTGACTAAAGAGTAAAATAAAGTTTGCCGCGAAGCTGTTACATAACTCTCCAGCTTGCTTACTTACTACACTCGTAATTGAACATATTGAGAGAAAATAAAACCGGCTAGGAAGACCGGAATCATATATTTTTACGTATAACGTAGCGACAGAACACTACAATTTATTTATAGCCGAAGTTTTGGCCAACGACTTTTTGTCGAGGGCGTAAAATTAACGCTACGTTAAAAATTCTCTTCTAGTTAAGCGTCTCTTCGACACGCTTAACTAGCCAACAATCTTACCATACACCGATGCTTTACGTTAGCTACAACGCTTTAGCTGCGTTTCATCAATTAAACAGAAGACGTCGCCATTCCAAGATAGCACATGGATATGTGGGTTTTATGTGATTGTTGCGGCCAAATGTCTTGATTTTCCTGTCGTAATTTTTCCAAATTTGCGGGGTTTTTTCCCCCCCAATCGGAAAACTATTTGAATTGCCTATTGAATTGCCAAAATTACAGCTACCAGTGATGAAGTGTTGTGCAAACCCATATATAATACAAGAGTTTAGGCAATACATCTGGAACCAAAAAATACAGATGTTTCACATCAAGGCAGGGGGTCAGACGCCTATCCAAGTTTACCACCGACCCTCTTTCCCACCTCTCAGACTCACTGGTATTCGCCACATTGCTTCACTTCACTTCACTCCATAAACATGTTCCTGTTACATGCCCCGCCCACTCTGTGTTGCAATCAGTGAGCATGTAAATGGCAAACATCATTATTGTCATTGTTGTGCACCATAATGAGCACAGGGTTGTGTGTAGACCTGTGCGGATCTCAAGAACCCACATGCTAACACGAATGAAAGAATTCTGAGCCCAAGACTGGAATTGTCGTCTTCACAACAATTAATGCCGTTATGCTTTCCTGGCTTGGCTGAATGGTTTAACTGTCTGGCTTCAACCCAACCACGCTAATGTTTCATAGCTGAGTCACTGACGCAGGACTTCTGATGGCTCGTCGCTGGAGAGAAACTGCAGAAATCGGTGTGCAGAAGGAAAAAAAAAAAAAATCGGGTTATGGTGAAACCATAAAGATCAGCCGTGTGATGAAATGATTTTAGATAGAACGAGAAGAGTGTGAGAAGTGTGATGAGGAAACACTTGCAGGTTGTGTAGGTGCTGAAATCCTGGTGTACTGATTTACGAGGGGGTTCATGATGAACATCCTGAGTGATATCCCATAACACTGGTCATATTTCTCTTCCCTTCGTACAGATTGAGAAGCAGTCTATTTCCTGCTTTAAACAGTAACGTTTGTTGTTGCGAGAAACGGCCACTGTATCAAATCTCTTATTTATTCATGACGACCCTTTCCCGGTTCCCATACTTCCCTGTTCTCACTGATAACAAATAAAATGTACATTCAAGCATGGATTAATAGGGCTGGATCAAATGACGACACGACGGTGATATTGTCCGAGCAAGGAATGAAAAAATTTGACTATTGTGCCTTTAATGGATTATGAATTGTAACCGTTTGCAAATTGAGGTCATAAAAGAGGAATAAAACATTAAAGCTTACATTGTGACACATCACATCACACTGTTGTTTAGTTTCCTAGAACAGAACACCGCCTAAGTGTTTTATTCCTTACATATTGCTCAGCGCAGATATATACAAGATAATAATGATCCAATGATATACCTAAAATGCTTCAGCCAGCTCCCTCACCTCCCTTCACACTACTCTCAGGCCTCTCAGCCAGCTCCCTCACACCCCTTCACACTACTCTCAGGCCTCTCAGCCAGCTCCCTCACACTACTCTCAGGCCTCTCAGCCAGCTCCCTCACACTACTCTCAGGCCTCTCCCGCCAGCTCCCTCACACTACTCTCAGGCCTCTCAGCCAGCTCCCCACACTACCTCTCGGCCTCTCAGCCAGCTCCCTCACAACTACCGCCTCTCAGCCAGCTCCCTCACACTACTCTCAGGCCTCTCAGCCAGCTCCCTCACACTACTCTCAGGCCTCTCAGCCAGCTCCCTCACACTACTCTCAGGCCTCTCAGCCAGCTCCCTCACACTACTCTCAGGCCTCTCAGCCAGCTCCCTCACACTACTCTCAGGCCTCTCAGCCAGCTCCCTCACACTACTCTCAGGCCTCTCAGCCAGCTCCCTCACACTACTCTCAGGCCTCTCAGCCAGCTCCCTCACACTACTCTCAGGCCTCTCAGCCAGCTCCCTCACACTACTCTCAGGCCTATCAGCCAGCTCCCTCACACTATTCTCAGGCCTATCAGCCAGCTCCCTCACACTACTCTCAGGCCTATCGGTCAGCTCCCTCACACTACTCTCAGGCCTATCGGTCAGCTCCCTCACACTACTCTCAGGCCTATCAGTCAGCTCCCTCACACCCCTTCATATAATTCAGAATGGAGCAGCGCGCCTTCGTTTCAACCAGGCCAAAAGGATCCACATACTGTACACGACCTTGTCTGGAACAGCACCTCATCACTCTCCTTGAGGATTACGTTCTCTCTCGTAACTATGCCACGTGATCGGTTAACAGCCGATGCCTGGGACCGCCTATTCGGCAAGGCATGAGGTCCCTTTCCAGAACCTTCAAACGGACTGTCCCTCAGCGGTGAGGCGAACTTCCAAGTTCAATCCGTCACCATCTTCCAAAAAATAAAAAAATAAAACAAAACGCCTAAAGTTTTCATGAACCCTTAACTAACCCCTAACATTTTTTTCAAAATCCTGTGACACCTCTGTGCACTTTCCTCCTCTAGTACTTGTCTTGTTCATCCTGTAAGTTGCTTTGGATGATCTGTAAACATCATCATCATCATCCCAACCGTTTAGCTTTTATAGGAAACGTCATCAAATAAAAACACATCCAAGACTAAATTAGTGCAAAAATCAATCAATAATTGGGTCTAGGGTCACAGTTGTAAACATCTGCAGGGACTTTTCCTATTGGCCATTCCTAGTGGTCACTACAGACATGTCCCTAATGGATCTACTGGCATTTGGACTATTCTTGTGCACTTTATAAGTGTTTATAACGCCGTCCTGGACTATGAGGAAGTCCAGGAAGAAGTGTAGCACTGCACTTCCTGCACAACAAGGAAGGAGAAACTTTTGTGTGTTCGCACCTTGGGATCTTTCTCGTAGTAGTGCTGCTGTGTGCGGATCCAGCGGCCCACCAGGTGATCCCGCACCGTGTGCGCCAGGGCGAAGTAGTAATCCCGGGGCGTGGCCACGTTCCGGTCCTTCACCAGCGTGAAGTGCAGGTGTCGGTTGAAGTTCTTCTTGATCTCCGCCACGTCTCCGAGACCCGCGATACCGCGCACGCTGATCTGTTTGCGCTTCTCTTGGTCGCTCAGTGGCTTCGCCATGTCGGAGAGGAGGAAAGAAACACCGAGAGAGGAGAGAAGAGGAGAGAAGAGGAGAGGAGATCCAACTGAGAGAGACCCACTCTGCAGAGAGCAGCTGAGCAACACGGGACACGCCCCTAAAGTCAACGAGCGGTGCGGAGTGGGCGGGGCTTAGTGTTGGTGCTGCGCTCTGATTTGATAGTCGAGCTGATTTGTGATTGGCTGAGCGACACGTTCGTCATTCCAACGGACAAAAGTAGGAAGAAAATCGACGAAAATAAACATCTTATGTATATTATTGCTTGAAACTTATTCATAATAATAATAATAATAATAATAATAATAATAATAATCAATCCATTCATCTTTATTAACATAACACTTTTTTTGAGTGTTAAAACACTCATAAAACAATATTCTTAGGGATAAATAACTTTTATTATTTCAACAAAACAAGGGATCATGGGTAAAAAGAAAGTAGACTATTTCTGTTTCAATTACATTTACATCCATCAGTTTTCCACACAGGCTCACAGGAAGACTGGGACCTCTCCCAGACTCATTGTAGGGCACAATCACACACACACACACACACACACACACACACACACACACACACACACTACGGACAATTTGGGAAATGCCAAACAGCCTACAGCGCACTGTAGGACTGTGGACTTGGGGAGGAAACCGGAGTGCCCGGAGGAAACCCCTGAAGTAGGGAGAACATGCAAGCTCCACACACACGGGCCGAGACGGGATTCGGACCCCCGACCCCGGAGGTGCGAGGCAACCGGGCTAAATACTTTCTAGTACGTTTCACTCAAACCATGCTTTCTGAGAATCGTCTGTAGGAGTTTTTGCACAATGCTATTCTGGTTGTCGTGATCTTCTCCGCCATGCTACTGTAACGACATCGGCCTTGGAGCTCCGGTGCAAAACTAAAAGCAACAAACACACATCATGACTTTGCTGATTGACTGCATTTGGGGTAAACAAAAAAAAGGGGGGGGGCATGTAAACACCAGCAATTTCAAACCACAGCTACTCATGTAAATTATACACTGTAGATGTTTGGACTAACAAGAAGGTAACGGGATGCACGGAGAGCCGTGAGGGTCAGTTCAAGGTCACAGGGGGACTGAGTAATGATCTCAACTAAATCAATGTCTTTCTAAGTTTGTTTTAATCTTACAGACCATCTGTATAAGCACACTTAGATGTTACTTCGTATTATCCACACCTAAAGAGTTTGCACGTTCTACCACATTACTTCTAAACAAGCGTTACACTTTATTAAAAAAAGGTTTTCTTAAAGATCTCGGATTGCTCCAGACTGTCTCACTGACAAAACACATAAAAGTACTCTGAGGAATCCATCCATCCATCCATCCATCTTCTATACCGCATATCCTTTTCAGGGTCACGGGGAACCTGGAGCCTATCCCAGGGAGCATCGGGCACAGGTCGGGGTACACCCTGTTTCACAGAACAGATGTTTACACACAGCTGCGATCAAAATGATTCGACGACCAGTGCAACTCAGGTTTATTGTCAAAATGTACAGACTTGCAGCTGTTTGCAACGAACAAATCAAACAAAAGCAATTGGAATAGTTCGACACAACGAACGCTCCGAGTGGTTTCCCCCAAATTCAACTGCAAATGCAACTTAGAATGACTTCTCCAGTCTCAAAATTATTCACCCCCCTGAATAGAATCTCTCACAATGGCACTTTTACTCAGCTCATGTCCGTCGATGCCTGCTGACTTCAGTTTAAGTTTCAATTCGTTTGATTTTTTTAAATTTATTTATCGCGATTGTTGAGTAATAAAAACCATCTAGAAAGAAAAAATCTAAACATGATGTATAATTCATGCATGAAAGGGTTAAAACTATTAAAAAAAAAAAAAAGATCAAGCATTGAAACAGATTCACTTTCACGCCGGTCGAAATGAACCATGTGCTCCGTCATAATACGGGTTCTTTCTCCTGATTGGATGTTTTGAAAAACTTGATTCACCTGTGCAGGTGAGAGTGAGACACGTGATTAGAAGGTAAACCCATCAGGAGTCACTGTTACTGCCACTGAAACACGGGTGTAGAGGGAAATTAAACATCACCTACAGTTTACTGCAGAAGTAAGGAAAAATAATAATAATGATAATAATAATAATAATAATATTAAGCCAGAATTGTGGACTTGCTTTTGGTTTGGTTTGAACTTAACGTGTGGAAGAGATTGTTGTCCTGAGGTGTTGTGCTCATGAGGCTTGGTTTGTATTTTGTAGAATGTGACGAGTAAGAACTGGATAGATTCATGGCTTTGTTGTGATGCTCTCTTCCAAGAGTTTTTGGGGTTGTATTATCAGCAACGTTATTGTAAAGAATCTTGGAAGATGGATTGTGATTTTCAGTAAAAACCACACCGAGGTTCCCAGCACAACCCTCAATAAACCGAGTGTTTCATTCCTGCATTCGTGTTCTGTGAGGATCTTTGTAAAAATGGTGTCATCTTCGTGGCATTGTTGTTTCCTGTTGCAATATGGACACAGGGGTATTTACTATGGCGTAAGAAACCATTGACCGTGTTCTGGGTTGTTGTTTTGTTGACCGATCAAAACCTGCTTTTATTTTCTTTAACTTGGTCTTGGATTTCTGATGTGTATATAATTAATTAAAGGTCACTAAAGTGATCAAACTTCACTCTGAACCTAATGTTTCTTGGGTATTTCACGTTGTCTTGAGTTCTTCGTAATCTTTCCCTTCCAGATGTGCTCTTGATGCTTCCAGTGTAGATCTTCAGTTTCACTTCATCTTGCGGTCAAGTTTCTGAGAGCAGCCATTGTAAGAGATCTTGGGATGTCGAGCACCTCTCAGAAGCACAGGGACTTCGTCGCCGAGCCGATGGGGGACAAACCGGTCACTGCTCTATCGGGCATTGGAGATGTTCTGGGCAAGAAGCTGGTGGAACAAGGCTTTGACAAAGTGAGCTTAATGTCTGGCCTACAAAATGGTTTTGGGGAACAGATGATGTGAGCTTGTAGTCCTCCCCTGTCTTTTTTTTTTTTTTTTTTAATTATTATTTTTTATTTATTTATTTATTTATTCTCTCCCCTCCTCTCTATGGAGTTCTTAAGGGTTCCTTGGATATTTAAACATCCCTCTCCACTCTCTATGGGCTTCTTAAGGGTTCCTGGGGTATTTAAACATCCCTCTCCACTCTCTATGGGCTTCTTAAGGGTTCCTGGGGTATTTAAACATCCCTCTCCACTCTCTATGGGCTTCTTAAGGGTTCCTGGGGTATTTAAACATCCCTCTCCACTCTCTATGGGCTTCTTAAGGGTTCCTTGGACATTTAAGCATTCTTTCCAACTTTCTACGGAGGTTCTACTTGGACTCTCTTCTGAAAGGGGAGACCTTTTGTATACTCTTTAAGGATTCCCAGAGATGCCACATTACCAAGTCCTGATAACATTTCAGAATTTTTATTTATTTATTTATTTTTATTATTTTTTTTTTCAACCGTGACATTTTGTTTCTTAACGATTTTGAGGTAACCGTTTAAGTGAGGCTAAAATGTAAGAACTGGGAAAACCTTAAACAACGGAAGCTGTATAAATGTGTAAAACTGCTAAATCTGCAAATAATACTTACAAATGTATTTGCATTTATTACATAACTGCCTGGCTTATTTTCCATCTGCAAGCAGTATAAATGGGTGGAAACGCAACATGCGGAGCTCGTCGTCAAACAGAACATGCAATAAAATGTTAAATGGGCGATGGAATACAGTAGCGGTGAACTGTGACGAACTGTCAAAGCTCTAATAACAACAGGAGAACATTGCTGGGAAGACTGTCTAAGTATCAGGGGCGCCAAAATACCTAGATCCTCTCCGAGTTGCATAAAGTCGATCTGATCTAGTGTGGGTCTTGTTGAGAGTGACCTGTAAACATGCTAACATCTGATGCTAATCAGTATCACTCCTGTATGTTTCAGGCGTTTGTAGTGTTGGGTCAGTTCCTTTTGCTGAGGAAGGACTCCGAACTGTTCTCCGAGTGGCTGAAGGACGCCAGTGGGGCCAATTCGAGGCAAGCGGCCTCCTGTTCTCAGTGTCTGACCGAATGGTGTAACAACTTTCTCTGAATCTGGTGGCTTTTTTTCTTTTCTTTTCCTTTCTTTCTTCCACTTCCTTTCAGTACTTTCACTTGTAGCCATCATGGAGCAGTTTTAACCTCTTCAACAAATATCCTCCATGTTCTGTCTTCCATGATTCACTATTCGGACTTAATGCTATACTTGATGTCATTGTATTAAAGAGTGTAGACATATTGATGGTTCTTAATGGAATGTTCAGCTGACTTGAAAGAATAAAGTTTGGAGAGAATTTTCAGCCAGTTTCAGTGACCTAACCCTATGACTTCTTTGTCGCTTGATTTTGATTCTCAGTTTGGTCGGTGGGAGGGTCCTCCAAATGACCAATAAAGTTCCATTTGAATCACGTGTAAAGGGAAACCGCTGAAATACTGGGAGTACGGTTTAAAGGTGTGTACTTTGCTCCACCGTGTGCTGTTTTCGCTCGAATGCTTGACTCGAAATGCACTTGATTTTACCCATCGAATGAAAATGGGCAAGTTGGAACAGGGGGAAACTTGTGAAATGAGGAAATGCATAGGATTGAGAAATGCTGCTACATGTCCTTATGTTGTGTATCGCAATAAACAAAAGCACTGGGCTTGCTGTTCTGTATATGCTTTTATGTGCAAATGCATGTTTCCGTTGTATTTAGTTGTTAAAATAGCATATGGATGAGTGAGTGTTGTTCAAACCACATACATAACTGCATAAAATATATATATTTTCCTTTATTGGGTTGTACAATTATACATTCATGATGGACGATAGTAGTGGTTCACGTCCTTGTTGGTTTTTGTTTTCTTCTGCACTAAGGGAGTATGTCGACGTACACTCTCAGAAACGAGGTACCAAACTTACTGAGGTGCAACCATCAAGCGTACATCCTTCTGTATCTTTTAGTATGTAATTTCCCCCCGGGCGTTTAAAGTTGAAATGGGTAGCCCTTTAGATCCAGACATGTCCCTTCAAAGTCTTTCTGTAGGTCTACGTACTAAAGCGACATCAGATGTCTCCTTGATGATACCACATCAAGGTGGAACCATCATTAATGAAACTTGTAGTATGGTAAATACAGGGGGGGGGGTAAATAAAAAATTCTAATGGTTTCCAGTACAAATGCCATTACTTTCCATCAGCTGTTAACCGATTTAAAATCATTACCAAATGTCAAAGGTATTAAACTGGTCCTTAATGGTATCCACTAGACATGCCATCAAAGCAGGCAACAAATTACCAGCAGAGACCCGATACGATTCCCATTATAACCATTACAAATTCTATGAGGGGTTCTTTGGGAGGGTTCAGCAGGGTTATACCTTTTAACTCTTACATGTGAACCCCTTTTAATTAGCATTGACAGGGATAAAGGTATACTATATTCATATTTCCAGGTGAAAGATGTCTATTAAAAGTATGTCAGATGGATAGAGCGATAAGGAAAAGTGATGTTTGGTCCCTTTTTCCAGAGAGTGTAGCACTATATTTATATTTAGTGTCACTGTTCAGAAGTGTGGAAAAAAAGAAAAAAAAAAAAACCCTCAACAACTTGGGTTTGTTTTAGTATTTCTTTTGTTTAAGGTATGTTCTGTTGTAAAGTGGACAGTTGATCCAGTAAACACTGCCCTCTAGTGTACAAATGTCCACAGTACACCAGTCACAGCACCTAGTAACACTTATCCTACACAAGGTCGTGAGGAGGCTGGATCATAGTCCAAGGGACAGGGCGGGCGGGGTACATCCTGGACAGGGTGTCAACCCATCGCAGGGCACAATCGCATACACACTCGCACCCACGTTCACACACGACAGACAATTTAGAGAGAGAACATGCAAACTCTAAGGACACAGGGCGGAGCTGCGATTCGAACCCCTAACCCTGGAGGTACGGGAGAGAAAAGAACAGGAAGTCAAAATAACTATTTACGCATGGTTTATAGTTAACCCGTGTGAAAGAAGAAACAGAAGCGAGGACATAGTTAATTTTTCAGCTTTATATTTAAAACCCTCAATAATACATCATTATTATTATTATTATTATTATTATTATTATGGCATGCTTCATGGTACAGATGCGAAGCGGCTCATGTGTCGTACTTAAATCAAGAACATTCAGCACAGAAGAGGTATTTCATCTCACATTCTGTAGAAAAATACAATAACAAATACAATCAAGATACAGAAACACTTTTCCCCCCCAGAGCGCAAATTACCAGTAATACAAATAAAACATATGTTCTGTGACATTTCCGTAGTAGTCCCATGTTGTGTGTGTGTGTGTGTGTGAGAGAGAGATAGAGTTTGTGGAACATACGTTTCCATCAGCGTCGTTGCATCTAGACGCACGTATGCGTTTGAATACTTTGCGTTTCTCTGGCCTTACAGGCATTCGAATCGCTTTCAGTGCGTTTAACAGTAACTCTGTTTACATGCACGCCGAAGATCTGACGTTAGTCTGAGAGTCGGTCCAAGATACGATCGGGTAAGCAGCGCGGTCTCGTTAACGTCCGAGTCGTGTCGGACGGTCGGCGATCTGATCCGAAAGCGTGGACGTGAAAAAGTTGATCCGATCGACGTTTTACGTAAAAGCCGAAAAAGGTTTTATCCCAGCCCAGACATTAACATGAATTAACATTATTATTTCCTTGTCCAGCTTTTAATTTAAAAAAAAAAAAAAAAAGTCACGATATGAAATGGCAGTGAACAAAAACGTACACCATGTACCCTCACTCATCAAAATGCATTTTTATATGTTGTAATACGTCGAAAACCTCTGGTCTCTCCATTTTTTTTTAGTGTAGAAAACAGAAAATTAGGAGGGGTGGGGGTGGGGGGTGGGGGTATTGAATAAGACGACCTGAACAGGACTGGAGCAAGTGCTCCAAGAAACAACACCTTAGCAAGTGGAAATATCTTGAAGACGTTCCGATGTAGCTAATATTTCCTGTTATTAGAGTTTAATATACCGAATATTAATCCAATTAGGAGACATTTTAACTCATTTCAAGCTTCAATTCTGAGCACGTATTTCTAGAAGGAAGAGTAAGAGCGAGTATGCGGTATGCCAGTAGAATACGAGCAATTAAAGCTTGAAATAAGGCTGAATAATCTTTCAGTTATCCATCCATCAATGTTCAACCGCTTATTCCTTCTTCAGGGTCGCAGGGAACCTGGAGCCTATCCCAGGGGGCATCGGGCACAAGGTGGGGTACACCCTGGACAGGGTGCGAGTCCATCACAGGGCACACTCACACACCCATTCATACACTACGGACACTTTAGACACGCTGATCAACCTACCGTGCATGTCTTTGGACTGGGGGGAAGAAACCGGAGTACCCAGAGGAAACCCCCGCAGCACGGGGAGAACATGCGAACTCCGCACACTTTTAAAATTTATTTCTATATTTTTGCAGTGAGGATTTTTCTCGAGGAAGTCACGGGCGTCCCAATTTGTATTAAATGAAGAAATTACTCGGCGGAATCGATCGTGGCTCAGAGTGGCAAACTTGGTTTCGAGAATTTCGCTGACTTGTATGACTTTTTATGGAATTTCATAGGATTACTGATGGGGTCTGTTGTAAACACTAATCGTCTGCTATGTTTACGCACGGACATGGGAAAAGGAAAAGTGCTCAGAAAACAGTATTTTCAGTGTGTGTGTGTATATATATATATATATATAAATACATATTATATAGAGTTTACTGGCGATCTTCCGGATCTTTCCCGGACGTTCAGTATTTATCTTCAGCTTATTCACTGGGTGAACATTGGGTGAGGGGCGGTGGGAGAACATCCTGAGCTGAGCACTCATTCACAGCGAGGAGCAGTTTAGCATAGCCAATCCACCTGTTGTTATGGTGTGGAAGGAAACCGGACAACCTGGAGGAAACCCACACGGATATGGGAAGAACACGCACACAAATTCCACACGGATACTAACCCGAGTCGTCCATTTTCTGGATTTCTATATTATTCCCGGAGTGTGAAGGAACTCTGACGTATCGCGTGCTTAAAAAAAATAAATAAAAAAATAAATGAAGGAAAGTCGTAAGTAGGTGTGTGTAGGTGTGTTTTGCATTGCATTTTTATATACAGTTGGGCTGTTGTGTGTGTACGTGCATGTAAACAAAGTTCGCATCTAGCGCAACACTAGTGCTACTTCTTTGTATATTTCCAGACCGAGTGCTGATCTGGGATCAGCTGTTCCTTTACAGGTTTATGTCCATGAACAGATTAACAGGAAGAAATGAGCTGATCCTACATCAGCACTCTCCTCGTCAGCCTCTTGGTTCGTTCTCAGGTCATCGGGGGCTTTAGGTCTGACGTTGTACGAGCCTAGGAAGTCTTTTGGGTCTTTCGAGTGTGAGAACTGGACCTGGTTAATGTCTGTGGAGAGATTCCATGTAATAGAAGGTGGCCCCTAAAGCCCAGCTCGTCTCCACATCGTTGATTTTTCTGGCCAGCTGAAACACGTACAGAGAATAACGTTAGTGTGTGGACCAATGGCAAAGAGCGAGGATCGGAACGATCGTATAAGTCATGATCATGCAGAGAAACCATGCAGTGTGGAGGTTCAGGACGTTATACATACGTGCACACGTGTGTCTCCATCTCCATTTCTGTGTGTGTGTGTGTGTGTGTGTGGTGTTTCTCTCTCCCCATTTCTCTGTGAGCGTGTGTATGTGTGTGTGTCTCTCTCTCTCTCTCTCTCTCTCCCAATTTCTGTGTGTGTGTGTGGTGTTTCTCTCTCTCCCCATTTCTGTGTGTGTGTGTGTGTGTGTGGTGTTTCTTTCTCCCCCATTTCTGTGTGTGTGTGTGGTGCTCTCTCTTTTTCCCCATTTCTGTGTGTGTGTGTGTGTGTGTGTTGGTGTTTCTTTCTCCCCCCATTTCTGTGTGTGTGTGTGTGTGTGTGCGTGTGTGGTGTTTCTCGCGGTCTCTCACTCCATTTCTGTGTATTTGGTGTCCCCCCCATTTCTGTGTATTTGGTGTCCCCCCATTTCTGTGTATGCGTGTGTGGTCTCCTCCCCCACACACAATCTCTGTGCGAGTGTGTGTGGTGTTTCTCTCTCTCTCTCCATTTGTGTGTGTCCACGCACGTGTGCGTACCTTCAGCTCCTTGTCCGGGGGGAAGCCGAGCTCCTGCAGCAGCACTGAGATGTAGGTGAGGTCCAGACAGAGGAAAGGGTTTGTTCCTGCACCAGCCTCCATGTCCTTACACACTGCACGTTGAACATAAACAGTTCCTTAACATAAACACAGACTTCACCTTCAAACAAAGCTTTAGCCACACGTCACACTTCATCAACATCTCCACCTCCTCTGGTCACGTGCCAGTCGCTTTGGACGAAAATATCCGCTGAATGAATTCAAGAGAATTTACGAACGG
This sequence comes from Ameiurus melas, assembly GCA_012411365.1. Taxonomy (NCBI): domain Eukaryota; kingdom Metazoa; phylum Chordata; class Actinopteri; order Siluriformes; family Ictaluridae; genus Ameiurus; species Ameiurus melas. The sequence continues at coordinate 27,670,855 of CM022761.1, forward strand.
TACACGTTCACTCGACTTTATAAAGTCCCGAAACAAAAGTAAAGTGAAAGAATGACGAGAAGCAATCTGTGTAGGAAATAAACACACACACACACCTCTTTCCTGCTTTCCACACGTCTATTTTTAATCCTCGAATATTAAAGCTGATGCGTGTATTTTAACCCAAGAGTTCTTGTTTCATTTCATAAATATAGAACGTGGAAAACTCAGATGAACTGTACGTCCTGTATGTAATACGAGGAGGCAGCAGAGACCGTTCGATTTACCTTTTTTGGCACCATCTATGTAGTTGCTTACACGAAGGGACCCTCCGGTCTTCTCATCTGAGTCAGAGAGAGGCAGAGAGACACCGATGTGATCAAATGCGGTGTTTATGGTGAGACAGAGTGAGATAGGTGATCATACATGAGCCTTTGTATGATGTACAGCGCATACCGACGAGACCCAGGTCCACGGCGCGGTCGTAGTAGTATGAGAATGCATAGAACTCCATGCGTTTCACCTCTTCTGCTCTCTGCACTCGTTTGTAGATCATCTTCTCCACTTTGCTCAAGCAGGACTCGTAGATGGGCTCTCCTGAAAGCAAACAGATATGATTGGATCACGAATCATGATCATCCTAAAACAAAACAAAACAAAACAAAAAAAAACCCTAACAGGACTGGCCTGAGCCTCAGCGTTTACTCTGTGCCCTTTACATGAAGGCATTTTATTATTCATTCATTCATCTATCCATCTTCATCCTATCCCTCAGGCATGAGGCAGGAATATACTGGGGTTTTACTTTGAAGTGTAAAGGAGTATAAAGTCAAACACGTTTTCCACTATTATGAAAATTGAAGTGAAACTGGTCATGAAAATTTTCTCGTTTGGGACTTGACCATCAGGACAGTGAGGCAGGGCTAAATTAAATTCGGGCCACCCGGGTTCTGAATTTAAGACTCGGCCACAGGAAGAATTACTGTCCCACTGAGGAAGTGAGGTGAGCAAAGTTGGGACTGGGTCAGTGCGGTAGAGTGAATTAGGACTGTCCCGTTGAATAAGTGAGGTAGAATGAATTAGGACTGGCCCGTTGAATAAGCGAGGTAGAATGAATTAGGACTGGCCCGTTGAATAAGCGAGGTAGAATGAATTAGGACTGCCATTGATAGCGAGGTGAGGACTGGGATGGCCCATTGAATAAGGTGGAGTGAACTGGATGGGTACTGTGTGATGTAGAATGAATTAGGACTGGCCGTTGAATAAGCGAGGTAGAATGAATTAGACTGGCCCATTGAATAAGCGAGGTAGAATGATTAGGATGCCCGTTGAATAAGCGAGGTAGAATGAATTAGGACTGGCCCGTTGAATGCTAGGTAGAATGAATTAGACTGGCCCGCTGAATAAGCGAGGTAGAATGAATTAGACTGTCCCGTTGAATAAGCGGTAGAATGAATTAGGACTGGCCCGTTGAATAAGCAAGGTAGAATGAATTAGGACTGTCCGTTGAATAAGCGAGGTAGAATGAATTAGGACTGTCCCGTTGAATAAGCGAGGTAGAATGAATTAGGACTGGCCCGTTGAATAAGCGAGGTAGAATGAATTAGGACTGGCCCGTTGAATAAGCGAGGTAGAATGAATTAGGACTGGCCCGTTGAATAAGCGAGGTAGAATGAATTAGGACTGGCCCGTTGAATAAGCGAGGTAGAATGAATTAGGACTGGCCCGTTGAATAAGCTGAGAGTAGATGCTTAATGACCCGTGAATAAGCGGGTAGAATGAATTAGGACTGGCCGTTGAATAAGCGAGGTAGAAGAATTAGACTGGCCGTGAATAAGCAGGTAGAATGATTGGACCTGATAAGCGGGTAGATTTGACTGGCCCATTGATAGGGTTGAACTGGGACTGGGTCACTGAATCAGTGATGTAGAATGATTAGGACTGGCCCGTTGAATAAGCGAGGTAGAATGAATTAGGACTGGCCCATTGAATAAGCGAGGTGGAGTGAACTGGGACTGGGTCACTGAATCAGTGATGTAGAATGAATTAGGACTGGCCCGTTGAATAAGCGAGGTAGAATGAATTAGGACTGGCCCATTGAATAAGCGAGGTAGAATGAATTAGGACTGGCCCATTGAATAAGCGAGGTAGAATGAATTAGGACTGGCCCGTTGAATAAGCGAGGTAGAATGAATTAGGACTGGCCCGTTGAATAAGCGAGGTAGAATGAATTAGGACTGGCCCGTTGAATAAGCGAGGTAGAATGAATTAGGACTGGCCCATTGAATAAGCGAGGTAGAATGAATTAGGACTGGCCCATTGAATAAGCGAGGTAGAATGAATTAGGACTGGCCCATTGAATAAGCGAGGTAGAATGAATTAGGACTGGCCCGTTGAATAAGCGAGGTAGAATGAATTAGGACTGGCCCGTTGAATAAGCGAGGTAGAATGAATTGGGACTGGCCCATTGAATAAGTGAGGTGGAGTGAACTGGGACTGGGTCACTGAATCAGTGATGTAGTGTGAAGTGGGACTGGGTCACAATCAGCAAGGTGGGGTGAACTGGGACTGGGTCACTGAATCAGCGACTAAATCACTGGGGTAGATCAAAATTGGGACTAGGCTCCACTACAGGAGTGAGGGGGAATGAATTGGGACAGGACCACTGAAAGA
>CM022761.1:27681006-27693506 GCA_012411365.1 Ameiurus melas
CTTCACCGGAACCAAGACGCCCAAATCTGTTCCAGCATGACGACGCCCCTGTGTACAACGCCAGCTTCCGCCAATGTTTACCGAACGCATTCTCCAGCGTCGGCACGTTTCATATGCACTACATCGGCGAGAAGTGAACTAACTTGTTTGACATGGAATTTAACCGGGCAAGTCAGTCTGTTAACACAAGCTCAAAAGACTAAGGTGTGTGTGTGTGTGTGTGTGGTAAATTTTGAAGCAGTCCCATGCCACACTCTGAAGGACCTTGGATGCAATTAACACCCCGCCCTTTCGCCATTTCAGCTTTCAACCTGGCCCGAGTGTGTTCGTGTGCGGTTTGCGCCTACCTTTTCCTATCGAAAGATGTGTATCCGTGTCCCGGTGCTTCCGGCGTCAAACATAATCCCGTACTGGAACGTTTCGCTGACCACCTGCGCCGACGTCGGTCTCTTACGGGCGTCTGTTCTGGAAAGCTGCTCCAGTAACGGCTTGGGCGGTTTCCTGGTCTCGAAGCGGCGTTTCACATACGCGAGGTAGACCACAAGGCAGACCAGCAGGAGGAAGATGAAGGCCAGCTTCGGGATCTTCATCGTAACGGAGCTATACTGTGACGGCACGGCGTGTTTGGGGGGATTTCTCGTCTTCAGGGCTGTCCTCTACCTACACAAAGAGACATCCATTTACCTTATAGATCCAACATGAGTCACACGTAAAACTATTGAAGGAAGGAAGGAAGGAAGGAAGGTAGGAAGGAAGGAAGGTAGGTAAGTGGTCCCCAAGGGGAAATACAAGGTGAATAGTGAATAAAATATATATTTTTTTAAAAACAGCTATATTTTATATATAGACATATACATACAAACATATTGACCCGCTTGACATTTAAATAGCTCTATAGAACAACATAATAAAAGAATTTATACTCACAAACCCGTGTATATCATCTACAAAGAGGAGAAACAGTACATAGTAGTAATAATAATAGGCCGTATCCCAAACAGCTCCGTAGTGAACTAGTATAGTGCACTAAGTAGGGCGCAGTAGACGTATTTCACACCTTAAACAGTGCGCCTACGGAGAGCAATTTAGGACACGGCCTAAATTAGCAAATAGCTAACAGCTGTCGGTGGTTATTAAAATAAAAATAGATATAAATATGTATATATTTAACCGTGACATTGCGCGAATTACCTCGTTTGCACTCCGTAGGTCGTGTGTCTTCTTCCTCCTGAAGACTTGTTCAGTTTGTTCTCCATTCGCTCCGGAGCTAATAACGCCAGCTAATAAAGTGACAGCCTGTCCGTGTCGCGCGTTGATTACGTGGTAGATGGGCGGGATGATGACGTGGAAGTGGAAACGGGCCCAAGTGTTTGTTGGGACACACCTGTATGCTCACAGTGGGAGCTTTGATAGCCAAATCTTAGACAGTTGCATGCTAAAATATTATTATATAATCAACTCAGTCAGCTCTCTAATTAACTGTAATTATATGTTATAAAAGTAATTATAATAATTATATAATTATATATAATTTTATATGTATAATTGTGACTCTGGGCATAAGTCAGGGGACACCCTGGATAGGGTGTCAACCCATAGCAGAGCACAATCTCACACACACACACACACACATACACTGCGGACAATTTTAGAGATGCCAGTTAGCCCACTAAAGCCTACTTTTTGGACTGGGGGAGGAAACTGGGATACCTGGAGGAAACCCCCGAAGCACATTCAGTATAAATATACAAATATGCAAAACAGGTGTTGTTTCAAGCACACCTGATGTGACTAATCAAGAGCTTCATTAGTTGCACCAGGTGTGCTTGAGGTGGAACACATGAAATACCCGAATTGGCTAAGGGTAGAACATGTATGAAATACCTGGACGGGGCTAAGAAAGGAATCTATCAACGGCTGCAAGCAGATTTCTGAGAAGGCGGGTTGTGAAAAACCCTTGAGTGACTGCAAAAGACCTGTGGCAAGACTTGGTGGTAACATGTACTGAGGTTTCAGTGAGCACAGTAAGGCGCGTACTAAACGCCGAAGGTATTCATGCCAGAACTCCAAATGTTCACCACTACTGAACAACAGTACAAGAAATGTCGGTCAAAATCATATAAATAAGCCACAGATGTTTTGGGATTCTGTTCTGTGGAGCGATGAAACAAAACTGGAACTTTTTTACACGATGGATCGGCGGTATGTCTGGAGGAAGAAGAATGAAGAAAGAACACTCTATCCACAGTCAAGCATGGTGGTGGCTCGGTGATGCTCTGGGGCTGCTTTGTATCCTCTGGCACTGGAAACCTGCAGCGTATGGAATGCGAGATGGATTCATTGAAGTATCAGGAAATCCTAGGAGAAAACTTCATGCCATCTGTGAGGAAGCTGAAGCTCGGGCGTCATTGGACCTTCCAACAGGACAGTGATCCAAAGCATACCTTAAATTCCTTAGAATACCTTAGATTCTTCAGGGCCATCACAGTCACCTGACTTGAACCCCATAGAAAATCTCTGGTCCAAAAAAACTCTCTGGAAAAAAAAATAAATGAAAAAGGGAACACCATGCTACAAAAGTGTTGACTACTGTACATTTGGTGTACATCATGTAAATGATATTTTTACACTATCACTTTAACACGTTATGAAAAATATTACATCAGGTGTCTTTGTCTGTTTTTTCTGCATAACTTGTTCCCTCTTTTTTCTTTTCCCATCTCTTCTGAGACACAACAGAGCCAATTACTGCCCCATTTGTGTCGTTGACAATATGGCACCAGCTGGTCTCATATATATGGCGAGTTTTGTTAAAGTTGCCCCGCCTTGAGGCGGCACGCTTGACCCTTGGCAGTTTCCTTATTCATTGTCTTAATTAACCACCATGAGTCCTGATAAATGGGCCAATCTGCATACAATAGCAACACTATCTCACACAACACTGTGTGTGTGTGTGTGTGTGTGTGTGTGTGTGTTTGTGTGTGTATGAAGCCCCCACCCTCTTCTCTTTCCATCCCATCAAATACATGAATATATATGACCCATATTGAGACGCCTGTCTGTGCGGCACAGCAGCAGGAGGAGGAGTGATGAGATCAGGAATGCTGATTTTCAATTGAACACACAGAGCGATACCTCAGAAGGCCATATGGTCACATTTGGGGGGGGGTGTAAAGGTCCCTATCTAGGGCACATGGCCCAAAGGGAGATACATGCCTTGTGCAAAACCTTTCTGTCTAATCAAAGATCAATGTAGAAGGGCCAAAGGGAGGGCTGAAGGCGTGTGTCCCTCACAAACTGTTGCTCCTTTGCTCTCGTCGCAAACACGCAGATGCATAAACACCCACGAGCTACTCGTGACAGTCATTAGCTGGGTTGAGTGAGCAGATGAGCGGAGAGAGAGAGAAAGAAAGAGAAAGAGAGAGAGAGAGAGAGAGAGAAAGCCTCCATCTCCACCACCACCTCCCTGTTCTTCCTCAAAATAAATACCAGTCAGCCACTGCATTGTTTTTCACTTTTCATTGTCTGCTGGTGTTTTCCAGGAGAGAGAAACAAATAAAAGATGAGCAATGAGCAGAAATACTTCGGAACTCTTTACAGTAAAAAAAAATAATAATAATAATAATAATAATTTACAATACAAAATATACTTTTTATTGCATTACCATATCTGTGTACAAACCTTTCAATACTGCGGTGGTCACTCCACAATGAACTACACATAAAAATAAACACTTATTTATTTATTTATTTATTTTCAAATGTGTTGCTATTTAACAAAGAAAAATAATTTGAAGTTTTCTGTAAGGTGATGTTTAGTTAATATTTATGGAAGGAGTCTCCAGTGTCCAGTGCTTTGTAACTGTCAGTAAGTCTTCCGTACAGGATAAGTAATAACCCCATTGTCAATATATTTACTGAAGAAAATGTTGACGCGTTCAATACTAATTTTCCCCACTGTATATTTGTTAGTGCTTTTGTTTATGCATTGTGCGTTGATGATTCAGTACTTTTTACTTACCACTGTGTTTCGACACAAAACATTACAACAAATTCCTTTAAAATCCTATTGAACACCCATTTTAATTCCTCTGCTGGAGATTTAATCATGTCGCCGGCAAGGTAAACAATCCAAAGTGATTAGATCTTTTTTTTTCTTTCTTTTTTTTTTTTTTAAATCTGTCATTTTCCCCTACTTTCCCTCGTTCTAGCAGTAAGAGCCTGCTCCAATCGCCCATCGTTTATGGCATTAGCCTGGCCCAATCCAATTTTCCTTCACTAGCTTGCTACCTTTTATAGATGGATAATAACGGGATAAAACCTAATACCCTGAGTTAGATTTGTTATATAATTATATATAAAGGTCACATCATGGGAAGGATAATAATAATATAGTACAATTTACTTAATGTGCGCTGCTTAAGGGAAGCTAATCTGAAAGAAATGTCCGCTAAATCTACATGATTGAAGTTTGGTACATGGTAGACACTTTTAGAGACACAGAGAGAGGGAAGGGAAGACTTTATATCAGAGTTACTGTGATTGTGGTTGGAGATTCGTTTTAGTGGTGTACAAGTGACCTGGAACTTTCTTCTATTCCTATACAGTCCCCAGAGATCAAAAGACGGATATGAGATGAGAGTTTAGGAGTTCAGCCTTTATTTCCTGGTATGTACATCTAGATGTGTTAAACAACACAAAACCTTTGAAATCCCACCACCCGATTTTTATGTGAGCAAAAGTATTGGAACAGACCAGTCTTGACGTAACTTAACGTAAATAATACTTAATATTTGGTTGCTTATCCCTTACTTGCAATAAATGCATCAAGCTTGTGACTCGCTGACATCACCAAATTGTTGGTTTCTTCTTTGTGATGCTTCTCCAGGCTTTTACAGTAGCCTCTTACAGTTGTTGGTTGTTTCAGGGGGTTTCTCTGGGTTAAGGTCTGGTGATCGAGTTGGCCAGTCTAAAACCTTCCACTTTTCCCCCGAGGAAGTCCTTTGTTGAGTCGGCAGTGTGTATTGGATCGTTGTCTTGCTGCATGATGAAGTTCTCTCTAAATTGGCAGACAAAATGTTCCTGTAAACTTCTGAATTCGTTCTGCAGCTACCATCATGAGTTCCATCATCAATAAAGATTAGTGAAAATGTTCCAGAACCAGCCATGCAAACCCAAGCCATGACGCTACCTCCACCATGTTTCACAGATGAGCTTGTATGTATTCGTTCATGAGCAGATCCTGTCTTTGTTTCTCCACACTTTGGTCTTTCCATCACTTTGGTAGAGGTTAATCTTGGTTCCAGAACTTGTGTGGCTCATCTCTGTATTTCTTTGTGAATTCCAATCTGGCCTTCTGATTCTTCCGGATGATGAGTACTTTGCATCTTGTAGTATGGCCTCTATAGTACATTTCTGCTCTCAAAGTCTTCTTCGAACGGTGGATTGTGAAACCTTCACCCCTGCCCTGTGGAGGTTGTTGGTGATTCACTGACTGTTGTTTTGGGGTTTTTCTTCACAGCTCTCACAATGTTTAGGTCATCAACTGCTGTTGTTTTCCTTGGCTGACCCATTCGGTATCTGTTCCTCAGTACACCAGTGCTTTCTTTCTAATTCAGCACATTCCAAATTGTTGTATCCGCTATGCCTAGTGTTTGTGCAGCGCCTCTTATTGATTTTCCCTCTTTTCTCCCATACACAGCTCTCTGATCATCATGTTGGTTTATCCTTTTTAACAACAGATTTCAGAGGTGAAATTGAAGGCTAAAATCAAGAGTAGATGTTCAGAGCTATTTATTGTTTAAACAATCAATCTAACAGGACACACCTGGGTAAGAAGAAACACCTGTCAGTCACATGTTCCAGTATTTTTGCTCTCCTACATATCGGGTAGACTGATACAAAAATGTGCTATGTTCTATATTCGTTTAAGACATCTACAGCACATATAAATTCCTTCAAATAAAAGCTGACATTTTTAAAGGCTCTTCTCATGTTCATCTTTTGATCTCAAACCGAAATCTCTTCAGTCTACAGCAAAAACAAAAAATGAATTGGCCTTGCCGTTCCAATAGTTTCAGAAAGGACTGTAACACTGGCATGTTCGCCCCCCCATGTATTATTTCTTTCTGTTCCATTTTCTTTCCTCACCCTGTGCTCATTGCACCTGATTGGTCTTTAAACATTTCATATCCGGATGTAACCTGTCTGCTTTCATGTCTTTTCCTCACTAACGCTCCGACGATTACATTAACGATTAAGGAAATCAAATCACTTAATGCATTAGCGAATGAGGCCGCTCAATCTCCCTCGCACTCAAATGACTCTTGCTGTTTGCTTTTAATTTAAGCAATCCAGTAGAAGACTCATTACAGCGGCGAGTAGATTAACCCGTGGAGATGACTTAACCTAATCCGGGTTATCTTGGTTTTGAGGCCTTTTGAGAGATAAGCAGTAAAATGAAGTCATGCTTTCATCAGAAAGGCACCTCTGCATCATCATAAGCAGCATTAGGATCATTATAATCAGAGGCATCATTATTTTAAGTTGGTAGGTTTCTCATTTTTGTTGCTGCTTTGTGATCTATACCATATAAAATTGACCTGATTTCATTTCTGGCTGATTTGTCTGTAACGGTCACATGACCAAACAGTGGGAATGTCTCGTTCCTGACTGTCTAAACAAAATAATAGCAAGTGAATCATGTTTGAGGAGAAATATCTGTTTGTTCCAAGAAATCGATATTGATGTTTAACGATTATTCAGTGTCTGTTGGTGAATTTATACACCGTTAATGGTAATGAACACATTCTTTATTCAAACTAACCAAATTATGTACTGATTTAATACTAGAGATAATTAGATTATTAGGAAATTCGGAAGAGCGTAGGGTGGATTAGCGGTTAGCGCGTTTGCCTCACACGTCCAGGGTTGAGGGTTCGACTCCTGCCTTGTGTGTCTGGAGCTCGTATGTTCACCCCATGCTTCATGGGTTTCCTCAGGGTACTCTGGTTTCCTCGTCCAGTCCAAAGACATGCATTGTAGGCTGATCCAAAATGTCTGTAGTGTGTGATTGTGCCCTGGGATGTATTCGCACCCCAGTAACTCCAGGGTGTCCCCCGCCTTGTGCCCCATGTCCCCTGGGAGGGTTCCAGAGCAAAGATGAAATTAAAATGTTTTTAATTATCATTAAAAAAATTTTTGCATGTGCAAAAGACTTTTGCACAGTAGTGTAGATGTAAAATTTATTTGGAAATTTCCTAATAAATGAATCTGTAAAAAAAATATACAAATATACATTTACTATACCGCTTATCCTACAGGGTCATGGGGAACCAATGAGCCTACCATGCATGTCTTTGGACTGGGGGAGGAAACCGGAGCACCCGGAGGAAACCGCGACAGCACGTGGAGCACAGGGAGAACACGGAGAACATGCAAACTTCATGAGGCTGTGTGTTACGCTGTTATTCTTACAGTATATACACTAAAGTCTTATGATCTCTAGAATCTGCCAGTACTGTGAATATTTTCCCTGCTGTTAAAAAATGAACACTAAAACTAACAATAGGCTGTAAAAGGACACCGAGACAGGGATTACGTCCTGGGTCACATCCCACAAAGCACACAATACACCAGGCACAACATCATGCATTGCTAATTGTTTTGCTGGTCTATTGTTTAATTCGAAAACAATAGTCTGACCATGCATCCTCCTCCACCCTAACACACGCCCACCCACACACACACATATTTATCAATCAGTCCCAGACCCCGCCTCTGCTCCACTAATTATGCAAAAAGAGGCTCCTCGTAGATTAACCTAATTCAGAGCAGTAAACAACTCTTAGGCCTGGGATTAAAGTTTTTGATTTTTGCAAATTAGACAAGGCACATTAATGATCTACAAGTCTCCGTAATCTCACTTCCCATCTCGCGTCAAGACACACTTCAAATCTGTCACTCGTACAAACAATGTAACGGCACACGCTCATGCCGCCGGGTCGCCTTAGGCCTTAAAGATTATGATTCAATATGCAAAGCTGTTCCTTAGACACTGTGATTAGACGTGCGCTTATATTTATGTTTATTCGTTTGGAAGATGCCGCGGGTGTGGCTGGGTCCGACAGTGGCTCTGTGAGATTTGAACTCACAACCTTTTGCTAAAAGGCCACTAACCATACATCCATCCATCTTCTATACCGCTTATCCTTCCTTCAGGCTCATGGGGAAACCTGGAGTCTATCCCAGGGAGCATCGGGCATGAGGCGGGGTACACCCTGGACAGGGTGCCAGTCCATCGCAGGGCACAATCACCCAAGTACCCGGAGGAAACCCCCGAAACACGGGGAGAACATACAAACTCCACACACACTGGGCCACACTGGGCCTCGAACCTCCGACCTTGGAGGTGTGAGGTGAACGTGCTAAGCACTAAGCCACTGTGCGCCCCTCAGGCCAGTAATCTAATCTAATCTCATCTAAACACCGTCTAATGCACCTCTACAGGAATGTCTGGTTTAATTCTGGCGAGTACAGGGGTCCAAGCATTTTGGGTATATTTTTATTTGCTATGATATTTCCGAGAAACACTATTCAAAAGGGACTACTCTGTAATTATGTTTACCTAAAAAAATAACATGGTATGGTAGACACCAGATGTCTTATCCAGGAAGGGCCATTATGGAGGAGGCGGAGCCACACCTGATTTCACTTGTTTAATCAGTTTATTTGTCTCTAATAAGTGTGACTAATACAGTGGGGGAAATGCGTATTGAACGCGTCAACATTTCTTTCAGTAAATATATTTCCAATGAGACTATTCACATGAAATGTTCACTAGACTTTGGTATTAACTCGAGAAATCCGGAAATATAAAGAATTCACAACATTAACGTCTATAAATGAAGTTGTGTGTAATAAAGTGGAATGACACGGGAAAAAAGTACTGAACACGTTAACTGAAGCGTATTTAATACTTTGTGGTGAAGCCTTTGTTTGTAATGAACGCTTCAAGGTGCTTCTTGTATGAAGAAATGAACAATCCGCAGTATTCAGGTGTGATTTCGGCCTCATTGCTGAAGAAAATGTTGACGCGTCCGATATTTACTTCCCCCACTCACTGTGAGTGCATCCAATTTGGTTGTAATCAAACCCCGCATCCGCACCGGAGCTTTGTGGATAAGACCGAATACCCCTGCTGTACACACACGAATGTCGCTTGCATGAGTTTTCACATTAGTCAGTAAAGGACATGCTCTTCTTTTCAGCGTGTCACAGTTTTCTGGATCCCCGGTCCGATCCCGAGCTCAGGTTACTCTCTGTGTGGCGTTTCACACATGAAAAGCCATGTTCCCGTGTCCCTGGGTTCTCTGGTTTCCTCCAACCTAGCAAATACATACCAGTAGGTGGACTGGCTATGCTAAATTGCCCCAAAATGAGTGTGTGAGAGTGTGTGTGTGTGTGTGTGTGTGTGTGTGTGTATGGGGCCCTGCGATGATGAACTGGTATCCCATCCGAGGTGAATTCCCAGCTTTCCCCCAGCGTTCCTGGGATAGGATTTTATTTTTATTTATTTGCAGTATACTGTCATAACAATCTACAGTGCGCCTACAGGACGCAGTGCTATTAGTGTGTGTGTGTGTGTGTGTGTGTGTGTGTGTGTGTGGTAGAATGTTTTCATGAGGGTGTGTGGATTTAATTAACCGTGAGACCACAGGTGGATTTCCTTTGTCCTTATTCTCTAGAGAGAAAACGGCGTCCTAACGCCCCACACTCCCACACACGCGCTATTCATTGTGTGTGTGTGTGTGTGTGTGTGTGTGTGTGTGTGAACCTTTAATGTGTCCTTCTGCTGTGTAACTGCTGTGCTTTCGAGTGACTGACATAAAACGCTGTCTAATTCATTCATTGCTTCAATAATTGATTAATTAGCAGATTAATTAAACACCTCGAGACCTTTTGGAGTGGAGGATTGGTGTATTCGGGGTTTTTTAAACACCGTTGGCGGATGTAAACACGTCACAATTATGCGAACACTGCGGTTTCAAAATATGTGGGGAAGTGGTGAATGTGGTCCGGAACAGAAGTGTGAAAAAGCTCTAAAGTGCTAAAAAAAGCGAATGTAATTTCAATAATATAAAATTGTATATAATAACGGAAAACTGTAACAAAAGTCAAACATTTATGCGACAGAGGAACCCAAATATGGGTGCACGGTGGATTAGTGTCTAGCACATTCGCCTCACACTTCCAGGGTCGGGGGTTTGATTCCCACCGTGGCTATGTGTGTGTGGAGTTTGCATGTTCTCCCCATGCTGCGGGGGTTTCCTCCGGGTACTCCGGGTTCCTCCCCCAGTCCAAAGACATGCACGGTAGGCTGATTGACGTGTCTAAAGTGTCCGTAGTGTATGAATGGGTGTGTAAGTGTGTATGTGATTGTGCCCTGCGATGGACTGGCACCCTGTCCAGGGTGTACCCCATCTTGTGCCTGATGCCCCCTGGGATAGGCTCCAGGTTCCCCATGACCCTGAAAAGGAGTAAGCGGTATAGAAGATGGATGGATGGATGGAACCCAAATATTAAATTAAGGATTACAACACTTTGGGTCGTGCTGTTATCGGCCTACACTCTTAAAAATAAAGCATCCATTTGTTTTGGTTCTCTCAAGTTCTTTAGAGAACCATCTATTTACTGCTACTTTAAAGAACCCACAGATGGTTCTTCACAGCAGTGCAACAAGGAACTATGTTATGATAAGTTCTGTAAAAAGTTAGTGCGTCGAGGAACCAAAGTACGGTTCTTAAGAGTGATGCCAGGAGAGGAGAACCTTTTCCTTTTCCGGTTGCACGGAGAACATTATATTGTTCACTTTAACCTGTTAATGGATTCTTTAAAAAGGAGAACCCTTTTCAGTTGAACAAAGAACCTTTTACTCTCAAGTTCTTTAGAGAACCATCTGCTTTAAAGAACACACAGATGGTTCATCACAGCTGTACCACAAGGAGCCATGTTATCATAAGTTCTATAAAAAGTTGGTGGCTTGATGGTTAAGTCTCGGGGTTACTGATCAGAGGGTCGGAGGTTCAAGCCCCAGCACTGCCAAGCTGCCACTGTTGGGCCCTTAACCCTCTCTGCTCCAGGGGGCGCTGTATCATGGTTGTTGACCCTGCACTCTGACCCCAACCTCCTAACATGCTGGGGTATGTGAAGAATAGAATTTCACTGTACTGTAATGTATACGTGATCAATAAAGATTCGGTATCAAACATTTTATTTCTTTGTTAAATAATAACACGTTTATTATTGCGTACCTTTATTTCGTGTGTATCTTTTACCTAAAGGTGCATGAAAGATAATTACAGTCCAATTATGTACAATGTTTTTGTAATAGTCTACATTCCACACAGATCCACATTTCCATTTATAAGATACATATTAACGGTACAAGAGGATAAATAAGTGCACCCGCCCAGCCACAGGGACAGGGACAGGGACAGGTTTTACCGAGGAGAGACGTGATCAATTAATTGATCAAACTCATTTAATATAGGTTGTTTAATCATGTTGGATAAAACAAAAATGTTTCTCTAATCAGTTTTAGTTCCATCGGACTTCTGTAATTTGTGCCAAGCATTTGGTGTCATTTTAATAGAAATGAACAGATTTGGCACAGGATGGCTTCCCCAAACCATTTATTCCTAATCTCACGTTATACAAAACACACAAAACCCTCTAACACTGCCACTCGCAAATGTATTGTCCCATCCATCTTCTATACCGCTTACTCCTTTTCAGGGTCACGGGGAACCGGAGCCTATCCAAGGGAGCATCGGGCACAAGGCGGGGTACACCCTGGACAAGTTGCCAATCCATCGCAGGGCACACACACATACACACTCACACACCCATTCATACACCCTGAACAGGATTCCCAAATGTATTGCTTATTTATTTATTTGTATGAAATAAGCATCTTTATGTCGTAAATCCCGTCCTGCTGGTTTGTAAAAATGCCTTCATTTCTTATTTATTAAATGATTCATTAACACATTTATTTCCAGCGGTGATCGTTGCTTTAACACCACGACAAATGGTATGGCTGTTATTAATCATATGCACATTTTCACTTCTTCTTCTTCTTCTTTTTAATTAAAAGCTATTATTTATCGATTATATTATTTATTATTATCGTGGTAGGGGGGGACCCCATAAAACTTCTATATTAAACTGGACTCTATTAAACCAACGGACACATGTAAATCTTAATCTCTTGCTGTAATTGCAGATTAATTTAAAGGACTTCTTATACAGCGTTGGGGCTTAATTAACATAAAGTACCCCCTGTTTTAAAAAATAATAATAATAATCTGTTTCGCCAGAAACAGCATCATCATTGATATATCAGATAGGATACACATTATTATGTCGTTCATTTAGAGAATACGAAGTTATACACAATTACTTTATTGCTTTATTTAGTGATCAGTAAAGCCTGTTTT
>CM022761.1:27698506-27703506 GCA_012411365.1 Ameiurus melas
CGCATAAGTAGACCAACTAATGTCAACCTCGACTGATTGGAATGAAAGAATATAGTTAGTTCCTGCGATTTTAAATACGGTTTGAATTTCTCTGTGGCGTTTGAGTACGCAGCTCTTCCGCACACAAAGTCAATGAAAACTTCAAAGATTCAATATAAAACATACATTTACTGGAAGATTAATAACAGGAAGCAGGCCAAAAGAAATCCACCAAGATTGGCACCAAGAAAATCAGTGTTGGCGAAACTTGTACAAAAATTTTACTTCCATTTGGTTTGCGTAACACATTCACACACAACTTTACCAAACGAGTGATGAACGAGGCCCAATGTGTCAATAAAAAAAACCTCCAAATGTGCACGTTAAACACGTGAGTCATGTGATCATTCACTTATGAAGTACCTATGAAGCACCATGTTAGTGCCACTTCCTGGAGGAACTACAAAGTTGTTGTTTTTTTTGTAATAATCACAAGAATTTTTCTACTTAAATGTAGAAATGGAATTAAAAAAAAAAAAAAGTGAAGGAAGTCATGTATTTCACAGACAAATAGATCATCTAAAGCAGGGGTTCTCAAACTTTTCCAGATCAAGGCCTCCAAATGGCACTAACATTTGACCGAGGGCCCTTTTGCGAGATGTTTTTAAAAAACATTTAAAATACAGACTTCTGAATATATCCCCCTTTATTTTTTGTTAAAAATTAGATCTTACATCTTTACATTACATTAGGAATTGATTGTGTGTGTGTGTGTGTGGGGGGGGTTGTCTGAGAGTGAGAAAGAGAAAACATACTAGTGGGAGGGATGAGCACACCAAATTGTTGAGGCCCCCCGGGCGCCCCCTGGCGGCCCCCACTTTGAAAACCACTTATCTAGAGAGTGTTCAATGATTTCCAGAAAACACCAGTTATACACTCCCAGAAATGAAAGAACTGGACTTTTGCTTGTTACTGGAGGGGTACCACGGGTACCAATGGGACACCTTTAGTAGATTATCTTTACACCTTATTGGACATTAAGCACCACTATTGTACTTTAAAAGCTTTACTAAACGTTTATAAATGCTAATTGAAGACACACTACACTATATCAAAGATACATAATAAGTGACAATGAAAAGTTGGAGAGTTTGCTCGTTTTTTTATTTTATTTTATTTTATGAGAATGCATGACTACTTGAGTTCGTGAACATCTCGGACACATTATTCTTGATCACTGGCTTTTATACGACGCACCAGCGTGTTTTATGGTGGTTCCCCCGTCCCCAAAATGCTAATACTAATTTTGCCAAGTGACAGGCATCTCTGGGTCACGAGTGTTTCCAACATTAAAATGAAATTTCCTGAAAATTCAGCCAAGCTCAAACTTGACCATGCCCTAACTAGCCTTTGTTTTCACTTCTTTGGCTCGACTTACTGTTAAGCGTAAAATAATGACGCTAGTCAGCTAGTGAACTTGACGCCTGATTTGAATTACACAGCGGAAGTGAAATGCTAGCTCAGGCGGCTACTCGCTTAAACAAATGACACAAAACAGGTCTGCCGAGTGACGTATCGTACACACAGTTGGCTAGCTACATACACTCTGGAAAAGTAATGCTAACACTAGCTAAGCAAACTGCTGATCTGACTGCTCCGAGCACAGTGCTGCTATTTAGCAGCTGACTAGCTTGGGTAGTTTTGCTAGATGATAAGCAATGTAATTAAAAACAGTATTTTATACCGATTATTAGTCCATCTCGAGCCAAATAAGTCGAATATAAGGCGAGGCTCACGAGTGAGTTTGTGTTCGGCTGATTTAATTTAACTGAAGTTTCGTCCTTGTTGACCCAGGGACTCCTCTCACTCTGCAAAATCAGGACAAGCTATCAGCAACACCAGGGACTGGCCACGGCCTGAGAGGTGGGCTTTTACTGATTCCAGCTGATTTCTTATTAAGTTCTACGTGTGAGCAGGTTTGTGTCAGGTTTTAACACTGGTGTATTCTCTCCTCTCTTCGTTCGTTCAGGAATGCATAAAAAGTCCATGGAGATGTCCAAGAAGTCCCCGGAGAGGCCTGAATCCACACACTCCGACCCATACCCAGAAGAGACGAAAAGCAAAGGCGGAGGCGCCACGGTGCCGAGACGAGGCTCTGCGACGGACGATTTGGAGGATATGGCCATAGATTTATCCAGCACATCCAAACAGGACACCAAGAGCGCTCTGAAAGTCTCGTCTCCGCATCCCGAACCCGACAGCGACTCAGAAAACGAGAACTGATACGGGCGTGTACAGATACGGGCGAAAATTTATGGACCTCAATTTTTAACCCGTGTGTCTCCACGTCAATGATTCGGCTTTGGTTGTGTTTCAACTTCATTATTTAATGTCATGTGTATTGAAATGGCTATGAGATGATTGCTATAAGTGTACAAGTCTTCGCAATTTTACGTCGAGGAACATTATTCTGAAATCGTTCCACAAATTGTCCACGCGGTTTTTTGCAGATTGGTGAACCTCTGCCCATCTTTACTTCTGAAAGTCTCTCGAAGATACTCTTTTTATCCCCAATCATATTACTGACCTGTTCCCAATCGACCTCCAGCTGTTTCTTTTCACCAACACTTACTTTTCCAGCCTTTTGTTGCTCCGGTCCCAACATTTTTGAGACTTTTTTTCTTAAAACGGTTCATTTACTCAGTTTAAACATTTAATATGTTTTCTATGTTCTACTGTGAATAACATATGAGTTCATGAGATTTCCAAATCATCGCATTCTGTTTGTATTGACATTTTACACAGCGTCCCATGTTTTTTTTTGGGAATTGGGGGTTGTACTAACATGTCCTCGTTGCAAGAAAAACAAACAAACCCCAAATCCGTCCCTAAAGATGCCGTTCCTTGACGCTCACAGCTCTGAAGCACTTTATCTGCATTATTGCTAAGTATTCAACAAAGCAATGAAATGCCAGCAAATCATCACATATAAACAAATAAAAGATCAGTTCATGTATTTGGTGTAAATGGACTCGTCCTCTTTTCGGGTAGACCATGAGTACTGGCATTGCAAAACACACAAGGAGTGCGATTGAGTGAAATAAACAAAACAAAACAAAAAGCAAAAATGTCTTCTATATACTATAAACCACTTCACTGTTGAATTCTCCATTCTGATTGGTCAGAAGTTACTGATTATTTTTCTACAACAGCAGCTCTGACAAGTCACAGGTTTGTATTAAAGCACTCGGTATAATAACAGCTCTTACACAGGGACTTGTATAGCGGAAGCTCTATGTAAACAGGTGTAAACCATGGGTAACTGTTTTTAGGAGGATGCTTATTTAACATTTTTGGAAGGAGTCTCCAGTGTCAGCACTTTGTAACAGTCAGAGGTAAAGCTGTAATGTAGAGTTTTACAACATATTCAGGACAGTTTGTGTTTTCTCTGTTAGATGATACAAGAGGAAGAAAGAGACGGTGGCCGAGGGGACAAATATTTATAGCTGCTCTAATGCAAGTGATGAAAGGAACTAACTTGTTGCATGGATGTTCAGTAACTATAGACTTTATTGGGACTGACAGATACAGACTCCACTCCTCCTTCATTAGGACTGACAGGCACGCAAAGTTTGCTTCCTTGACTTTAAGAAGCACATAATTTCACTGTTATTGTTACATAAAGCCATCTTTACACCAATTTATTTTCAGTGTATTGTTATGAGAACTAATTTCAGAACTAATTCTGACCCTGAGCGGGTCAAAATGGCCCATTTTATTAATATAGTTTTTATTTATTTATTTATTATTAAATATGAAGCAATATGTTGTTTTTTAAATTCAAGAAAACAAACAAAAACAAAACACTTCACATGCTCGGCCTTATGCTTCAAACATTTGTATAAAAATGTAGCGTGAAAAATTCACACGGAAATTTTTTTTTAAACACCGTTTAAAAAAAGAAAGAAGAAGAAGAAAAAAAGAGTGAGTCAAATGAAAACCATATTAAAAATAAATGTATTCATTATATTATAAATTATATTAGTATTATATTATTATTTTTTTAAATTATTGTAAAATTTTCTACACAATGTCCATTTTGCTTCATGCAGATGTTCCAGTTCTTAACAAGTGTCTGGATTACTCTTTAAAAAAAAAAAAAAAAAAAAAAAAACTAAATAAAATAAAAATTAACATTATTTTGCACTTTTAAAAGGTTTTCATTTATGAATCGGAACCAGAAATATAATTTTTACATTCCCAAAATATCCTTCTATAATTCATAATAACCGAGGTGCAGGTATATTTTTATCCATTTATTTAAAAAAAAAGAAAAAAGAAAGAAAAGAAAAAGATTGCATTTCTATAAATATATATATATTTTTTTTAAATATCCAAAAGGGCACATTTCTAGCATACAATGCAAACAATGGAACATTACCCAAACATACACTAGTATAAAAAAAAGTAAATACTAAATAAAACTACATTCTTTAAAAAAATTAAATAACTCCTCAAAAAGGTTCTTCAAAAGGACATTGGATTCTTAGCTTCAGCTGTAGAGTTCTTAAGAGTCGTAGAACCTTAAGAGTTCCCCAGAGGGAGGACCAATCTAGATCCATAAAGGGTTCTAGATCAAACCTTTCTTTCGAAGACTGTAGAACGCCATGACAATGTCGGAATAATAACGGAGTAATATCTGAAACCTAAGACGAGCTCAGTCGACACGATTTAGAAATTTTAACGTCGGTGTTACGTAGTTGCTGCTTTTTGAGGCCTTTGGAAATAACGAGAGTTTGCGTGCGAGAGAGAGAGAGAGAAAACAGATTAGCAGAAGTGAGGAGTGGATTATAAACCCTCAACCCCAAGACATCGCCACTCCAGAGGGATTAAATCTATTAAAATATCATCAATCACTACTTATCCTGATAATCCCATGGCCTCTCCTCTACCGCCCTTTATAAAATAACAATAAGAGATGATGGACCCACTTTAAGCCCTGGATGAATAATCCTGCCTGT
>CM022761.1:27708506-27788506 GCA_012411365.1 Ameiurus melas
ACTTTTGTTGTATATAATTAACTGTACTTTTGTTGTATATAATAATTGTGTACTTTTGTTGTATATAATTAACTGTACTTTTGTTGTATATAATAATTGTGTACTTTTGTTGTATATAATTAACTGTAGTTTTGTTGTATATAATTAACTGTAGTTTTGTTGTATATAATTAACTGTATTTGTTGTATATAATTAACTGTACTTTTGTGTATATTATATATATTTTTGTATATAATTAACTGTACTTTTGTTGTATATAATTAACTGTACTTTTGTTGTATATAATATAGTATTACTTTTGTATGTATATAATTAACTGTACTTTTGTTGTATATAATTAACTGTACTTTTGTTGTATATAATAATTATATTGTATATATATGTATTATTCTTTGTTGTATATAATAAAATTTTTTTTGTTGTATATATAATTTGTACTTTTGTTGTATATAATTAACTGTACTTTTGTTGTATATAATTAACTGTACTTTTTTTGTAATTAATTATTTGTATATAATTAACTTTATTTTGTTATATATTAATGGTGTACTTTTGTTGTATATAAATAACTGTATTTTGTTGTATATAATAATTAACTGTACTTTTTGTTGTATATAATTAACTGTATATTTTGTTGTATATAATTAACTGTACTTTTGTTGTATATAATTGTGTACTTTGTTGTATATAATTAACTGTACTTTTGTTATATAATAATTGTACTTTGTTGTATATACTATTATCTGTACTTTTGTTGTATTTGTATACTATGTGCTTTGTTGTATATAATTAACTGTACTTTTGTTGTATATAATTAACTGTACTTTTGTTGTATATAATTAACTGTACTTTTGTTGTATATAATAAATCTGTACTTTTGTTGTATATAATTAACTGTACTTTTGTTGTATATAATAATTGTGTACTTTTGTTGTATATAATTAACTGTACTTTTGTTGTATATAATTAACTGTACTTTTGTTGTATATAATTAACTGTACTTTTGTTGTATATAATAATTGTGTACTTTTGTTGTATATATATAACTTTATTTTATAATTAACTGTACTATTTTATATAATTATGTACTTTTTTTGTATATAATTAACTTTTTATATAATGTATATATTGTTGTATATAATTAACTGTACTTTTGTTGTATATAATAATTGTGTACTTTTGTTGTATATAATTAACTGTACTTTTGTTGTATATAATTAACTGTACTTTTGTTGTATATAATTAACTGTACTTTTGTTGTATATATAATTAACTGTACTTTTGTTGTATATAATTAACTGTACTTTTGTTGTATATAATTAACTGTACTTTTGTTGTATATAATTAACTGTACTTTTGTTGTATATAATTAACTGTACTTTTGTTGTATATAATAATTGTGTACTTTTGTTGTATATAATTAACTGTACTTTTGTTGTATATAATTAACTGTACTTTTGTTGTATATAATAACTGTACTGTTTGTATTATATATATAATAATTGTACTTTGTTGTATATAATTAACTGTACTTTTGTTGTATATAATAATTTTAATTGTATATAATTAACTTACTTTTGTTGTATATAATTATATTTTTTGTATATATTGTTGTATATATATATAACTGCTATTTTTGTTTATATAATTAACTGTATTTTGTTGTATATAATAATGTGTGTATATAATTAACTGTACTTTTGTTGTATAATTGTACTTTACTTTTGTTGTATATAATAACTGTACTTTTGTTGTATATAATTAACTGTACTTTTGTTGTATATAATTAATTGTACTTTTGTTGTATATAATTAATACTTTTGTTGTATATATTATGTTTTTGTATATAATACTTTACTTTTGTTGTATATAATTAACTGTACTTTTGTTGTATATAATTATACTTGTATATATATCTTCTTTTGTTGTATATAATATAACTGTACTTTGTTGTATATAATTAACTGTACTTTTGTTGTATATAATTAACTGTACTGTTGTATATATTAACTGTACTTTTTGTTGTATATAATTAGTGTACTTTATGTTGTATATAATATTACTTTTCTTTTTTGTAATAATTGTGTACTTTTGTTGTATAATATAACTGTACTTTTGTTGTATATAATTAACTGTACTTTTGTTGTATATAATTAACTGTAGTTTTTGTATTATAATTAACTGTATTTTTTGTATATAATAATTGTGTACTTTTATACTTTGTTGTATATAATTAACTGTACTTTTGTTGTATATAATAACTGTACTTTTGTTGTATATAATTAACTGTATTTTGTTGTATATAATTAACTGTATTTTTGTTGATATAATAATTAACTGTACTTTTTTTTGTATATAATTTTTGTATATAATGTAACTTACTTTTGTTTTATATAATAATTGTACTTTTGTTGTATATAATTAACTGTTTTGTTGTATATAATATTGTACTTTTGTTGTATTTATTAGTTTATATTAACTGTATTTTTGTATATAATTAACTGTACTTTTGTTGTATATAATTAACTGTACTTTTTTTGTTTATAATAATTGTGTACTTTTGTTGTATATAATAATTGTGTACTTTTGTTGTATATAATTAACTGTACTTTTGTTGTATATAATTAACTGTACTTTTGTTGTGTATAATAATTGTGTACTTTTGTTGTATATAAATTAACTACTGTGCTGTTTTTTGTACTTTGTTGTATATAATTAACTTTACTTTTGTTTGTATATAATTGTACTTTTGTTGTATATATACTTACTTTGTTGTATAATAATTATATTGTATGTTTTGTTTTTATATAATAATTAGTTTATTTTGTATATAATAATTGTGTACTATTATATATATTTTTGTTGTATATAATTAACTGTGCTTTTGTTGTATATAATTAACTGTAGTTTTGTTGTATATAATTAACTGTACTTTTGTTGTATATAATAGTGTACTTTTGTTGTATATAATTAACTGTAGTTTTGTTGTATATAATAATTGTGTGCTTTTGTTGTATATAATTAACTGTACTTTTGTTGTATATAATAATTATATACAACAAAAGTACACAATTATTATACACAACAGTACACAATTAACTGTACTTTTGTTTTACATAATAACTGTTTGTTTAATATAATTAACTGTACTTTTGTTGTATATAATTGAGTACTTTTATTGTATATAATTAATTGTGTACTTTTTATTTTTTTATATAATTGTGTACTTTTTTAATATAATAAATTGTGTATTTTGTGTACTTTTGTTTACTATAATAAACTGTGTACTTTTGTTGTATATAATAAATAGTAAACAAAAGTACACAATTTATTTTATACAACAAAAGTACACCATAATAAATTGTGTACTTTTGTTTACTATAATAAACTGTGTACTTTTGTTGTATATAATAAATAGTGTACTTGTTGTATATAATTAATTGTGTACTTTTGTTTTAAATAATTAACTGTGTACTTTTGTATATAATGTTTGTTGATTGGGGGGCGGTACTGTCATCATGTAAGGTTTGTTCCGTGTTTTGCTGGCTGTGTGTTCTCTGTCATGTTTGTCAGTTTTATTTAATGTTCTATGTTTTTCCACAGCGTTTGCCAGCTATAATGTCGGTGTTACTTCCTGCATGGTGTTGGTGTTGCAGTTTAATATTTTTGTGCCCATATTAATGTTTATCACTTTTTGTTCAGTGTTTCATCTGTTCTGTCTGTGTTCACAGAGTTCAGGTTTGAAGCGTTACACAACCCTCCAGCTCAGACGCAACATCCCGGCAACGCTAATGATCAAAAACCTTGCAGCATGGAGAACAAAACCGAACAGATCATCCTGCATGGCTTACACACATCCTCTTCTGAATACCAGTCTAGAAAAAAACACACCTCAAACCTGTTCTACCATGAACATCATTCTGTGGAGAAGCACACCTCAAACCTGTCAACCAACCACCGATCTGGAGAGGACTTTACCTCGAGCCTGTCCCCAGCCGACCACCGATCTGGAGAGGACTTTACCTCGAGCCTGTCCCCAGCCGACCACCGATCTGGAGAGGACTTTACCTCGCGCCTGTCCCCAGCCGACCACCGATCTGGAGAGGACTTTACCTCAAGCCTGTCCCCAGCCGACCACCGATCTGGAGAGGACTTTACCTCGAGCCTGTCCCCAGCCGACCACCGATCTGGTGAGGACTTTACCTCGCGCCTGTCCCCAGCCGACCACCGATCTGGTGAGGACTTTACCTCGAGCCTGTCCCCAGCCGACCACCGATCTGGACAGGACTTTACCTCGAGCCTGTCCCCAGCCGACCACCGATCTGGACAGGACTTTACCTCAAGTGTGACCTGTACTAAACCCCAAAATGGTGAGGAATATACCTCAAGCATGTACTGTACTAAACCTCGATCTGGAGAGGACCACACATCAAATCTGTCATCTCCCGAGCCAGAACAGAAACTTCTACCATGTTTCAATTGTCACTACTGTGGCAAGTCATTCAGCCGGAAGCGTTACCTCAAAGTGCACACTGTCCAACGAGAAGATGCCTTTAACTGCACATCTTGTGGGAAGCTGTTCTCTGCTAAATGTAGCTTGATGGCTCACAGACGTTCCGAGCATAAAGGAGAAAAACCTCTAAAATGTGAAGAGTGCGGGAAAGCTTTCGCAACAGTTAAAGCAAGAGTGGCGCATCAATCTAGTCACAATGGAAACATGCAGTTTAACTGCCCAAGCTGTGACGAATCCTTCCTGAGCAAGCACATGCTAAGAACACACATCCTGAATGAACACCAGGGAACGCAACCCTTCGGCTGTGACGTCTGTGGTAAAAGATTCAAGCTGAAGAATGGACTGATCTCCCATCAGCGGATTCACTCAGGAGAGCGGCCGTATCGCTGCGAGGAATGTGGTAAGACCTTCATCGCTAAAAGCACGTTTAACGTCCATCAGCGTGTTCACACGGGTGAGAAGGCGTTTAGCTGTGAAACATGCGGCAGGAGCTTTAGCCTAGCTGCTTGTCTGTCCAGACATCAGCAGAGCCACAAGGATTTCAAATCCTTCCAATGTGACGTCTGCAAAAAGACTTTCGCCCAGGCTAGTCACCTTCGTATTCATCAACGCGTGCATGCTAGTGAGAAAACTTCGCATGATTGTGAAACCTGCCAGAAAAGTTTTAGTTGTACCCGGGCTCTCAAGCTGCATGAGAAGATTCACATAAGCAAGCGTCCATTTTCCTGCTCCGTGTGCGCCAAGTCGTTTGGTTCGGATGCGTATCTAAGAAGGCACCAGCAGCTCCATTTAGGAGTGAATCTGCACCGCTGTGACGACTGCGGCAAGAGTTTCATCACAGCCGGCCATCTCCGCTCACACCTGCAGGTCCACCCACACTTGAGACCTTTCACCTGCACCGAGTGTGGACGGAAATGCAGCACCCTCGGCGATCTCGCGCACCACGGACGCGTCCATACAAAGGACAGCTTCCGCTGTGGGGCGTGTGAGAAGCGGTTCGTGACCAGGAAAAGCTTGTCCTTACACCAGCGCGTGCACAGCGGCGAGAAGCCGTACTCCTGCACTGAGTGCGGAAAGACTTTCGCTCACTTATCCAGTGTCCTCAGACATGCCAGCGTACACACCGGAGAGAAACCCTTCAGGTGTGACGAGTGTGGGAAGTGCTTCCGACTGGCATTTAGTCTCAGAGCTCACGCGCAGACGCACGTGGACAAGCAAGAACGCACGTGCACTGAATGCGGGAGAGGTTTCTCACGAATGAAGACTTTGCTGAGCCACAAGTGTGCGAAGACGCAATCTGAGAAGTCCAAAGAGGAGAGAGAAAGAAAAAAAAAGCATGAAAAGACATAAACCCTGTCTTCGGAGACATTCTTAAGTTCCGTATCCCAGCATAAATATAGAATAAATACAATTGAATTAAAAATATGAAATAAAAGCATAAAAATATTATAAAGATGACTTGATTTAAGGTGTTAAAAATGTGTATTTTCATAAAGTCCCTACACGACCCCAAACACACCTCCAAGACCACCACTGCCTTGCTGAGGAAGCTCAGGGTGAAGGTGATGGACTGGCTGAGCATGTCTCCAGACCTAAACCCTATTGAGCATCTGTGGGGCATCCTCAAACAGAGGGTGGAGGAGCACAAGGTCTCTAATGTCCACCAGCTCCGTGATGTCGTCATGGAGGAGTGGAAGAGGACTCCAGTGGCAACCTGTGAAGCTCTGGAGAACTCCATGCCCAAGAGGGTTAAGGCAGTGCTGGAAAATAATGGTCCCCACACAAAATTTGGACATTTTCACTTAGGGGTGTACTCACTTTTGTTGCCAGCGGTTTAGACATTAATGTCTGTGTGTTGAGTTATTTTGAGGGGACAGCAAATTTACACTGTTACACAAGCTGTACACTCACTACTTTACATTGTAGCAAAGTGTCATTTCTTCAGTGTTGTCACATGAAAAGATATCATCAAATATTTACACAAATGTGAGGGGTGTACTCACTTTTGTGAGACACTGTAGTAATCTCATTTTGAACCTCAGGTGAAGTGAAGACACGTACTTGACGTGACAAAGTGTCTGATGCTAAATTGCTAGCTCTAGCTCACAACAAGTTTGGAACACCAAATCAGTTTGCTATCGTGGCTGATCTGCTGTTTTCCCCGAGTCTCTGTGTGTTTCCTCGGGGTTCCCCGGTTTCCTCCAAACTCCTCCAAAACGGCTCGAACCCGAAGACTCGAGACGTCAACTAATCATTTCTGTTTCCTGGACAGAACCTATGGGGATGTTGCAGCGCATGCGCGGTCACAACTAAACGAATCACTCTGAGACAACTCGCTGTTCCCGAATCATATTAAAGATTTCGATCAAAATGAATGAATCATTCATGAACGATACGTCACTAATAAACATACACACAGGAGTTTGAGGGCTTAGTGGTTAGCACGTTCGCCTCACACCTCCAGGATCGGGGGTTCAATTCCCACCGTGGGCGTGTGTGTGCGGAGTTCGCATGTTCTCCCCGTGCTGCGGGGGTTTCCTCCGGGTACTCCGGTTTCCTCCCCCAGTCCAAACACATGCATGGTAGGCTGATTGGCGTGTCCAAATTGTCCGTAGTGTATGAATGTGTGTGTGAGTGTGTATGTGATTGTGCCCTGCGATGGACTGGCACCCTGTCCAGGGCGTACCCCGCCTCGTGCCCGATGCTCCCTGGGATAGGCTCCAGGTTCCCCGCGACCCTGAAAAGGAGTAAGCGGTATAGAAGATGGACGGATGGATGGACACGAGTACGAAGAAAGGCATCCATTCTGAAACTGATAAGTGATACCCATTATGAGGGTTATGAAAAGTTTACACTATTTTTCCATGCTTTATTGATGACTGATTGATTATATGGATAAAAAAAAAAAAAAAGTGACGTGTCGTTCTTTAACAAAGGTATTGTAATCAGTGGCAAATTGCTGTGGTAGTACCTCCGTCAGTGCAGAAAAATTTAAATAATCATCTCCTTACATATGATATTATCATTTAGTTTTTTATTTAAAAAAAATAATTATAATAATAATAATAATAATAATAATATTATTATTATTTATACGAAACATCCACCATACAAATCATTGTGTGTGATGTTACTATGGAAACATTCATATATAAACCTGTCATTTATTTTGCAGCTGGAACTACTGTGGAAAATGAATCAACACCTTCTGACCAAATTCAATAAGGACTCTGTTTTGAAAGAAAACAAACACACACACACACACACACACACACACACACACTTTTATTTTGAAGTCAGAACATGCCTGGTTTCCTGAAGTTGCTGGTTTGTTTTCAAATACCTCCCGACTCCTTAGGCAAGTGCACTACACAGGCGCGTGAAGTGATAGCTTTCCGGGCGGTTCGAAGTGCACTAGATGTCCACTACGGGGCTGTTTGGGATACGGCCCTGCATTGTTTCCTCCTTCACTGCGTGCTGTTGAAGAGGATTCGGAAAACAGGGGAAAGAGGTGTCGGTGGATGTGATGGCTCTGAAAAGGATCCAGAAGGTAAATCGAGGTTTTGTTTGTATTTCTGATAATAAAACAGCAGTGACAGTGACGGGGAGACATGTAGACGGGTTGAGAGGGGGCTCGTGTGGTGTTATTGCTCGGTGAAGGCTGTGTTTGCTAGCGTTGGCTAACGTTACTGCTTGGCTAGCGAGAACAAAGCCGGCTCAGTTGATCTTATTTCAGCTTCAGATTTCACATTTATTTTCTGGAAAGGTGTTTTAAAACATGTCTCTGTTTAAAGTAGCTAGGCTTTAACTTAATAATATAAAAAAAAAATCCTGTATAGAATTGGTATAGGAATATATAATGGTTGTGCGATATGTCCGGGAATATTGCGATACTTCAGGGACGTGACGGGGGATATCGCGATACTTCAGGGACATTCCTCACGAGTCGGGAGATATCGCGATACTTCAGGGACGTTCCTCACTAATCGGGGTATATCGCGATACTTCAGGGACGTTCCTCACGAATCGGGGAATATCGCAATACTTCAGGTATGTTCCTCACCACTCGGGGAATATCGCGATACTTCAGGGACGTTCCTCACGAGTCAGGGAATATCGCGATACTTCAGGGACGTTCCTCACGAGTCAGGGAATATCGCGATATTTCAGGGAGGTTCCTCACGAGACAGGGAATATCGAGATACTTGAGGGACGTTCCTCACGAGTCAGGGAATATCGCGATACTTCAGGGACGTTCCTCACGAGTCAGGGAATATCGCGATACTTCAGGGAGGTTCCTCACGAGACAGGGAATATCGCGATACTTCAGGGACGTTCCTCACGAGTCGGGGAATATCTGATAATGTCAGTGAATGAATTCTCACATCTGATTGGTCAGAAGCGACATCAAGACAAATCCCAGGTTTATATCAACGCACTAGTTCTAATAAGTTCCTGCGTTTCTATAGTAACGACTCGTCCACCGTTGCTTTTAATCCTCGTTGCTTTTATTCCTCCGGGTGTACGGAAGATGCGCGAGCGAGTGCGCGAGCGACGGCGGTGAAAGTGAAGAACGTTTGCACCAAGATCATGGGGAAGTCTTTAAGACGGAGGGAACGTGACACGCTGCGTTTTTTTTTTTTTTTCTCGTTAACTTCGTGAGGAAAAACAGAGACCCTGGAGAAGGAATCGATAACGCACGTGACCTTGCTCCGAAGACGTTCCACGGCTTAACTAGAAACGGACGGAAGGATGCAAGGCAAAAAATCGATCTGCTTACGTCACCGATCTTTATCGGTATACGCAACATCGGCGCATTGAAACGCGTTAAAGCGCACCTGTTACGGGTTTCTAACGTCCCTAATTTTATTTTAAAGGTCTCGTGCGATAGATTCGCGTGCATCCGACGTCGAAAATCCCTCGAGCGTGCTCGTAATTTAAACTGTGGCGTTACCTTTTTTTTTACCCGCAGTGTCACAAACGACTCGTTAAATGATTCGTTCTGAAGGATTCGTTCTAAATGACTCCTTTCAGAGAGTGTACTCTGCTCTGATTGGCCAGATGTCCCAGTCTGTCGTGATCGGTCTACGCGCCCGCCAGCGTCGGTCGATGAAGAAGACCAGAGGCGGGGGGTTTATTACAAAGCTACGTAGGTCAGTACAGGAAGTAACGTCTGGAATCACTAACGACTCGATTCAGCCGTTCAGAATCGATTCCTTCTTTCGGTGGGATTTTTTTTTTTCGCCACAGCGCTGACTTCATCTACGGTAAACAGACGGATGTAATTACACGGTTAAGTTGTGCCTGTAGCCATGACTCTAATTGTCACTTTGCTGACGAATACCGAGTTGGTTTAGTTTCAGCCACCAGAGGAGTGGAGTCTGGCTGAAGAACTCCCGTCTTATTCGGCGACGCAGAACACTCGGGCCGTGTCGAGAGTCTTCGATCTTAAACGTAGCTCCTAACCGCTTGATTTGGGAGAAAGTCTTCACATTTGGTAAAGGAAAGAGAGGAAATCATGAACAATCGGTCGGGTTGCTATGGCGTCCGGTGACTCGTGGAGTCTCTGCTAATTTATTTGCCACTTGAACACTTGCGTGATCAGTTTCTATATACGTATAAATCATCACGGTTTCTTTCTGGTCCGCGATCCTTGGAGGAGTTTGCGAGTTTTCGAAATTACCGCGGGGTTTCCGCAGATTCGGACGAGACGCGTCGCGTGACGTCCTTCCGGCGTCTTCGCTTCACGTGCGTCGAACGCGAGTGCGGCTAAAAGGTCTCGTTTAGTGACGGACCGCGCTGCGAAGGAACGGCGCGAAACGCTTTTCGTGCGATCGCGATTTCACCGATTCGAGTAGTTTTAATTCGCCAATTTAAAAAAATAAATACTCCCAGCACGAGTGTGTGTCTTTTTAGGTTCTCCGTTACGAATAATCTTACTGACACCAACTTGAGTGAAAAGTCGAATCCGTGAAATATTTACGCGAGTTTCAGAGTTTCTCCGTGTTCGGTACGTCCCCATTTTCACTTTGATGCCCGTGTGGACTCAACAAGTTGTAGAAAACCTCCATTTTTTTAGATCAAATCCATCGGCGTGTCGTCTGATCACACGCTTCAACGGAAGAGGTTAGACATGGGGGGAAATCTGACCTTGTGTATAATAGAGTGAACATGGTGAAGATCGCTAGTAATTTAAATACGGAGCTCCAACCCCCGCCAATTCGCAGGTTGGTGAACCTCTGCCCATGTTTACTTCTGACAGACTCCGCCTCTCTGAGGCCGAGTTTACACTAGTGTTTTTGGACCGATGTTCGTCCATACCGGTGTTTCCGCCGGGGGGGGGGTCGGAATCGGTTTTAAGGATGGTAACGCTGCCGAGCTGCGCTCTGGATACGTTCCTCTGAAGTGACTTCATGCTCCTGAAGGAGTGGTACGAGTAATGGAGGTGTCTGTTTTCCATTTAATACTCCGTTACTGTATACAAAAACATTTACAAACGCATTAGGTAAAGATTGTCTCTCTTTCTTTCGCTCTCTGTCTCTCTTTCTTTTTCTTTCGCTCTCTCCCTCTTTCTCTCTCTCTCTCTCTCTTTCGCGCTCTCTCTCTCTCTCTTTCTCTCTCTCTCTTTCTCTCTCTCTCTCTCTCTCTCTTTCGCGCTCTCTCTCTTTCTCTCTTTCGCTCTCTTTTTCTTTCGCTCTCTCTCTCTCTTTTTCTTTTACTCTCTCCCTCTCTCTCTTTCTATCTCCCCCGCTCTCTTTCTCTTTCCCTCTCTCTTTCCCTCTCTCCCTCTCTTTTTCTTTCCCTCTCTCCCTCTCTCTTTTTCTTTCGCTCTCTCCCTCTCTCTTTCTCTCTTTCCCTCTCTCTCCCTCTCTCTTTCTCTTTTTCTTTCGCTCTCCCTCTCTCTCCTCCTCTCCTCTCTCTCTTTCGCTCTTTCTTTCACTCTCTCGCTTGCGCTCTCTCTCTCTCTCTCTCTCTCTCTCTCTCTCTCTCTCTCTCTCTCTCTCTCTGTGTGTGAGTAGGAATTACAGGACTTGCAGCGAGACCCTCCTTCACAATGCTCTGCAGGACCGATGGGAGAGGACTGTGAGTATTTATGAGCTCTGTACAAACCCTGAAGGAATAGCTTGCACCAGCGCTGCGTACGGAACGAAAAAGAAAAGAAAAAACCCCCACACAGGGGCATGCTGTTGTAGGAAAATAATCAAAGACGGAGCGGAGCGATGCAATATGACACGACGTGGAGTGACTGATAGAACTCCAAGGTGGAGGATTTTCCTATAACAGCCTGTCTGGAAGTGTTCTCTTCCTCTTTATCCCCCAGCAATTCGACACCGATACTACACTTTTCTTTCCATAGTTCTGTTAAACGAAGCCCTGACACTGGAGTCTCCTTTCATAAAATGCAAAATGAACATCTCCGTACAGAAAACCTCATCATCACACACCCATTTAAAAAAAAAAAAAATCGGATGCTTATACGCAGCGTCCCTGCCATCCCCCGTCGCAGTGCAAGTCATTCCGAAACCTTCTGTTCTAGAAAAGATTCACTGGGATTAAGTGTGGAATCAAACGTGTTCTTTTTCTTTCTTGTTTTGTAGTGTTTCACTGGCAGGCTACAATAATGGGACCAGTAAGAACACGCCTTCTTCCTTCTCTCTGTTTTGTTCCATGACGTCTGTCGGATAAGTTTCGTTCTTGTCCGATCTAGTCCGGTTCTGCGTTGCACTCAACTGACGCTAGTTGTGCGAGATTGAGTCAAACGAATACTTGATCAATCAATCTATTTATTTGTTTATTAATTACACAATTTAAAATGTCTAATTAATTGTTTCTTTACTTATTTGTATGCCTGTTAGTCTTTTGTGTGTGTGTTTTATTTATTTATTTATTCCTGTATGTAGTTTTTATAAGTGTGTGATAGATTGTATTAATTAATTAATTAATTAATTAATATATATATATATATATATATATATATATATATATATATATATATATATAAATTAATTAATACAATTGCAGCATTTCTAGATGAGATGGACAACAATTCTAGAAATTTCTTGAGTTTCTTAAACGCTCGATGTTTCGTCTTCCTCCTCTCTCAGGGTGACAGTCCGTATCAGGGCGGGGTTTTCTTCCTGACTATTCACTTCCCAACAGACTACCCCTTTAAACCACCGAAGGTGAGTCAGAGTGACGCGTTACGTGAGCGTGCAAGTGCGCGTCGTCCGTCGCTGGTATCACTCTTCACTTTCGCTTTCTGCCTCCCCGGGTGATCTCGTCGCGGTCGTGTGAATAATGACGCGCACGTTCGTGCTTTTGTTCCAAAGAACTGATCTCACGATGTCGTCGTTCCAGATGTAACCGCTCTGGGTCCGATCACGTTCTGGGTCCAGAGACGATGGTTTAGTTTCTCGCTGGAGATGTAAGGCTAGTATAGCGAACAAGTAAGGGTAGTTTATAGCTGCCGGTTTAGCATTGAGCACACTGACCGTCTAAATTATTCAGCTAAGATTCACGAGCGTCTTGTTGATAAAATGGTGACCCCTGGGGACACGTGAAACTACACAAGCCCCTCTTTTTCGAACTGCTGCTCACGATCGGCTGGTGTCGCTGTGATTGACAGGTGAGAGAGCACGCCATCCCTCTATCCAGACAGGACGGCCGTGTTTGCTCCCTCGGGTCTCCGCACTATCTCCTCCGCGCACACAAGCTCACAGACACCCCTGACTGTCTGAGTGATTCTACTCCATCGGCTCAGCCATGGGATTCACGCTCACGATCCGTTACGCCACCCGAGAACCCGCGGCGGTTTATTTTTAACCTCCCCGTCCAATATCACAATCTGAATAATTATAAGTAAACGCCCGAGTCTGACGTTTCCGTCTCGTTTGTTTAATCGGGTTCTCGTCGTCTGCGTTCCGGACAAATCCGACGACGTTTCAGTTCCTGTTTATGCCGAGGGAGAGGATTCCTAAAGGGGTCACAAACTTTCAAGCACCACCGTGTGGCGTCACTTCACTGAACAGACCTGCGAGCCTCTGAAATTTCTTTCTCGCCGCGCCGTTTCCAGGTAAATAACAAAAAGCAAGCTGTAACCGAGGCTCTCGTGTACATACGCTCCTACAGTTGTTGTTTTTTCTTTTTTTTTTTTTTCTTTTTTCCTTTCCTTCTTCTGCATTTCGAGTGCTCGGTGGATGTTTGTGCCGGTACACATTTGGCCTCCAGTTGACGTGGTTTCTGACGCTATGTGCATGACACACTGGTCTAAACACAAACAAAAGGATTACATGGAGGTAAAACAGGCGTAGCAGCCTGCCACGTTGCCTCACTTCCTTCACCAAACAGTCTTCGTTGTGTATCGTTTAAATGTGAGCCCCACGCAGTGTACGTGCGACGAAAATATTGTTTCAGTTTGTTTATTTGACTTAATGCAGACTTGCTCTGCTGTTTTATTCAACCTTTTTATGGTACAGATGGTATTACCGAGCCTTTTAAAGAACGTACGCACAACGCTGAACTATTTATTCGAAGTGTCCCTTACTTGTTCGAAACGTTAGCCTTCGAAGTAACTATGAAGTCTTAAGAATTGCTTACATTGTATTTGTCCTTTCTTTAACCATCGGTTTCGGAGTAGATGCTTTAATCGAAGTTCCTGAACACGATTCTCTGTTTTGTTTAGTTTTTTTTTTGGGTCTTTATTTTTTGCAGGTTGCCTTCACAACAAAAATTTACCATCCAAACATCAACAGTAACGGCAGCATCTGTCTGGACATCCTGCGCTCTCAGTGGAGTCCCGCGCTCACAGTGTCCAAAGGTACCGGCTGTAACCCGACATACTCTAGAACGAGAACCGGCCCGAACAGACCCGGCAGAGCCACTTGGTTTCTTTGTTGGTGTTTGTTTTTTTGTTTTGTTTTTGTTTTTAACTGCATGATTAGCATAGAAATAGCACAGAAATACAACGAGATCTATAAGTGAACAAAATGTCTTCGTCGCACAGACGACTTGCAAAAAAAACGCAACGCAGGTCAAGGGTTGCCTAAATCAAATGAAAAAGGGAGGACATGGCAACCCTGTCTGCAACACTGAAAGTGTAAAGATGTTCAGATTCAGATCGTCCAGAGTACCGTGGGTATTGTTTATGATTCATCGTTACTGATATTGTTTGATTCATGATTTCAACACAGTTGTGTGTAAATTTGGTGGGCGGTTTGTGGTTATAGTACTAGAGCGGGTCGTCCATTAATCGTAGGGTCGGCGGTTCGATTCCCGGCCCACGTGTCTCCACGTACCGAAGTGTCCTTGAGCAAGACGCTGAACCCCGAGTTGCTTCCGATGGCAAGATAGCGCTTTGCATAGTGTGTGTGTGTGAGTGGGTGAATGAGACACGGTGTAAAGCGCTTTAGATAAAAGCGCTATATAAGTGCAAACCATTTAACTTTACTAGAAGATTAATAAACAATGCCCAGTGTACTCGAAATACACCGCGTACACTTCTACACCTGTACCTCCTCCTCCCTGTACACATTTGCCTGGCAGATTTCCTTTTTATTATTATTAGTAGTAGTAGTAGTAGTCGTAGTATTTAGTATGAATGAATAACACTCTTCATTCAAACTGTCTTTCAGTGTTGTTATCCATATGCTCACTACTGTGTGACCCGAACCCAGACGACCCTTTAGTTCCGGACATCGCACACATCTACAAATCAGATAAAGATAAGTATGTAACCTTTTTAATCCCCCCACCCATTTTAATTTGCGATCACTTTCGCGACAGATTGATCTCTGTGAACGCTTCCTTTAAAAGACTGCGGTTCTGTCGTTTGGTTACTGATTGAGCTGCATGTCCAATAAGCTAGTAATGTTTCTTGTTGATGTTCGGGTCAGTCAGGGAATCCTACTTTTGCAAATGCCATGATTACTTTTCTTTTTTTTCTTTTCAAAGTTCAAGTCTAAAGTTCTACAAACGTTAATACGCAGTTAGATGTTATTTGGGAAATAGTTTCGGGGGCGGGGCTTCCAAAACGTTCGCGCTCAACTGTGTCTTGCACGACTTCGTCCCGAAGCGTTCGTACCACGGCAACTTATCGACGCTAGCATCATTTCCTTTATTAAAGAGCGAAATTGAAAATAAAAACTGTTTATAGTTATATTTAACGCTGTGGGACATCCTGTTATGGTTTGGTGGTAGCTGCTATAGCAGTCCCCCGTCCCCCCCGCCCCCACCCAATCATCATCCCCCTCCCCCCTTAACGAATGACACTGGAGACTCCTTCCATGTAAATGTTAAATAAACATCACGGTTCAATATCAACGATGTACTTCACCTCATATTAGACTATAAGATTTAGATTACGTGGAGTGTCCCACCTGTGAACTACTGAAATGATCTTGTTACTATGGAGACTACTGTCCGAGCTGCAGTTCTAGAAAACGGATCCCCGCCTTCCAACCAATCAGAATGGAGAATTTATCAGCGCTGTGGTGTCAGTGCCAGCAGTGGAGTTATAATTCGAGTAGTAGCGTTGTGATGAGGTGTTTTAGGATTGTACAGGTCTAATAAAAGGCTTTCGGTCACAGTCAGGGGATTCCTAGGAGCTGATTTGGATTCATGTTTAATCTTTGTCTCTTAATCTATTCTTTGTCTCAGATATAACAGAATGGCCCGAGAGTGGACTCAGAAATACGCCATGTAACTCGCCCCGATTCCACCAGCGGGACTCAGCAGGACGGTCGCACGTGTGCGAATAACGAGGACGTACTGTACCACCTTTTATCCAAAACCGGTGGACTGTTTTTGGTTCCCCCCCCCAATCCCCCTTTCTTTTTTTTCCCTTTACAGAGGAAAACCTGTAGCTGAAACCGAATCGCTGAAACGTTACGCTTCCGTTTACAGAAACCCGATGAAACAAGGAAAGGCTACTGCTGATGAGAGTCTCAGAGTAGCCACAACAAATAACGATGATAAATATTAGCATTTGTTACCGGTACATGTTGTTTTTCTCTTTTAGATATTTTATTGTATCATATTAAAACATGTTCTGGAGCTATTTTTATTTTTGAATTAAAGACATGATGGGAAAGTGTTTTTTTTTTTTTGGTTTTTGTTTTGTTGATGATGTGTGTGAACTAACAAGCAGGTTGTGTTCTTTTAGATTGTTATTAAAGATTTAATGTGTGTTAGGGGTATGATGGTATACTGTGATGAAGGAATCTGGAGTAATTATTCTGTTACCGTTAAACTATACTGGTATACATGACCCCGAGGGAAAAAAACAAAAGCAAAGTGTTGTAAAACCAGGTTGCAAGGTGAAAATAAAAAGAAAACTGTATTTCTACCTTGTTTTGATAAGCGTCCAGTTTTCCTCAAAGCATCAGATTTATTGCACTTGCTCTAAATGTATACGATCGAGCTGATGGTGCGTTCGAGTCGTGTCGGAAAGATCGTGTTTACGAGTCGAACGCACGTGAACACCTCCGCACAGTCGGAATTACGAGTGGGGAAACTAGATTTTGGTGGAGTCAGGGGAAGGGGGGCACAAATTGTTTTTAAGAAGAAAAAACCCACAGACGGGGCATCATTTAGGTACTCGGTGTGTTTTATTGCTTTTCAAATAGAATGTGTATAAATGAAAAACCCCACGTTCCCTCTCCCTCTGTGTTTCCTTGTTGCTGGGGAGAGGCGGAGCTTATCCTGCCTTTTATCTAGCTGTCGGTGCAGACCAGTGCAACTTTGCGACAAATTTAGCGACTTTTTGGACAAACCTTGGCAACGTTTCCAAATATCACCAGTAGTGTCTTGCTTTCCCGCTGCACTCACACCTCTCCCTGCGTCTGCTCTGTTCAGTGATTGGCCGAGAGCCGGAGATTTAACATCGTCATGGATAACGAGCCCTTCCTCCCAATTTACATCATTCACATGCAAATGTTTTTAGAACGAGAGACGAATGTAACGCAACACGTTTTACATGTAAAACAGTCCATGTTATTACAGCCTAGTTCTCTCATTCAAAGTAATTATAGTGTTCAGAAACATTTTAGATCATTCATCTTCCATACCTGTCCGTTATATAGTTTAATAAAGTTATTGTTAAAAAATCAAAAAAGTTATGAAAAGTACAAAAACACAAAAGCAAAAAATTATATAATCTAAAAACAGATAATAGATTAGGTGTGTGTGTGTGTATATGTGCATATATAATATACATATACACAAACACACACAGTATCTCACAAAAGTGAGTACACCCCTCACATTTTTGTAAATATTTGATTATATTTGGCCCAATTTGGACATTCTCACTTAGGGGTGTACTCACTTTTGTTGCCAGCAGTTTAGACATTAATGGCTGTGTGTTGAGTTATTTTGAGGGGACAGCACATGTACACTGTTACACAAGCTGTACACTCACTACTTTACATTGTAGCAAAGTGTCATTTCTTCAGTGTTGTCACTTGAAAAGATATCAACATCATTTACACACATGTGAGGGGTGCACTCACTTTTGTGAGATGCTGTGTATATATACACACATACACCTAATCTATAATCTGTTTTAGATAGATCGATAGATAGATAGATATAGATAGATAGATAGATAGATAGATAGATAGATAGATCGATCGATCGATCGATAGATAGATAGATAGATAGATAGATAGATAGATAGATAGATAGATTATCATTATACCTGGTCTCCTCCAATATGGGGGGGCATGCCACATGATAAAGGAGGCTTTAGTTACAAAACGTTGAGAACTCTGGAATAACTCTGGAGCTACTTAAATATCTCACTTAAAATCTAAGACTAATATTTACGCAATGCGTTATTTAATAAAGATAACACGTATAACTTTTGATATTGAGAAGTTTATTTAACGTTTCATGGAAGGAGTCTCCAGTGTCAGCGTTTTGTAACAGTCGGTATGTTTTCCACCGTGTTACAGTCCTCAGGACAGAAGATTTTGCACTTTCGGGTTTCTCAGTAACGTGACAAGCTGTAACTTAATGAGAGACAAAACGGGAGAGGCTGGTGAGGGATATAGAGTAGAACGTAAGTGATAACAGGAACTAACTTCTTTCGCAGACGTAGAATATTAACTAACAACGTTAAATAGAAGTATAAGTGGGTAAAAAGCACGACGTGCCATTCTTGAACTCAACTTCAATTCAATTTTATCTGTATAGCAATTTTTCAAAGCAGCGTTACAGAAACGTATAAACACAGGATCGAGATTTTAAGCGTGTGAATTTATCCCTATTGAGCGAGCCGGTGGTGACGATGGTGAGGAAAAACTCCCTGAGATGATATGAGAAAGAAACCTTGAGAGGAACCAGACCCAGAAGGGAACCCGTCCTCATCTGGGTAATAGTTTGCGGATAGTTTGAAAGTAATAGAAAGTTCATTATGGCCTTATATGAAGTGTGTTTTGTTGAACTAGTCCACTGTTCACTACAGGAGACCTGAGTGTAAAACTGTACGTGGTAATTGCAGTCCTAAGGACATCGCAGCAACCGTCGTCCCAGCAACCACAGCGAGAACGTCCATGTGGAATCGAGGTCCAAAACCATTTCCATAGTACTTCAAGCGACACCATTCTCAGAGATCTCCAGGCTGCACTGCTTGGAGTCATCCTCAGTCGCAGAATGTAGCCTCCAGCTGATGAGAGCTCCATCCAGAGGTAGGGCATAAGCATGGATCAGACGGGTTCTGTTTGAATTGTTGGTGAATTGCTGCAGTATTATCGGAACAGCACACCTCCAGGGTCGGGGGTTCGATTCCCGCCGTGGCCCTCTGTGAGCCGAGTTTGCATGTTCTCCCCCAGTCCAAAGACATGAATGGTACTCTGATTGGCGTGTCTAAAGTGTCCGTAGTGTATGAGTGTGTGTGTGAGTGTATGTGAGTGTGCCCTGCGACGGACTGGCACCCTGTCCAGGGTGTACCCCGCCTTGTGCCCGATGCTCCCTGGGATAGGCTCCAGGTTCCCCCACGACCCTGAAGAAAGGATTACAGAATCATCTGCATAATGTCCGGTTTTCTGGTACAATTTTACAAACCTTTTATTTGAAAAAAATCTAGTTGTCCCAGATGGTTACTGCGTTCAGGTACACTTTGAGGAAGTCCTACATCAGGAAATCTGAGGCATCACTGAAGGACTGGATGTGGTTTGAGCCTCATGTTTACAGTAATTGTTGTGGGCTACACAGAGAATTGTAGCTCCGGTGCTATGATAAAGAACGACTCGGTTGATCGACTACTTTACATAGTTGGGTCTTGCTCTAACATCGTAGCGCTTTATGGCATTTAAAGTCATCCTGTTAAAAGTTTGCTAACTCGCTAACAGTATTAAGCCTGACATTATCTAATAACTAGCGGCAGTTTTATTTTGTGCTGTTGTTTGGTAGCTTGGTGCTATTCTGTGAAACAAAAACAAACCTGGTATAACATAAAAATGAACGGAATGCTAGACTATTTGTTACCTAGCATTAACTAGCTACTTCATGCAAATAAACCAGATCTTAGTGAGCTAGCTAGCTCTACCTAGATATGCCCCCCAAATTGTTGCTTTGTTTTGGAAATCGCTACTGTTTTGTAATAATTGTTGATGTTTCTAGCTACTCCATCTACGTTTAATAAGAGGTAGCAGCAGCTGCTGCAAAATGTTCCATGGAGGAAAAGTGCTGCATGTTTCATACTATTCCTCTCGACCATGGGGTGACTAGACGTTTGGGGCGGACAAAACCCGTATCACTATTCGCCTTTAAGGGTGAGATGGAAAAGAAGTCTGATTTTCAACCTTTCTTTTTTTTTCTTTTTCTTCAACTTCCAAATTAGCTATCGACATGAAGGCCTTCACTTTCAGAGATAAACAGGTTAAATGTATGAATGCTTGCAAGTCCACTATGGAATCAGACATTAAGAACCACCCAAGTGACTACAGTTAGGACAGTATCTGATTTTATTGTAAACTTCTGCTCACATCACAAAAATACTTCAACTCTTAAGCTGCTGACTTTGCGAACAGGATGTCTTGAAAGTTCATTCAGGGAGTTTTTCCATCCATCCATCCATCCATCTTTTATACCGCTTATCAGAACCTGGAGCCTATCCCAGGGGGCATCGGGCACAAGGCGGGGTACACCCTGAACAGGGTGCCAGTCCATCACAGGGCACAATCACAATCACATACACACTCACACACACACCCATTCATACACTACGGACACTTTGGACACGCCAATCAGCCTACCACGCATGTCTTTGGACTGGGGGAGGAAACCGGAGTACCCGGAGGAAACCCCCGCAGTACGGGGAGAAAATGCCACCTGACCCTGGAGGTGTGATGCGAACATGCTAACCACTGTGCCCACAAAACGCAGCTCATGTGATGCACTCACTCTAACCATAACACACAGTAGCGAGTGTATCTGTTAACTAACTAGTCTAGCTTGCTATACAGATTCGATTTATTATTATCGGTAGTATCGATGAAATAAAAGCCTTCGCAGAAGTTTGGAGGTTATCACAACAGCAAAAGGAGAATAAACCTGGAACAGGATGCTCAACAGACCACATATGTGACGGTCAGGTATTCGCATGCTTTCGGCCATATAGTGTAACTTCATTACAATGATGAAGTTGTTTTCAGTCTTTCAGTGGATCTTTACATTTTGGCGGGAACCAGGTTTTCAAATTGAGATACTGCTAACGAGAAACATACGATTTTAGCTCAAGAACCTCATGTCTGAAGGGGTTTCCCAGGCCACCACATGTGTATTATGGTTGTGCGCATGCGCGTGTTACTTCAGCGACGAACTCCAAAAAAGAAAAAAAGAAAAAAAGAAAAAAAAAGGACTGGGTTAAAGGTGGGCGTGGCGATGGAGGAAAAGTGGGCGGGGATTCCGTTCTTCTGGCATGGAAGGAGTCAGGGATGTTCTGTTAAAGAAAAGAAAAGAAGTTAGAGAGATGGGTCAGTGTGAGAAGGGATGAGTTAGAGGAAGAAAAAAAAAAGAAAAAAAAAGCTGTACTGGAATGTTCTGGAATGTTTCATCTTTTTGTTATATGAAAAATTAAAAAAAAAAAATAAAATCCCAGTCTTAAAGTGAGTTCCGGGACTTTGTGTCTTTAGCGGTGGTTTCGGAGCGACATGGCCGCCCAGCGCGTCCCTCTGAGCGGCTGCTCTCAGCACTCTGACCCGGGCTCGAACAGCGAGCGGAGCGCTGATTCCCCTCTGCCCGCCTCGGAGAGCGACTCGAGCGGCCACGTGTCCCCACCCAACCCGGACTGGACCGAGGAGCGGTTCCGCGTGGACCGAAAAAGACTAGAAACCCTGTTATTAGGTAGGCTTTTTTTTTATTATTGATTTTAACTGGTTATCAACATGAAGGTGACTTTTTATCCTCCCATAATAAATCTAATAATACCAACAACAACACTCGTTTTCTTCTCACTTCTAAGTGTAACTCGGTCATTTGTTACTTTTTTTCTTTTCTTTTTTTTCCAGCAGAAGGTTACTTGTATTTGCTCTGTCTGCGGTTAAAACTCATGTATGGGACTTTATATGGTCCTCCAAAGTGTTTGCTTCATGAAATGTTTTTAAAAATGTCCATATTTTTTACCTGTTGTTATTTAGGTATCAACAACAACAACAACAACAACAACAAACATCTGCTTGCTTTTTCCATGAGCGTATTTTCTCAGAAAAGGCCAATATTATGTTTTCTCTCCCCTTTTCATGTTGAATTGTTTTCAATTTATTTGAACGAATATCGCCTTTTATTTAACCACTGAGTGTATTTACCTAGCGTTATACCCAACCACCGGTTGTAAACCAACCGGTGGTTGTTTTGACTTTTAAAACAACACCCATTAGATCAAATTCATGTCCCCTTGAAATTAAAATCGAAGTTTCGTGGCTTTTAGTATGAATATGTTCGCCCCCCCAAAAAAAACCGCGACAAAGTTTGCGTTGAGAAGATATCCATCCATCCATCCTTCCATCCATCCATCCATCCATCTTCTACCGCTTACTCCTCGTTGAGAAGATACGCGATCAAAATGTACGGTCTGTATCTCCCACCGATACGGATCGACAGCTTTGTTTACCTCATCCTGCACTTCAGCTTCTCGTCGGATTTTTCTGTCCAATCGAATCCTGTCTAGAAGTCTGAAGTGTCCCGCCATTACATTTTGACATTTTGGCAGACGCTCTTATTTCGGCGACTTACGTTTATCTCGTTTCTACAACTGAGCAATTGAGGGTCTAAGCAGTGTTAGCTTGGCAGTGTTGGGGTTTGAGCTTCTGACCTTCTGATCAGTAACCCAGAGCCTTTAACCACTGAGCCCCCACTGGAGCCCCACTATCCCCCCCATTGAGCCCCACTAGCCTGGAGCCTATCCCAAGGAACTCTGGGCACAAGGCATAATACACCCTTGACTAGGTGCCCACGAACTGCAGGGCACAATCGCATACACGTTCCTACAGACAATTTGGAAATGCTAATCTGCACATGATACAGCTACAGTCTTTGGACCCAATGGAAACCCCGTAGGCACCGGTAGAGCATGCAGACTCCACGTCCACACGTCAGATCCGGGATTCGTAGTCACCGTGCCCCCTGCACACGAATCCTCTCTCCTCCTTGTAATTCAGTGTTTATTTCTATAGTAACAGCTTGCACACGGGTGCACCACGCGCACCGATTAAGAACGTGTGTGATGGTGGACGTAACGGAATTTTCTACGAGGAGGTGTTTATGAAAGGAGTCTCCGGTGTCGGCGCTTTGTAACGATCAGACGTAAAGCTGTAACTTACATTTTTACTTCCGGACTCAGTAACACGACAAGCTAAGTTGTGTTTTTTTTTTTTTTTTGGTCTTAATATGTTCAAGAGATCGAGAAATCGAGGCCGGTGAGGGAACGCCTGTTTGTAATAACCGATAATCGGATCAAACTTGTTTTGTGGAGTTTGCAATGTAAGAATAAACGGATAAAAAAAAGAAAGAAGCTGAAACGTTCGTTTAATAGTTGAATAATTGCCGTGGTATGAGAGGAATAAAACACTGTCCATGAAACAGCACAAACTTTGGTACATGATTCAATGGACGTACCTCACAGGTGTAGGTTAATGCAACCGAGGGTTTTGTTTCTTATCAGGACCCCAGTGTTGAGGTCGAACACAGTTGACCTTTTTGTAAAAAGTTGTGGAGAACATGAACAGGATCATGGATTGAGCTTCAGATTTCTCGTGGGAATAGTATAAAATTGCTGAGCATCCAGTATAAAGGATAATTGCTTATTGACCTGCACGTCACTGTTCTCGTATACACGAGCGGTGTGGTGACATAGCGGGTAGCGACACTTCCTTACATCGCTTGGGTTCCCCGGTTCGATCCAAGCCTCGGGCTACTGTCTCCGGCTACGTTTACACGGACAGCGGTAATCTAATTACTGACCTTATTCTGAATAAGACGATATTCTGATTAAGGTGTTTACATGAGTCGCTTTTAGAATATTCCTTTCATGTTCAGGTTTGACGTGTTATAGAACAGAGATGGATTAACGTCACACGTCATTACGTCCCAACGCCACGCCGTCCGACGTCCCTCCGGAATTTCACGTACTGACGTACAGTCGGTCTTCGTTATGGTCCCGTATACAGTTTTGGGTGTTTTTATTTTTAATTTTACGAAAGCTTCAAGTGCGGTTAATTATTAGTCGTGCCGTACGTGCAAATAGACGACTCATTGAAGCCGTGGGCTGCGTCCCAAACCGCGTACTTACCGTCTATATTGTAGCTGAGATACGTGTATATCTCCTACTGTATAGTAGGTAAGTACGCGGTTTGGGACGCGGCCGTTCTCTCTTGTTTGCCGTCAAACGGTTGAACGCTGCCGTGTGTGTACGTGTTCTGTCTCACAATGCGGTGAAAACTCCCACACGACGTGTGATTAAGGTGTGTACATTTAAAGTGACTCTTTGTTAGACGTTAAAGTCCACGTGAAGTGCC
Source organism: Ameiurus melas (assembly GCA_012411365.1). Classification (NCBI taxonomy): domain Eukaryota; kingdom Metazoa; phylum Chordata; class Actinopteri; order Siluriformes; family Ictaluridae; genus Ameiurus; species Ameiurus melas. Next base: position 27,733,035 of record CM022761.1, read on the forward strand.
TTGAGCCACGCAGCGTTATTTGAAGTGTTGAAGTAATTGCCACTGAAACAGGAAGTCAGGGCGGGACATTTCGAGCGGCTCCTTCCCCTAATCGAGCTAATAGAGTTTAGCTTACCTCACAGCCCAGGCTAAGCCGCGCTGGACAGTTAGTACCATGGAAGAACGCCGGTCACGAAGCCGTGAGCTGGCAACCGAATTACTGTTGGAAAACTGAATACAACGCACACGCTCGAACAGCCGAAGACACGTTTACCACCCGTGCTTGCTGATTTTCTCTCGCTCAACGACGGCAACTTCGGCAAGGCGATTCATATAAGGTTTGGGGCGGGACTCTTCCGATTCTAAAGAGCGTTTGATTGGGTAGAATCTGATGAGTATCTGAAGTGCAGGATGATGTCAGCGAAGTGGTTGATTCATATTGGTGGTAAATACTGTAAATCGTGAATCTTCTAAATGTGAAATTTTGTCATTGTTTTGGCGCGCTCTAGCTTATAGATAACTTTTAAGGCAAACACATTCGTACTAAAAGACACGGGACTGAACCTGGCGCTAACCATGACAACCGGCAGTAAAGTCCAGATAGGAACCCCCAAACAACGACCAAAGTGGAACGATTTGAGAGACACGATCGGCAAAACCACTGCCGGGTTTAGCCCCGCCCATTCAAAACGATATAATTTGGGGGAATGCGGCGGTCCAAAATGGCAGGTGATCACAAGTTATTTTCTGAGATCATGTAGCAGAAGCATGCTAGCATTCCATGGTTGCAGCTAGCAGCACGCTATCATATATCGATGTTCTGGCGATACCGAAGTGATTACGATCACGAGGAAAATAAGTCAAGAGAACGGTTTAGAAAAATATAACTTAAGAACTTAAGTTAATTCTTAAGTTTCAGAACAATCGGAGTTCTCACATTGTTTTTTTTTGTTTTGTTTGTGAAACCCATAGAGGCGGATATTTTAGTTGTATTTATAGGTGTGTTTTTTTCTCCTTCTCCGACCTTTCCCCTCACGTGGGTCAGCGGTGTTTCTCAGGACTTTGATGGAGCTCTTTGATGATGCAGGTCGAGTCGCTAGCGCTCTCCTCAATGACCATCCGGCTGCTGTTTGGATTGGCCGGACACTCTGCTGTGTGGATTCGAGGAGTGTGTGTGTGTGCTGTGATTGGTCAGGTGGGATAATGGAGGCATTGTGAAAGGATCCATGTGTGTTTTGATGTAGGAGAGGGAGTACAGCTGACCTTTTTCAGGACCTGGGGGTGTTGGGGAAGGAACGTCCCATAACGGCATGCTAACGTAGAGATGGGGAAAATCCATCTCGCTTCAACAAGGATGATGATGTGGGGTTGTTTTTTTTTTTTTTTTTTTTTTAAACACCGTATAGATATCAGAGACGATACCTGATTGGAGATGTCTACTCGGAAAGGAATTATGGGTCATTTTAGCTCAAATCTGATTAAATAATTAACGAAAAGTCTGCTTACGTTTAATTAACGTTGTTGTTCCTTAGACACGCCTCTGTTCTGATGACACTCATGACACGTACAGTGCACAAGACAAGCGTATTACCCTGTAATGTTTGCTTTGTGTACATGTATGTGCCTGGCTGTTCGCTACGGCACATCTGTATGCACATTGTGTGTGTGTGTGTGTGTGTGTGTTGTGGAAACAGGAAGTGAGTTCAGTTTAGGGAATGTGCTCCTTACTCCCACTCAGTTGGCCAGACGAACGTAGCTGACGTGGACCGTTTTGTGCGAGAAGCGTGTTCAGTCATTTGCACAGCCGACGATCAGCGGGTATTTAAAGCACAATGACACGAACAATTTATCATCTAGTGTAAAAAAAAAAACCCCAAAAAAACCCCTCGGCAGTTCTCAGTTGGTGAGGATGTCGACGGATGACGTCATAGCGACGGTGATGAATATCGGGCACAGCGTCCGGGTCGATCCATCTGGAGTGTATTTACAATCTGGAAGTGCTTAAATGCATAGTTTCACTTTGAAATTTGCACTTTATTGCCTAACGGAGGAAAACCAGAGTGACTAACGCCAAAGCTGAGACGATTCATGTTTACTCACCGCCAGAGTGCTTCACGCAGAACGTCTTTAATAACTTGTGAATGTTTTTTCCGACAGTGTTTTAAGAGTTTTCGCTTGAAGCCAGTGCACAGAAGCGCAGAGGGCCAATCAGAATGCGGCGTTCTGTGTCGTTCAGTAAAGTGTACAAACAATTTGGGATGCTCTGTATCGTGGTGCGGAGCTGCTGAAGCTGAGAGTTCTGGCCATCGTAAAACCGGTTTATGCTTGAATCGGTCCGTATGCTGATATTCCGCGTACAGGATTTCAGAGCTGGTTTTTTGTTTGCTACGGTTTTATTCACAACTCGCAGAGTTTTTTTGTGCGTGTTTTTTTTTTTTTTTTTTCGCGGGGAAAGCGATTTGAATTGCACGAAATTGTCTTTCACAGCGATGTTTGGGTTTTAAACGCGACCTTCGACGCACGTGAATCGAAGAATCGCGCGTCGTGATGACGTCCCATGACGCGTCTGGGATAATCTGCGATAATGTTGAGAAATTGCAAGTGCCACCGAGTATTGCAGAGTCAGCTCGGTTCTCTGTTCATTTCTGTGATCGCAAAATTGAGAAATCCTGCAGGGACTGAAAACTACGTGTGCGAGAGTGTGTGCGAGTGTGTGAGAGAGTATTCCTGTTTTTACAATTTAAAATTTTTTATTTTTTTTAATCTAACACTACTGTATCACTGGAAGTTTGTTAGCAAGGAACATATTGTGCTGCACGATCATGTGCTGTAGAAATGTTGTGATACGATACCGTCATCACGTCTCTCAGCTGTAAGTGTAGCGGATTGGATTCTCAAACAGGAAGTACTACTGCGTGAAAGCATGCTTGTCGTCGTCGTATGTTCTAGAGTTATGGAGTATCCGTATTAGGGCTGGGCGAGTATCGGATTGAATCTGATGCGTTTTCCGATACGATCCAAAGACGCCGACTTGATCGTCACGCGATCTCCACGATTCCAAAATGGCAGAAGATATTTCTAACGTCTCTGTTACGGATGCTCCGATCGATCTTCCTGTAATCACGTTCTATGACTCGATCGGTAGTCTCTAAATATGGCCGGTCTCACGAACCGATCGCAATCTGATGCCGCAGTCACGTCATCACCGATCTGGAATTGTCACGCGGTCTCGAGAAACGATGAAAATTTCGCCATGTATTTTGAATTTTTTACTTTTTTTTAAAGGATTATTAAAATGTTCGTTCTAAAATTTATTTGTTACGCTTACTTGATTTGATTCTCAATTAAAACACCAATCTAAACTATTACTGTAAATGATGTAACCAAGGCAACATCTGTGGTATTACTTTATCTGAAAAAGCTTTATCAGAAAGCTTACATATCATTTATATAAAGCGTAAACGATCTGGATCTAGATCATGATGAAAATCGGTTGTGACGCACCGAAAATAAAATTCTGGGCTGAAACCAAAACCGAAAATTTTTTCCAAACCCATTTGAAAATATTTTTTTGTATAATATAATTTGTATAATCTTTTACATTAGACTTTTTCGTTCATTTCATTAATGTAATGAATCTGAATTGGAAAAACTACAAACCTAAAAATGATTTTTTTTTATTGAAATTAACGAACCAAAAAAACCCTAAACTGTATGAAATATAGCTGCAAGCAGCAGCAGTGGTGGATTCCTCCTCAAAATTGCGGATTTAATTCCAAAATTTCAACATTGACACGGTAGAGAAATGTGTCCCACGGATGCACCAACATTTCCCCGTGTTTGGATCGGTGGCAGATTTTCAGTTCGTTTTTGTAGTTTTCCACAAATGATCATTGTAGAGAGAAATCAGGAGTCACTGAGAATTTTGAAGAATTACTCGAACATTTATTTGGAATTAATTCCTGCTGCTATACCTTTAATCTGAATGAAGTCCACTTTGGCTCGATCCAAGACAAACAGTGCCATCTAAGGGACGATAATGATATTGTTCATCATAATTTGTATGATCAAAGATAATGTTCCTTTTAATATCATTTTGGAGATATGTGGTTGCCATCGCACGTGGTAACCTACTGTAGTGTCCTCTTTGTCTGTGTCACAGATCAAGTCCATAGATTAATGTTCCATTGGTTTATGGACACAAGAAATACGTGCAACAGCTGTCAATTCACCAGTATGTGAATAGTTTGGCCAATTTTTTATTTGATTCCTTATTGCTCATCACTCTATAGAAAGACATGTATCCCACACGTATGTGCCAGAGTTCAAGTCAAACGTACCTACGGTGCATGAGGAGTCCCCGTGTCCGTGCAGGTTTCTCCAGGTTCTCAAAAATTCCTTACATTCTGCTAAATTATAAACAAGTGTTCATGGTTTGCGAGCGTGTTCACGGTGCTCTGCGATGGACTGGCAATCCTATTCAGAGCGCATTCCTGCATTGTTTAGGTGTGTTCCTGGGATAGACTTCGGATCCACGGCAATCCTGAGCATGATAAAGCACTTACTGAAGAATGAATGAACGTTGAGACTGCGGTGTAAAGTAAACAATCAACGCTGGAGCAAGGAATAAAGTGCGTTTTTAATGTCCGTGTCGTCAAGACGAACGAAAATGGTGGAGGTTTTGTACGAGTCACGGGTCAGCATGTCTTTCTTTTTTTTTTTTTTTTGCGATTTGTGAAATGCCAAAAACGTAAAAATGCTGTGTTTGATGTTGACCGTATACGCGTTCGCCACGTGGCTGTCGTGACTGCATTTTGACGGATCGTCATGTCTACGTGACGAAACCAACGGAAGTCTGTGTTTGCCTTGCGAATGTCAAAATACCAGCAGTGATAGATGTTGTGATGCTAACGTCTAAAAAAAACAAAAAAACATGCCGAGAAACTAATCAAGAGAGAAAATGTGCAAGGTTCAAGCCAAAGCTCTCCTGCTGGTTATAGGAGCTTGTGGCTCTGGGACCCTGTAACAGGAAGTGAAGCTTCAGGAATGACAACATCCATCTCAGAGTAGAGGAACACAAAACTTCTGCACCACACCCTCAACCTGTGTGTGTGTGTGTGTGTGTGTGTGTGTGTGTGTGTGTGTGTGTGTGTGTGTGTGTGTGTGAGACAAATAGATCCCTCTTGATATGCCATGGTCAAAACCTACAATGTCCAGTTAAGAGAAAAGAAGTCTAATAGAGAAGGGCTGACCAGAGCAGAATGTTAAGTTGTGTGTGTGTGTGTGTGTGTGTGTGTGTGTGAGAAGAAAGGAGAAAAGCAGGCATTGATTTCAGCTCTTTCCTGTTCTGTATGGAATGCAGCTCAGGAGAACTCAACTCGGTTTTTAAGTTTCTGCACTAATGAGATGCAGGTTCACTCCTCTCTCTCACACACACACACACACACACACACACATACATGCATATAAAAAGTGTTTTATTATATCTGAGCTCCTGCAATCTGCAAGTGTGTGTGAGGAATGTGGCGAGTCAACGAGAGTAACTAATTGTCTCAATGTGTTCCTCTAAGCTCTGAGATTTGCTGCACCTACAGAGGAAAAGATCCGGAACCTGACACGGAGAACCGATCAGGGCCGGCGTCTGAACGTTTACTCACGAACGCCTCGTAATTGTAGATAAAATACGGCAATAACGGATACGGTACAAACGATCTCCACAAACAAACGCACGTGAATGTGCAGCGCGTGAGTTCTCGTGTAGTCTTGTGGCAAGTCCTGGCGTTATGCCACTGAATAATGCGTAGAATTAAAAACGTGTCAAAATGTGTACTATTAGAAACGCACATTTCTATGCTTTTTTTTTTTTTTTTTTTTTAAATGTAGGTATAGAATTAGAAATATGCAAAAATGTATAGAATTCGAAATGTGCAAGAATGAAATATGCAAGTGTGCGTATGGAATTAGAAATGTATAGCGTTAGAAACATGCAGTTAAGCATAGTAATAGAAACGTGCGAGTATTTTTAGACTTAGAAATATACGGTATGGAAACGCGTAGAATTAGAAACCTGCAAAGAAGCATAGAAATAGAAGCGTTGAGAAAGAGGAAGCAATAAAACAAATGTGCAAATATTTTATTTATATATATATATATATATATATATATATATATATATATAGTGTATGTAAACGCATCGAAACGTGTAGAATTAGAACCACGCAAACAAGCAGTAAAATTAATGTACGGAGATGTGTGTGTGTGTGTGTATATATATATATATATATATATATATATATACACACACACAAGTAGAAACATGCAACAACAAAAAAAAGCAGGTATTATGAAATAATTTTTTATCTTCTGGCATATCAGAGGTATTATGATAATATTAAAAAAAATAAAAATAAATAAAATATATATATATATATATATATATATATATATATATATAAAATTGACAAACTGAGTGGAAGCAGCTGATTTGACGTTAAAGTCAACTTTAATCGTAACAATAACTGTACCTTTAAGAGTTCTCCAAACACTTTTCCCTTTCGTCTTCCTACTAGTCTTTTTTTTTTTTTTTAAACATACAAGTGTATGTACAGTGACCTTTATTTTAGACAAACACTATATAAATGGAAAACAATATTATTATTATTATTATTATTATTATTATTATTACTACTATTATTATTTAGTTATTTTTATTACTATTTATTTTATTATTATTATTATTATTATTATTATTATATTATTAATTATTGAAGTTTTGTATTGGACCTTTAAACTTTCCAAATGTATTTTTAAATCATTATTACTAGAATTTATTAAAATTATTAGATTTTAATTTAAAATTTAAAAAAAAAAAATTATTTTTGCCTTTCCATTTCAAAGTAATTTATTTTTGTAGACAAAAGTTTACCGTAATTTCCGGAATATATACCGCTACTGTTTTCACCCGCTTTGAACACTGCGGCTTAAACAATGATGCGGCTAATTTATGGATTTTTACGGGCTAACGAGTTATGCCACCAAAACATTTAGCCTCGTCACATCGGACCAATGAAATTACCCAACAGGCCACAGTGGACCAATGAAACTGAAAAAGTTTCGAATTAAATCTAACGCGCTTACACTACATTCTTCAGATCAGTCGTTTTGCGCTTCGCACACGCCCCCTCATCAGGGAAAACACACGAAGAAATGCAGATTGGTTGACGTCATGTCTCCGCCCCGTCTCGTCATGTGTTGCCGAGTCACGTGTGTTTTGGTATTGCTCGCAGCTGTTAGCAGTTTGGCTGGTGTGTATATATACACCGGGAGCCATGACACACACAATGCGGGTAATTAGATATAGAGTTAGAATTAGAGAGCGAATATAGTTAGAGTCTTTGTTCATGCCATGTGTCTTAGTTCTTGTTCATGTTTCCTAGCCATGTCTGAGTTCACGTCAAGGCTAGTTAGCTTATAGCATAGCTTATAGCTTAGCCTGTAGCCTAGTAGCTTATAGCATAGCTTATATCCTAGTAGCTTGTAGCATAGGTTATAGCCTAGTAGCGGATAGTATAGCTTAGAGTTGTCTAGACTTAGTTTAGAATATAGATGTAGAAGTGGTTTATAGAGTATAGATATAGAGGCTTTGGTTCATGTCATAGTTAATGTTTAGGTTAGTTGGTTTAGTTAGCTTAGTTCATTGAGTTGGTCATGTTTTGTTTCTTGTTTCTCTTGAGTCTGCGCTCCTCTGTTTCAATAAAAGCTCTCGTCCTAACTGCACTTGCATCCGTCCTGCTTCGTTTACGTCACGAATCGTGACCGTTACAACGTGGACACCTGCGGCTTATAGACAAGTGCGGCCTATATATGTACAAGATTGTTTTTCTTTTTAAAATTAGCGGGTACGGCTTATATTCAGGTGCGCTCAATAGTCAGAGAATTACGGTACTTTTTTTTTTTTAATGCTGTTTTGCTGGCAGTTGTTTGTGAAACATCGTATCCACGTCTTAAAGTTCTGTGATGTGAGATTTTTGTCCTGTTACCCAGCCCCTGCAGCTGGAACTAGTGTCAGATCTGCTGCTATAGAAAATTAATCAACACCTTCTGACCAATCAGAATCCAGAATTCAGCAGCGCTGTTGATGTAGGAGGTCCTCTTTAGATTTCAGATTTTGAAGATGGGTTGTGTGTATTGTATAGCCAGTTCTTCAGAACCGTGCACTGCACTCCTCTCTGCCTTGGCCTGATCTTTCTCATGGTGTTGCTACAGAGAACAGGTCGAGATCAGACGGTACACACGGGTCCGTTTCGTTCAGATCTCGTTTTAATTAGCATGGGTCGAGTCTGAAATTTTTACGGTATCCGGATCCGGTGAAGTTGTTGTTAAGGGAGGTTTTAATGCAAAACCGGTCACGTGGATTTGGAGATGCGCAACAGCTGTGTGTGTGTGTGAGAGAAAGTGTGTGGGTGTATGGCAGTGGCGTATCTTAAAAATCTTGCTCTGTAACTGTTGGAGAACTGTTGGAGCTTCTATTCCACTCCTCCGAACCACCAGGGGTGCTGTTTAACACCTGGATTTTTCTCTCTGCATGTGCACATGTGCTGAGAGCTTTACCACAGAGTCATGTCACTCAGGGTTCAAATCTCAGGCTTCGATTCTTAAAGCGCACCTATTATGGTTTTGAAACGTGCCTAATTTTGTTTTAAAGGTCTCGTACAATAGATTTGGGCGCATCCGAGGACAAAAATGCTCGTAATTTAAACTGCAGCATTAATTTTTCCCCCCTCGTTAAATGATCCGTCCTAAAGGATTAATTCTAAACTCCTCCTTTCAGGAGCATACTTTGCTCTGATTGGTCATCTGTCCCAGTCTGTTGTGACCGGTCTACCTCTGTCCCTAGTGGTCAGTGGTGTAATTGCAGGGGATCCGTAGGAAAGAGAGTCAAATTAAATGTCCAAAATTAAATCTTGAAATGTTTTGACTCAATTTTAACGTTAAATATTAATAAAATAAAGCAACCTATAGAAATGACTGTTTAATATATAGCCTATAATTTTTTTGGAGTGAGGGGATCCTTCGAAATATGCAAGGGGTCCAAAGCTCGCAAAAGGTAGAAGCACTGGTCTAGTGTGTGAATTTTAGAAAGGTAATATCTCAAATGGAACACATTAGTTTTTTACTAACCCGAAAGTTCCCCCCTATCTGATTAATCGAGAAAATAATCGGGCAACTAGTCAATCATGAAAATAATCGTTAGTTGGAGCCCTAGTCCCATCGCTCACCGCTCCAGCGCTGGTACGCCCTGCACCCAGTTTGTCCAAGAATGTGACCCATGATATTGCACCAGGGTTCCGTTCGAGGCGAATCGGGACCACACTCTCAGGCCTGCAGTTTCGAACCCATTAAGCTGCACTGAGCAGCGAACAATGCTTATGTGAAATCTGCCTTAATGACCAGTCTGAAGGAACAGTTGAAAGAAAGGTCAGCAGATTAGATTTTGTTTTTGGAGAAGAGCCCTGGACTTCAGCACTTCCTGTCTGCTGAAATATGACCAAATATGTTTATGATTATCTGTGTACTCAAGTCTTCCTCACTTCTCTCTCTCTCTCGGTGTTGGCGGTCGATCGGGATTCCCGGATGGACGGATCCGAGTGTGTGCGTTTTTAAAATATGTGCGAAAACATGCTTATGAGTCGTCTAGGTTTTGGCGCGAGTGGAGATTTTTGAACATGCCTCCTGAGGATGAGGAAAGCACGACGGCGATTGCTCACGGACGTATGTTTGAGGGATCAGAACTGATGTAGATTGATGTTGCTGCTGTTCACTGGTCTCAACATGCCATGTTGGGGTTTTTTTTTTTTGTTTGTTTTTATCTAAACCGGGACACTGGTAAGGAATTGTGGGTAAACCGACGTCGCATGGTGCTCTAGAAGTGAAAGTCAGCTGGTGGTGCAGTTCATCAGTCGGCTGCAGTGGGTTTCTACAACACTGCGCCAGCACTGTGGGCAGTATATTTCAGTATATTAGAAGTTACACACACGGCCATTTTGGGCCCCAGTGTACCGTCAAGAATGGTTGTTCATGTAAGTAAACACTGTAGAGCAGTTCTGGTATAGGAAAATAATCAGCATCATGGTGGTGCGATGTGGCCTGAAACAAACGAGTCGCTGTTATCACCCAGAAGTTGATTATTCAGTGATCTGCCAACTGTTATCATTTTTATTTGTTAGTGAACTAACGATGCGTCGTACTTTCAGTTTGTATTTACTTTTAATTTTGTTGCGTCCTACTGGCACCCTATCCAGTTTGTACCCCGCCCTGTGCCCGATGCTCCCTGGGATAGGCTCCAGGTTCCCCGCGACCCTGAAAAGGATAAGCGGTAGAAGATGGATAAATGTGATGCGTCCTGTTATCATTTATGCTTTAATAGCTCTGAAGCAGCCCCCCCTCCCCCCCTCTCTCTCCCAGTCTCTCCCTCTCTCTCTCACCCTCTCTTACTCTCTCCCTCTCTCGCTCACTCTCTTCCTCCCTCCTTCTTCTTCTCTCTCTCACCCTCTTCCTCCCTCCTTCTTCCTCTCTCTCACCCTCTCTCTCTCTCTCTCACCCTAATCCTCCCTTCTTCCTCTCTCTCTCCCTCTCTCTCACTCTCTTCCTCCCTCCTTCTTCCTCTCTCTCCCCTCTCTCTTCTAACTTTTCTTCCTCTCTCCACCTCTTCCTCCCCCTTCTTCCTCTCTCTCCCCCCCCCTAATCCTCCCTTCTTCCTCTCTCTCTCCCTCTCTCTCACTCTCTTCCTCCCTCCTTCTTCCTCTCTCTCTCACCCTCTTCCTCCCTCCTTCTTCCTCTCTCTCTCACTCTCTCTCTCTCTCTCTCTCTCTCTCTCCTCCCTAATCCTCCTTCTTCCTCTCTCTCCCCCCTCTCTTCCTCCCTCCTTCTTCCTCTCTCTCACTCTCTCTCCCTCCTCTCTCTCTCTCTCCTCTCTCTCTCCCTCTCTTCCTCCTCTCCTCTCTCTCCTTTCCCTTCCTCTCTCTCTCTCTCTCTCTCTCCCTCTCCCTCTCCCGCCTCTCACCCTCTCCCTCTCTTAGTTAATTAGAAATTGGAAAACTCAAACTCCTGCATCCTGAAGACTTTCTGAAAACTTTCGGAAAACTTTTCGTTGCGTTAATATAAACCTGGGATTTACCTCAAAGCCAGAACTACTGTCAGAGCAGCTGTTCTAGAAAAGGAATAACACGAAGAGAGTTCGAACTATAGATATACCTTTTATATTAAAGTTCTGAGGTTGCTTGGAAACTAAAGATCTCTCGGGTTGTCCGTGTGTTTATCCGTCTGAGATTCTCGTTATATATTGCGATATCTCAAGAACGACTTGTTGAACGTTTGTAGGTTTTGTATAGAATTATCTATAACCTTCCTAACCTGCCGATTTGATCCAATGGAATTGATCCAAACTAGCTCATGGTCAGATTTCTGAAAAAACAAACAAAAAAATATTTCCCAATAGCTTCCTTCCAGTTCTGGAGTACATTTTTAAGAGTTAGAAAAAAAACCCCACAATTAATAATTGTATATTAGTAATGCATTGCAATGGACAATATTGTGATACTATGTTTACATGCACTTCAATATTCTGATATTAATCGGAAGTTAGCAATATTCTATTTCAGTACTGAGTCGTATAAACGCAGCAGTTCCTGTGTAATATGCCGGGTTTAATCGGAAATTTGTTGCACGTAAACACCTTATTCAGAAAAGTCCACTGAAAGGAGACGTGTGCATACTTACAACAACCGTCGTATTCGGAATATGGCTGCAAGAACTTAAACTGAATTTCATGTGCATGTACAGTAAACACGGTCAGTGATTGATTTAAAAAGAATTTATTGTCCAGGATTAACTGAGTTCGCATAAGATGCATGTTACTCAAAGTGTATCCTGAGTCAATCAATCAATCTCTCTCTTTCTCTCTCTCTCTCTCTCTCTCTTTTTCTTCTAGCAGCCAGTGAAGGGCGAGTCATCGGAGGAGAGGATTTTTTCCAAAAGGTAAGAGCTTAACTTTCTACATTTACGTACGTTTTGCACTTGTTTTGAAAGTTTCTCTGGATATAAAATGATGAACGACAATCTATGGTGTTCGATCATGGTGTGATGCAGCTCGATGCGAATGGTCTACAAAGCGCTTTACACTGGTTCTCATTCCCACATTCTCAAACACTCACACACCAGTGGTAGCAGAGCTGCCATGCAAGGCACTAACTTGCCATCGGGAGCAACTTGGGGTTCAGTGTCTTGCCCAAGGACACTTCGGTATGTGGAGACACATGGGTCGGGAACCGAACCACCGACCCTACGATTAATGGACAACCCGCTCTACCACCTGAACCACTGCTGCTGTTACCACCTAGAGGTTGATTATTTATCTAATAACATCGTCATTTAAGTGTTTAATAAAAAAATCTGGTATAAGAGGAATTAAACACTTAATTTTTGTTAATTAAAGAATACATTGTATTTTTTTTTATCCATTTATAGCTACATTTAATGTTGTTGAACATCCACGAAACAAGTTTCTGTGTAAGTTGTTACTATAGTCTCTCTCTCTCTCTCACTCTCTCTCACACACACACACACACGTGTATGTGACTTGAGGAAGTGGATTTCTCATAGGTGTTGACATTTCTCTCTCCACTCGTAGACAAAGCATTCACTTTGTCCCGTCGGGCTTCAGGGAATTTCACAGACGTCAGCTCTCGGTAGTAAACGCGAGCCGACTGAGATCAGATCATCGTTATTTTGCCCGTTTGGTTTGAAATGATGCTATGGTTTCTTTGTTCTTTTTCTTTCTTTCTTTTTCCGTCACTTTGTCCATCACTTTGTCTACACTGAGAGCATTAAGGTAGGTGTGGGAGAGGAGGAAGTGAAATTTATATCACTATATAATATAATATAATATAATATAATATAATATAATATAATATAATATAATATAATATAATGATTTTATAGGCTTAAATGAAATAAAAACCTAAATATAAAAACATTAAACGAGGCTTTATTTCAGCACTTCCGTCACTGAAACAACTCAATACAGCCTCGTTGTGTCGGGTTGTTGCAATGAGAAACAGCCTGAGGGCGCTGTGGGAAACGCTGTTGTGCTTGCACACGAGGGGAGAAGGAGAAGTAGTGGATATTAAAGAGATGGAGTTAAACACGGCCGTGCGTTTCTCTGACGAATACTTTATTTCTTTTACAAGCGTAGTATCCCACAAGCTTATAAAACTTTGAAAGAAATACCAGAAGGACGGTAACCTAAATAATGTGTTAAAAATCGAAATATTAAATCACATTTTCAAAAACGCGGCCGGGTGACATGCCTTTTTCTTTCCTCCACAAAGCCGACATATGGCTTCATCCAAATTTATTGGGTCACCTCTCGCGTTAGGCCCGAATTCAAAATGGTCCCAGATCGCCGATGTAACATTTGGTTTCGCAACAAGAAATCGCAGAATTCGCCTGACTGGATCTTGCCACGCTCAAACAAACCCGTGACAAACTAACAGACAAAATATAGGGCTTTTGATTATGATTATTTAATTTTTATTAACACAAAATCTCCTCCTATATGGTAGGCTATAAATACAAATTCATATTGCAAGTGTTAATAATAATAATAATAATAATAATAATAATATTGCACTTGGTAGATGGCCTCACGTTATCTTCAAGCCTGCACGGTTGAATTAATGAATGTAAGCTGTCCAGTCCCTGAGGCAGTGAAATAACCCCATTCCATAACATTTCCACCACAGCGCTTCACAGTTGGTATGAGGTGCTTCTCCTGAAAAGCTGTCTTTGGTCAACGCCACACATTTCTGCTGTTACTTTGGCCAAACATCTCTATCTTTGATTCATCTGTCCAGAGCACAGTATTCCAAAAGGTCTGGTCTTTACCTACATGCTCATTGGCAAACTGTAGTCCTGCAAAGGCTTTGTCCTTACAATAAATGCGCTTAATTAGAGTTACTTTGGGGGCACGGTGACCTTTTGCCTCACACCTCTACAGCTGGGGGTTCGATTCCTGCCTCCATCCTGTGTGCGTGGAGTTTGCACGTCCTCCCCGTGTTTCGGGGTTTCCTCCGGGTTTTCCTCCCCCAGTCCAAAGACATGTGCTGTAATCTGATCAGCATTTCCATATCGTCCGTAGTGTGTGCGATTGTGCCCCGAGATGGGTCGGCACCCCGTCCAGACAGAAAGAAAAAGTAACAAAGTGGAAAAACATGAAGAGTAAAAAAGGGAAAAACAACTGTGTGAAATTTCAGTATCAGTGTGTTTCATCGCTCTTTCTTGGAACTGATCTATCTGCCTATATCCTGCTTTTCTCCCCTCGTTACTGCAGTCTTAAATCACTTTCTATCATCATTCCCATAGGAATCCCATAAACTTTTTCCCTAATCCTTTTGTCACTGAAGACATGATGTAAAAATGTGTCCCTGGATGTGTGGAAAACCGCCGAACTATTGCAGTCCCTGTCCTCGTTTATTTCCTATTGTTCAAAAGAATCGACGAGCTCGGCTGTTTTTTTGGCTCAGAAGAGCGCCGAAATGTTGTGTTTCACACGGCGGAGTCATGTTCAGGAATCTGGGAAGTTCAGATTTAGAAAAAGCTCGAGATAAACAGCAAAGATTAAACATTGTAGGGTTCTGGGTTTTTTTTTTTTGCTGGTGCTGGTTTCTTTGCGTGATTTCTTTCTTTATTTTTCATTCCTTCATTCCCTCGTTCTTTTTTCAGATGAAGCAGAAGAGTTAATGGAACAGTCTTTTTTATATATATATATATATATATATATATATATATATATATATATATATATATATATATATATATATATATATATTTACACAATTAAGTACAAAAAAGTTTGTTTTTAACAAAGAATGCACATCAGGTGTGTTATGCTTTTGTTTTTTTTTTACCAATTTATGAATCCGCTGTAAACTCTACCATTAGAGATTTATATCGTAATTGTATCTAGTGTATTTTGTGCAGGCGTTTAGCTTGTTTTATTGTAAGTTTAAAAAACAACAAAAAAAAGAATGCTTCAATAACTTTCTGCATATCGACTAGCAAACCTGAAGTAACTAAACTTCGCTCCTGAGGCGAAGAAACTTTCGATTGCAACAAATTTGCCGCCAACTAAAGACCATTGATTTTTCCACCGTGGTTTCTTCTCGGGTTTCTCCACTCGTAATTACGACTTTGTGGTGGCATTCGTGTGCGTTCAGTTTCGTAAATATGATCTCTCCGCCCATTAAATGCATTTTTCGTTGCCACGTTTTGCAGGACGCTAAAAAGAATCGACAGCAAACATGAATCTGTTGAAGCGACGTACGGAATGGCACACGAGACTCCATTTTGGAACATTTTGGATCTTTTTTTTTTTTTTTTTTTTTGCCATGCGAGCGCAAAACCTACGCTTATAAGCCCCGCCCCCAAACAAGCCCAGAATCGGGTCCTAAGTGTTCCACCTAAGCATGTAAAGACTGATATCGATACCAAGTGTGTACAAGGCTCATCTCTCTCTTTAAATTTTCTTTTTTTTTTTATGTCCGAGTGTTTACTTTCCTCTAATGGAAGCCACTTGAGTGCCGAGGAAGAGTAAAAGGCGTTTTTTAAATACGTGAATGCGAGAGGTGTGTTCTGTGTGTTCCGTCATTCGTGTGTGGTCTCGCACTGATCTCCTCCAGCCGCCGCAGTCGGCCAAAAACAGCAGAAACGAAGCAAAGCCATAGACGTGTAGATAGATACCGCTGGCTTTATTGGTTGCACAGGGGAGAGACGGGAATTACAGCAGCACGGCTCGTTCGGCCTGTCCCTCAGACACTGCGCTTTAATATCACTCCGACATGCTTCCACCGAATTCTTTGACGATTAGCCGCTTCCTGAAGGAGAAGATGTGGAGTCAGAGTTTTTCCCCACGCTTTCTCCTCAAGCTGCAGAAGCTCCACGGTGCACACCTAGGGTGTAAACGTCCTGTTTACTATAGTAATCATTACTAATACTGCTTTAATAGTCTTTTATCTCACACAGAATTCACTTTATGGACCATATAAACACCATCACAAGCATCCGACTCGTTAGTAGGTCTTCCACCACAGCCGTGCAATGTAGCCATCTTCTAGTCTGGTACTTTTTTCAAATGGTCATTTGATGTACGCTGCAATCAACAAACCATGTTTACTGGCACAAATCTGCTACCAAAGATTTGTTGGTGGCCCCCCCCCCCCCTTTTTTTTATTCTTCAGTTTAGCGAGCATTTCTTCCCCCAAAAGCTTACGTCACAGTCTGATGCATTTACACGGAAGAGCCGATCAGATTGCAGACTTGAAGGACATGATCACGCTTGGTGTAGCACTTAGGACTGCTTGTGCGTAGTACGTTTGTGGGCGGGGCTCATAATCGCTGTTTTGCATTCCTTCCAAATCGTGGCTCGATCGGTTCGCACTAATCCCGCACTGTAACCTCCACTTTTCTGGGAAGGCTTTCCACTGGAATTTAGGGCGTGGCTGTGGGGATTTGTGTTCATTCGGCTACAAGAGCGTTCGTGAGAACAGGTACTGATGTTCGATGAGGAGGTCTGGGGTGTAGTCGGTGTTCCATTTCATCCCAAATGTGTTCAGTGGGGTTGAGGTCAGGGCTCTGTGCAGGACACTCGAGTTAGAGCTGGCTTTGTGTACAGGGGCGTCATCATGCTGGAACATCATGGTTCTGCTTCTCCAACCACACGCTGATGAGAATCCTGTTCACTACATAAACCATCACAAGCATCTTAGGCCTAGAGGGATCCTTCCAGATCTTACTCCTGCCTTCATGAGCTCTACAAGCCCCTCCTTTCTCTTCATTGACTTCAGTACTACTGACAAATCCAGTGTTAATCCTTCATTCATTCATTCATTCCTCTTCAGTAACCATGTTCTCCTGGTCAGGGTTGTGGCGTATTGATTGTTTCTTGGCCACTTTTAAAATGCTCCGCCATCTCTGTTTCTTTTTGGAGATGGAGGACAGAGTGCTGGTGAGGAGAAACGAGTCTCGTCAGTGAGCGGATATGAAGAGATTTATGGCAAACAACCTCCTCACGACCAGAGTCACACCAGTCTTTATTTCATCTGACGACCATCATTCTGATCTATAGATCAAGCTAGGCTAGTCAGTTCGCAGAAACTAGCAAGGACTGGTAAGAGTGTTGTCATGGTTACAGTGTGTGTGTGTGTGTGTTTTTGTCTTGTGAGCTGTTCACATTCGAGGAGATGTTGGCAGCTTTGAGTCATGTATGAGCCACCATACTCCAAGAACATCAAAACAAACTCAAGTGTTTGAAGCGTAAATTCCACGAAATCCAGTCTACTCGGGAGTCGTTATTCACGCGTCCTTGCAGAACATCTTCTGAATGACGCAAAGCTAGACATGAGTATTCGAACAACGTCCCGGGTTTTGAGCGCGGGAACGGTTCAGATGCGGACGTTGGCAACACTATAAGGATCTATAAGTATAACGGGTTATGAAATGTTTAAGGTAAAAGCACTTGGTTGTTTATAAGGCATGCTTATTAGCTACATACGACAGAGTGTTCCACACGAACATTATATACGATTACGAAAACAATCGCGTTATTCTTCATTTTAGTAGACGACATGCGGGAATTCTAGGGTGCGGTGCCTCGGTTAAACCCCTCATCAGCCTTGCAGCGCCATCTGCTATTGTGTTTTTTGTGTAACTTCTGGAAATGCCTCTGGTTCCCGTCAGCAACGTGACGAAAGTTTGCAGTCAGTCGAAGAGTGCTCTTGAACTCCAGATCACAGCCGCGGCCCCAGCTGCACAGGCGCAGCCGTGATTTAAGCTCTGTTTGTACGTTGCTGAAAGGTTTTCCTTCACGGACGAGAACGTTTTTGTTATCTGGAGTTTATAACAAGAACCTCGTTACGCAAGGCTTCAGGGATGACTAGACAGGCGGAGACGAGGAGAAATTCGCTCGTCACTGGGGCGTGGAACAGCGTGGTCCTGGGTTATAGTCCGGGTCTGCGTATATCCGGACGCGTGTTGTGGAACTACAGGTGTAGTACAGACGGTAGATACATGCGAATATCCTGGGATTTGAATCTAAGGGACGTTGGATTCACCTTTAACGTTAGACAAGGTGTTCGGGGTCGAGGGTTTTATTCGTTTATCCTCAGCATGTGCTTTATTTATACAACTGTGCATGGATTCCGTAGTCAACCTGAAAGTGATATCAGCCCTCCTCCACATACAGGAGCTCACGGACGCTGCTGATTGGCTACTGTCTTTGTGTTGGACTGGGAGGGAGAGTAGTCCACCCCTCCTACCCAGAGAGCCCAGACAATTGTGCATCCTTGGCGGACGCAGGACGGCTGCGCGTTTGTTCGAATTTGCGATCTCCGGATGCTGTTTTCTATACTGTTTGTTCTACACAGGGTCACTGGGAGCTTGGAGCCTATCCCAGGGAACTCTGGGCACGAGGTGGGAGACACCCGGGACAGGGTGCCTACCCATCAAACACTTGGGGACAGTTTGGAAGTACCAATCAGCCTAAAACGCAGGTCTTTGGACTGGGGGAGGAAACCCGAGTACCTGGAGGAAACCCCCGAAGCACGGGAGGAACATAGGGCAGAGACGGGAATCGAACCCCCAACCCAAAGTCAAAAGTGCTAACCATACACCGTGACTTAACACGACCCCATCACAACCTGACTAACCACGGTCACCGATGACTGATCTGATATTGATTAATGATTGATGCTAGAACTGTTGTGTGTCTTTGGGATCTCCTGAGTTTGATCACAGCACGTGAACACTCGCGGATCGTTAATAAAAAAGACGGCCAGTTTTTGGGTTTGAAGTCCTTCCATGTGGACTCTTCGTGGAAAACTTTTTCCATCTGAACCACGGTTTGGCAAAAAAAAAAAAACAACAACAAAAAAAACAACCACCACTTGGTTATTAGAGATTCTTGATGCGTACACACACACACACACACACCACTAAAACCTGAGCCAAGTAGCAGTTAGGATGGAGAAAGGGAACGACGGGCTGAGATACGCTGCGGAAAGAGAAAGAAATCATGCTGTCACAGCAGGTTGTAATGCTTTGTGCTGCAAAACGCTTGCGAAAGGAATTGGGCCATAGCAGGAGGATTGAGTTACATGTCCACATGTTTGTTTATTTATCTATTTATTTATTTAAAAAAAAAGTATGTTTTTCCCGTACACTGACCCCATTTGTTCTGGATGTGGTGTGAGGAATGTCCACAACAAGACGAATCTGTTTCCAACAAATCAGCCTGAACTGCGATGCAGTCAACCATCATCTGTCTACTGCCATGACTTTAAACACAACTTAAGCTCACGTTAAACACACCGCAAGCGGTCTGCTGCTCCCACCACACAGAGGTCAGAAACATTGTGAAGTGATTTTTATTTTTATTTTTAAAAACGGTGTTTTATTCCAATTTGAAGCGCTGCTGTAAAACACTTCTACACCGCTCAGCCGTAACATTAAACTTGTGCCGCCAGAACAGCTCTGACCTCAGCGTCGAGGCATGGACTCCACCTTCGAGACCTCTGAAGGTGTGCTGTGGTATCTGGCGCCAAAACGTTCGCAGCAGATCCTTTAAGTCCTCTAAGTTGCGAGGTGACCCCTCCGTGGATCGGATTTGTTTGTCCAGAACATCCCACAGATGCTCGATCGGATTGAAGGCATCACTGATCCTTGGGAACCCGTCACCGGTTGTCCTTCCTTGGACCAATTTTGGTAGTTCCTAACCACCGCACACCGGGAACACCCAACAAGACCTGCCATATTGAAGACGCTCTGACCCAGTCTTCTAACCACCACGATTTAACCCATGTCGCTCCGATCTTTACGCTTGCCCATTTTTCCTGCTTCCAACACGTCAACTTCAAGAGCTGACTGTTCACCTGCTGCCTAATATCTCCCACCCCTCGACAGGTGCCACTGTAACGAGATAATCAATGTTCTTCACGTCACCCGTCAGTGGTTTTATTGTGCTGGCTGATCGGTGTATGTATGTTTCTAAAACAAAATCATATGTGATTGATAACCGTACACCAAAAAGGGGTTCGGGTGCGTCGTGTAGTATTTCAGATATTTTGGGGGGCGTAAACAATTATATAATCACTAAAAACCCTAAAAAGTAAGAAATAAAACATGTACTCCAGTTAAAATAATAAATCTAACAAAATAATATCCTTAAAAAAAAAAAAAAGATTAAATGTATGAAATAAAAAGAAACTAATCCCAGTGATTAATCATGTGTATATAAATTTTTTCCTAAAAAACGTGCGTCAAGATTTGCTCACAGGTTTCCGAAGACAGTTTGTTGTAGAGATCAGTTTTATTGTAGAACCTGGTTTTCGATGCCAGACAGCTTCCTCGTGTAATTACGAAACCCGCGTTCCAGATCATTCCGCTCTCGTTTAGTGGAATACGAGTGTTACGAGGTCTCTACCCCTCTCTCTCTCTCTCTCTCTCTCTCTGTCTCTTTTTTTTTATTTATTTTTTGCCCCCGTTTTAGATTGACATTTTTCACACTGCTTTTTTTGGTCCAACTGCATATGTATTTCTGCAGAACGTGTGTGTGTGTGTGTGAATGAATGGAAAGATGGAGAGACGCCGTGAGTCTGAGAGAATGCCAGACCTGTGTTTTGTCACCGAGATGTGCAGGTGTGTGTTTATTACCTCCACACACAATAAAAGCTGGCCTTTTTTTCCCCAGCTCACTGTTTCAGATGGAAGTTATTATAGCCTAATTAATGGTGTGTGTGTGTTGTTGTAGATTTGTTTTTTTGGAGATTTTGAAAGTGAGAAAGACTGATGCAGTGTTTAGAATACGGCACTGTGTTAAAATGTCTGTCATAAACACTGTAATCATTCGAATTATGATCGAGTCGTTTTCTTCATGCGATGCGAGTGAACAGCAGCTTCGAGATATACATCACACACACACACATACACGCACATAATTATATACATATCATTACATAATGATACTTTATTATTATTATTATTATTATTGTTATTATTATTATTATTCTTACAGCAAATGCAGATAAAGGAATCCTGAAACTTACTTATGCAAATAAGAAAACACAAACTTTTACTTGGATGTCGGCTTGTACTACACTGGCAAATCAGTCATTTCTAATTTTTAATTTATTAATGATCGACACGGTGCGCTTTTTTAATGTTCTTACTCTTTCTGCTTTCTCTGTTCCATAACAAGCTGTTTTGGAACGGTTTTTTTTTTTTTTTTTTGGTCTCGTTAACGTCAAGAAAGAGAAAATCTGGTGAGATTCCCGTATTTTGTTGCTATAGGAACTGACTTCCGTGTCGGAAAAACATACCGACGGATACATGAGATTTTACATAAATGTTAAATAAGCAGCAAAAAGCTGTGAGTGAATTAAAAAAAAAAAAAAAAAAGATAGAAAGAAATGTGCTCTAACCAGATGTTTAATCTTATGTTAAGTGCTGAATGATAAATTCTTACATTACTAAACAAAGGATTAGTAAATTAGTGAAACGAACGAACCTGGCGAGGGAGTCGTGGCTTCTTGTGCCATCTAATTTAAAAGAATAATATTGCCTTCAAATTGGACTACCACACGCTACTATGACTCGCACTTAACAGCGCTTACTTTTGCTCGAGATGTCTACCTACAAACGTTTCACGACGGTTTTTTTCGTTCCGCGTTAAAATCCACCGAGACGTGTGTTTTCATGATTCGAATTCTGTTTTTGAGAGCTATAGAATGTACCCAAGGCTTAAAGGATTTTTAATTTTTTTTTTTTTTTTTTTATTTTTAATTTTTTTTTTTTTTTTTTTTTTTAATTTTAAATGAATAGTAAACAATCGTAGAGGTCCACTGGGTGGTTAAAAAAAATAAAAAAAAAAAAAAAAAATAAAAAAAAAAAATTTTAGCACTCCAGTGCTCACGCTCACCACGCGAGACTCCATTACTAAAGAAAAGGCACGTCGAAGCTCGTATGAAATACTGGGAGAGTGTAGTCTGGTCAGACGAGAGCAAAATTGAACTTGTCTGTCATACTACACACCATGTGAAGTTTGGAAGTGGAAGCATCATGGTGTCGGGGTGTTTTTCATCACATGGTACTGGAAGACTTCATATAATTGAAGGAACGATGAATGGAGCCCTTTACCAGAAGATTCTTGAGAACAATCTTCTGCCATCCACCAGGACGATGAAGATGAGACGTGGGTGGAGCTTCCAGCAGGACAACGATCCAAAGCATACAGTAAAGTAAACTCAATTCATTTCAGAGGGGAAAAAAAAATCGAGGTGTTCGAATTGGCTCAGTCCATCACCTGACTCGAATCCAACTGAACCAGATTTAAAGACGATATGTTTAGAAGAAAGAATCGCACCTGAATACTGCGTCCCGTTCATTTCTTCATACAGGAAGTGTCTCGAAGCCGTCATTACGAACAAAGTCTTCTCCACTAAGTGTTCAATACATTTCACTTAGCGTGTTCAATACTTTTTTCCCCCGTGTCATTCTGCTTTATTACGCATAACTTCGCACACCGGTTTTAGAGCGTCAATTATGTTCGCCGTCATCCGCCTCGTATGCGAAGTATTCCCATATTTAACTTCTTCCGCCTTTCCTCTCGACGAGTCGGGGGCGGAGTTAAGCTTCTCGCTATCTTCTGTAGTGTTTCCTGTGTGCTTGTAGACCTTCTTCTTCTTTACCACTTGTGGACCGACTAAAACACTTGTGTGTATTTGCTGCCCCCTTCAGTTCTGGAAGAATCGTAACCGCGGGACGGTCATTACCAACGGTACCTACGCTACTGCAGAAAAACAAGTACCGTCACGTTTTAAGAATGTCGGTACCGAAGTATCGGTTCTCGTGACCTCCAGTAGTTCGGAGAACATCGTTGCGGCCTCTTCGCGTTCTGTCCGTGACCTATTCGAGCGATCGTACTCTGGGGAAAACGCTACAGAGTGACAACCAAGACTTTTGTGCACTTTGGACCCTCCGTTTCTGCATAAACACACCGTATATTAAATTATAGCCTGCGTGACTTGTCCTCTGCTCTTATTCAATCCCTCCAGGAGGCAGTATTCGGAGGAGTTTGCAATCTTTCAGAATTGCCGCAGATTTATCCCCCCTTTGCTGTTCGAATGCGCTCCAGTCTTCTGCGAAAGGCTTTCCAATAGATTTTGGGGCGTGGCTGTGGGGATTTGTGTTCCTTCAGCTACAAGAGCGTTCGTGAGATCAGGTCCTGAGGAGGTCTGGGGTACAGTCGGTGTTCAGTGGGGATGAGGTCAGGGCTCTGTGCAGGACACTCGAGTTCTTCCTCTCCAGCCTTCACACACCATGTCTTCAAGGAGCTGGCACAGGTTTGGGCCTCTTGGTTCCAGCGAAGGGAAACTGTAAAGCTACAGCACTCCGAGACATCGTACACGATTGTGTGCTTCAGACTCTGTGGCAACAGTTTAGTAGAAGAGGCACGTATGGGTGTGATGGTCAGGTGTCCATATACTTTTGGCTGCATAGTCTATGTCCATCTATGTATTCAGCCATCATGGTCATTACACACCTGACGGTAATGTCTGGAGACTCTGATTGGTTCATGTTTCCTGAAGGTTCCACTGAGAGATGATGTGTGTCGTTCCTGATCCACAAGAGCGTCTCACACACATGCAGCAGGTTTAGAGACGTTACTATTGCTTTACGTGTGTGTGTGTGTGTGTGTGTGTGTGTTCTTAATGCTAGTGTTTATGATCATTAGTTAGAAGTGACCTCAAGATGGTGCTCTTTAAAAAAACAACCAAACACATTTTAAACGTATCGCTGTCCACAGTAGGTTTGAGTGTGTGTGTGTGTGTGTGTGTGTGTGTGTGTTGCAGATCATGGATGAAACGAGCACTCAGATCGCCTGGCCTTCCAAACTGAAGATCGGAGCCAAATCCAAAAAAGGTACTTCTCTAACTAATGCGCGCACACACACACACACACACACTCTCATACATATGTACACATACAGACTGAAGTGTGGAGTGTGTGTATATGTTTTGGTCTGGGTTTGGGATTTATAATGTGATCTAGGACAGGGTAGAGTACGATATGATCGGTGTGTATTGCTTCTGAACACACACACATGCGCTCACACACACACACACACACACACACACACACACACACACACACAGCGATGTTGAGTTGTCTTTGGGGCGTGTTAAGTGTGTTAATGTAACCTCAGAAAGCAGTTTTTTTCCGGCCATATGGAAGTCATCAGCCGTCGGTATGCGTGTGTGTGTGTGTGTGTGTGTGTGTTAATAATCCTGTGTTTTCGGTTATAAAGTGTGTATAACCGCACACACACACATATGCACAAGAGTTCTAGAGTAATGGGGATTAAAGTGAGTGAGTGAGAGGGATGTGGGACGGAGAGTGGAGACGACGGTAATTCACAGTAATTTACTTTCACTTTCTTTTCTCTTTATCCTCTCACACAGAGTTTATAGTACAACACACACACACACACACACACACACCTATGTATCAGTATTCCAAACAAAACTGTGTGTGTGTGT
The DNA here is from genome assembly GCA_012411365.1 of Ameiurus melas. Classification (NCBI taxonomy): domain Eukaryota; kingdom Metazoa; phylum Chordata; class Actinopteri; order Siluriformes; family Ictaluridae; genus Ameiurus; species Ameiurus melas. Next base: position 27,757,661 of record CM022761.1, read on the forward strand.
GTGTGTTTGCTCTCAGATCCTCACATTAAGGTCAGTGGGAGCAGAGATGATGTGCGAGAAGCGAAAGAAAGGATCCTGGCTGTTCTAGACACGAAGGTGAGAAGCCTAGCAGCTGACTACTGGGTTAAACTCTACATGTATGGCCCAGGGCGTGGCCTATTGGGAGCGGGGATGGAACTACTCCTCGGCACTTCTCGGGGCAGTGACGGCTTTTTCCATGAGCAACAACAACAACAAAAAAACCCACAACAATTGAAGTGTTCCAGAAGATTCCATGTGAAACGTAAAACCCTTCTCTGAAGCTCGTGACCTTTTGACCCCTGCAGAGTAAACGTGTGACGCTGAAGATGGACGTGTCGCACACGGAGCACTCGCACGTGATCGGGAAAGGAGGGAACAACATCAAACGCGTGATGGAGGAGACGGGCTGCCACATCCACTTCCCCGACTCCAACAGGAACAGCCAGGGGGAGAAGAGCAACCAGGTACACACACGCGCGCGCACACACGTATACACAGAAATACATACACAGATATGTGCGCACACAGATGCAAAGAAGCACACACACACACACACACACACACACACAAACAAACACACACAGTTTGCACATTAACATGCAGGGATTAATAGATTTCTTCTTACCTGTCTTTCTCTCTCTCTCTCTCTCCCCTCTCTCTCTCTCCCCCCTCTCTCCCTCTCTCTCTCTCTCTCTCTCTCTCTCTCTCTCCTCTCCCCTCTCCCTCTCTCCCCCTCCCCTCTCTCTCCCTCCCCCTCTCTCTCCCCTCCCCCCCTCTCTCTCCCCCTCTCTCTCTCTCCCCCTCCCTCTCATCCCTCTCTCTCCCCCACAGGTGTCTATAGCAGGGCAGTCAGCAGGAGTGGAAACAGCCAGGGCTAAAATCCGGGTAAAGTTCATATATTAGAGGTCACTAGTTATATCTGTCTGTTTGTTTGCTTCCCCCTGGTGGTCTTTAACGGAAGTACAGCGCTGTGAAGGTTTATGGGTTTATCCTTCCGCTGGTAATAAAACTGAAATATTTACTTCCTGGCTGTAACTTTTTCATCTGTTGAAAGTGATCTATTCTTAACTGCGTTTGTATTCCTGTTATTGTCAGGTTCGTTATAATATCAGAATTATTCTAATAGTGATACCACAGCGCTGCTGAATTTGAAAGTGGGTGTAATGGGGGTGTAATGGGGGTGTAATATATCGGGTCACGACCTTAAATGTTTTTTTTTTTTTTTTTAACACAAATAATCACCCTTGGGATGATGACAACTTTCCTACCCCATCGTTTATTATTTTCCCGTGTCTCATTACTCTCACTCACACTCTCTCTGTCACTCACTCTCTCACACTCACTCTCTCACACTCACTCTCTCACTCACTCTCACTCTCTCGCTCACACTCTCTCGCTCACACTCTCTCGCTCACACTCACTCTCACACTCACTCTCACTCTCTCTCACTCTCTCTCACTATCTCACATTCTCTCGCTCACACTCACTCTCTCACACTCACCCTCACACCCTCTCACTCTCTCATACTCTCTCTCACACTCTGTCACTCTCTCATACACTCTTTCACACTCTCTCTCACTCTCTCGCTCTCACTCTCTCGCTCACTCTCACTCTCACTCTCTCCATCTCACACTCTCACATTCTCTCGCTCACACTCACTCTCACACTCACCCTCACAACCTCTCACTCTCTCACACTCTCTCTCACACTCTCTCACTCTCTCACTCCCACTCTCTCGCTCACACTCTCTCTCACTCTCACATTCTCTCGCTCACACTCACTCTCTCACACTCACCCTCACACACTCTCACTTTCTCTCACTCTCACACTCTCTCTCACACTCTCTCTCACACTTTCTCTCACTTTCTCTCACTCTCTCTCAATATCTCACACTCTCACATTCTCTCACTCTCACTCAGTCTCACTCACTCACTCTCACTCAGTCTCACTCACTCACTCTCACTCAGTCTCACTCACTCACTCTCACTCAGTCTCACTCACTCACTCTCACTCAGTCTCACTCACTTACTCTCACTCAGTCTCACTCACTCAGTCTCACTCACTCACTCACTCTCTCACTATCACACACTCACTCTCTCTCTCACACTCTCACTCTCGCGCTCTCTCTCTCACAATCTCTAACTCTCACTCACTCTCTCTCTTGCTCTGTCTGTAGGAGTTGATGTCATTGGTGTTGATGGTCGAGTGTGGCGGGTTTGTCGAGTCTCTCGACCTCGGCTCTCCAGTCATCCAACACATCGCACAGTCTTGCGGCGTCGCCATTACGTGCAAGCCGCCCTCCCATATCTATGGCAACACTGCCGTCGTCCGTGGCAACCAAAGCAACGCCGCAGCAGTCAAGGTAACACAAAATTAAAAAATAACAATAATTCAACCTGATATAAACTTCACCATCGGTACCTGCGCATGTTGGTTGTGTACGGGGTCAGTACTGTATATAGTAGACAGTACGAGATCTACACTTCTCCATATCTCTTCTGTAACCGGTGTTTCGTTTTCTTCACTTATTGTTTGTCCAATAAGTCTTGAATTTAAAACTCTATCTGTACTGTGAAAACCTCCGTCATCCTGTGATACGTTTTTGTTTTTGTCATAGCGCAGACCGCACATTTTTCCCCAAAATATTTTCCGTTGTTGAACACCGCAGAGGTCACATGACCTTGTTCGAAAGCACCATCGCAATCCTTACGACTTGTAATAAGACATGTGGCATTTATTTGTGACTCCAGGCAGGGATGCGTGAAGCGAACGAGAGTACAGAGCGAGGCTTTAGTCTTTTTAGAGCGAGAGAAAGTAGGTCACTATGTGGTAAGTTCATGTGAAAGGGATTACGACATGGCTGCTTTTAATGTGCAGTTTCCAGAGATTCCACTACACACAGCAGCCATTCGATCACGCTCACACGGCCGGACCGTCTTTCTACCCAGAAACCCAAATCCCAAAGAATCCGAAATTACTCTCGTCTTGACCTACAGTGCCTTACCTCCAAAATCAGCTGCATCCTTCAACAATCCTGAACTGCGTATATAATTTGGCCGTAACTACGGGATTTATGTCGTGATAAAAAAAATAAAATAAATAATAATAATTGAGTATTTTATCATCTTCAAAGTAGAAGCGTGCTTTTCACCTAGAAATTCACAAATGTATTATATTTTATATTTCATTATATTTTTGTCCACGACACCGATTTCACACGTTTAATCACGCACCTTCAGATCAAAAGCTTTTTAACATCACGAGAAACATTTCAGTCAAGTGTCCACAAACTTTTGACCATTCGTGGGTGTGAGATATATGTATATATAATATATAATCTTGCGTTCACACAAGTTCAGACTTGCAAATTTAAGCGATTTAAAACAAAAATCTGGATCTATTTTGAAATCATTTATGCGAAAGCGTTAATGTCACACGATTAAGCAGCGTATATTGATGTTTTTTCATACTCTAGTACTTCAGTGATCTGAATACCTGATATGAAGTGTGTGTGTGTGTGTGTGTGTGTGTGCAGCGTGCTGTGGCGCTGCTGTTGGATCATCTGGCTGGTTCCATGTCTGGCTCGGTAACGGTCAGCACTCAGCTGGACATCGCGCCTCAGCACCACCTGAGCCTTCTGGGCCGAAACGCCGCCAACCTCAAACACATCAGCCAGCGCACGGGCGCCCACATCCACTTCCCCGATCCCAGCACGCCCTCACACACTCACGCTCACACACGCCGCTCCAGCGTCTACATTCAGGGCGGCATCGACGCCGTGTGCGACGCCAGGCAGCAGCTCATGGTACAAACACACACACACACACACACACACACAACACATATTGAATCCATCACTCCCAAACTCAGTCCATATTAGTGCTTTTTATTCAATCAGTTCTAGTTAGTACTTTTTATAATGCTAGAAGGAATCTTTTCTAACAGGAAGGACATGTACTCGATGTGTAACCTTGTAATTTGGGAACCTTGAAAACGTGAGCTAATCAAATTTAACAAGAAGACTGTGGAGTCCTGTTTATGAAGGGAAAAAAAAACCAAACAAAATCGAGAATCTGCTAACGATTAAGCAGCACTCGCACCAAACGTCTCCCCTTTTCCCCTAATGGAACCTTTTGTCCGAATGAAAACTGCTGATATATCCGTTTTAAATCTGTTTACTTGTCTATTCTAGCAGTGACGCAGATCCGCTAAATCCTGGCCCGCTAAATTAATTTAGAATCCATGCTCCGAATTAAAAATATTTTGTGGACTTCAATTGAATTAAAGATTTGAAAAAAGAGAGAGAGATAATTCCGTGTTATTCCACTAGGGGGCAAAATAGAGCAACAAACTCATCGTAATTTTAATTGCAGCTACTGAGAAAATGTGCTAATGAAATATAAAAATATAAATAATGCTATATCAATGTTCCCCCATGTTCAAATACGACTCACTTAGGTGACATCATCTCACAGTGACAGGGGTGTGAATACTTATGTAATCACATCTGCATTTTATATATCTAAAAGATTTTGCAAACTAAATAGGATTTGATCAGCAGGTAAATGAACGTGTTTAAGAGGTGTTAATGTTTTATTGGTCCAGTGGCTAAGCTGCCCACGCTCTCGCCACCACGGCCCGGGTTCGTTCCCAGGCAGGGAACCCCTGTGACTGGGGGTTGTACTCGGTGCCGGTCCAAAGCCCGAATAAAAGGGGAGGGTTGCATCAGGAAGGGCATCCGGCATAAAACCTGCGCCAAATCAAATCTCAGCAGACCCTGCTATAGTGTGGGAATAACGCTAGGACGAAGACAAATATATTTTATTGGTCTGAACGGAGTTGGGTTTTTTTTTTTTTTAACTCGCCTGCTTTGTCTTTGGACTAAAAGTAATGAGGCGCTTCAGATGAGTTTGACACCCCGATCTAGAGCGTCGGGGATTTAGGGCAGTCGTGGCTCAATGCTTGGGCCCTTGATGAACCCCTTTCTCCAGCAACTTTTTTTTTTCCACCGATAAAGAACCGCACCAAAGAGAAGTTTGTGCTTGAAAGTTTGTGAACACTTTAGAATTTCCTGAACTTTTGTATATATGACTAAATATGACCTTAAACATCATCATCATCATATTTAAGTCCTAAACGTAGATCAATTCAATTCAATAAAATTTTATTGCACGACCCATTTTAAGCTTTCTGCCAGAGGCAGTCAGGTTTTCATTTAATATCTGTTAATATTTGATAGTCCATGATGCCATGTATCCTAACAAAATGTCCAGGTCCTCTGGCAAAAAAACAGCCCCAAAACATTAAAGAGCCACCACCATATTTAACCGTGGGCAAGAGGTACTTTTACATTTACATTTATTCACTTGGCAGACGCTTTTATCCAAAGCGACTTACAATTAAGCAAAGCGATATATCAAGCAGAAGATGTACTTTTCCATATGTCTACCTCTCTGTGTACCAAAACCACCTCAGGTGTTTATTACCAAAAAGCTCTATTCTGGTTTCATCTGACCGTAGAACCCGATCCCATGTGAAGTTCCAGCCGTGTCTGGTGAACTGAAGACACTCGAGTTTGTTTTTGGATGAGAGTAGAGGCTTTTTATCTTGAAACACTTCCAAACAACTTGTGGTGATGTAGGAGACTTCGGATTGTAGTTTTTGAGACTTTATGACCCCAAGACACAACTAACTTCTGAAATTCTCCAGCTGTGATCCTTGGAGATTTTTTGGCCACTCGAACCGTCCTCTTCACAGTGAGTTGAGACGATATAGACACACGTCCAATTCCGGGTTGATTCATAACATTTCCAGTTGACTGGAACTTCTTCATTATTGCCCTGATGGTGGAAATGGACATTTTCAATGCTTCTGCTATTTTCTTATAGACACTTCCCATTTTGTGAAGCTCAACAACCTTTTGCCGCACATCACAGCTACATTCCTCGGTCTTACCCATTGTTATAAATGACTAAGGGGAATTTGGCCTATGTGTTACCTCATATTTATACCCCTGTGAAACAGGAAGTCATGGTTGAACAATTTCCTGTTCCTAGTCACCCAGGTGTACTAAAAGAAAAGTAAAATATCACTGGAAATATACTTGAAATATATGTTTCTCATATGAATCCATACGCGTGCCAATAATTGTTACACACCTATGTTAAACAAAGATTTTTTTTTTTTTGGGGGGGGGTACCTGTGTTTTGTTTGTAATTGTTTTGATATCCATGAGAGCAGAGTATTTTTGTGAATTTTTTGAACAAAAGGTTAAACAGTAAAGACAATTTTCAACAGTCTTCATTTCTCATATTTACCGAGGGTGCCAATATTAGTGGATGGCGCTGCATGTTATAGTGTTAATGTTTTCATTATTACTCGAAAATAGTGGAAATCGTAAAAAGAAACGGAAGCCCTACTCTAAGCAGGGGTGGACAGACTTTTGACAGGTAGTGTATTTGCTTAATCTATTGCGGCTGTTGTAAATATATGAATATATGATACTAAATATATGATTTTTGCTCCAACATGATGATAAAAAATAATTAGTGAGGGAGATGAGATTAACTATTTTGGTCTGCCCGGTCACGGAACAGTTTCCTTGCCAACGGATTTTATTCGAAATATTTCTAATGAAACCTCTCATAACCCTGACCCTAGCATGCGGAATACACATAACTGTCTTTTTCTGGTTCTCTTCTCCTTCTTCTGATTCCTCACGTGTTTTTTAAACGTTCTGGCTGTTCCTCTGCTTCCTCTATCACTCCCTCAAGCGCTTTTCCTGGGCTTGAGAAAGTCCCTCTGTGACGTTGCTGAGGTTTTCGCTCCAAGGAGCAGATGGCTCTGCCTTTACGTCTGCCAATGATCCATAAAGTGCACACTATAGAAACTCGTCATGCTATTCGACTCGAATATTTAAAAAAAAACAAAAAAAAAAACGGACTTCGCTTTAACTGGCGATTTATCTCGATGCTCGGAAGGTATAAGCGGGCACATCAGACGCCCAGATGTTTGTGGGCGAGAGAGAAAGCAGGGCTGAAATGCCAGAGGATCTGTTTCCCTGCAGGCGCGGCGCGGTTCTGCAACCGCTGCATATTTTCCTGCCGATCGTGCTGAACGAGAAATGCATGTGCTGTTATTTTCATGTCAAGAACAATCGCGCATGAAGGCGATCGTGAGATTTATACCTCGTTTTAGGAAGCACAGATCTATAATCAGATCGATTGATAAATTATACCTTGGTTTTCGGAGCGCGGTCTGTACGTGACGGCTAATCCTGGATTAGGTAAGAGGATAAAACACCACGGAGCAATCTGTTATGGGGGAAAATAATCCACGGCGGCATCACTGTTACCACCATGAAGTGGATTATTTTCCACCGCACACCCTGAAGTTTGTTTTATTCCTCTCATGTCAATACAGTTAATTAATTAATGAATAGTTAATGAGTTAATAATGTTTTGGGGGTGGTGTGTGTGTGTGTGGGAAACTATTTCTTTTACGTTCGTGCTTACATTATATCAGATGTACAATAAATGATCTGTTACTATAGAAACGGCACATTAGGACGAGCGCATTGATTAATATGAAGCTGTGATTTGTAGCCCGAGCTGCTGTGATAGGAAAGTAAGCGAAACTTTCTGACCAATCAGATTCGAGAATTTCGACAGCGATTGTAAGTTAGATTCTATACACTTACGTATCCACGCTGCTGAGTCTCGGGTAATGCGGCAGCTCGAGTGTTTTTGGTTTTGTTGTAACGTGTTGGAATGCGTTGAGGGGCGGGGCAAAGCGGATGGATGTCGAAAGCTCGGGTGGGCGGGGCATCCTAAATGGTAATCGGTAACTGGAGTTACAGACGGATAAATCATAAAATTGCAGTGTTGGGTGTTGTATTAACATGTGGTGACTTTTTTTAAAGGACGTTTTTGTGTCTGTTAATGGCAAGTTTTCCATTTGAACACAGACGAGGAATGCGTTTGGGACTGAAGCAACAACATTTGCGTGGATGCGTGTGGGTCGTAATTCTGTGCTAACACCGTTTTGTGTGTGTGTGAGACAGGGCTGCTTGCCGCTGGTTTTAATGTTCGACATTAAGGAGGAGGCTGAGATCGAGCCCCAGTGCATCGCAACTCTTATGGAGCAGCTAGACGTCTTCATCAGCATTAAACCGAAACCCAAACAACCCAGCAAGGTGACCACCGAGTCTTAGCCTGGTTTATAATTCATCAGAAATGCTTCTGAATATGGTCATTTTGCCCTCCATAAGTTTCTCTGACAGCTCATGTTGTCTGTCTCTCTCTCTCTCTCTCTCTCCCAGTCTGTGATTGTAAAGAGCGTGGAGAGAAATGCGGTGAACATGTACGAGGCACGGAGGCTGCTCCAGGCTCTGGAGAGTGCGTGCGGATCCTCTCCCGGTCCCCCGGTTTCTTCTCCTTTTCCTCTCGGTACCAACAGCGTCCCTGTTAATGACCTCAGCTCCTCCTCGTCACTCCTCAACCCTGTTGGACTGGATGTCTTGGCCTCAGCTGGACTGGGACTAAGCACTCTGGGTAATGTAGCCAGTTGTTGGGTAACACTGCGTTAAAGTTCAGAAGTTCTGGCAATTCTGCCTTGGATCAGTTTTTATAAATATTTATTATTATTATTGTTGTTATTATTAGCTTAATGGGGTGAGAAGAGACCAGGTGGAAACTCCAGAGAGACGAACACTCTTTTTCTAAACTGTTAAACCCTTGAAATGTACACTCCACGATTAGGATTTCCTCCAAAGAGACACCTCCACAATACATTTTAAAGGTCCAGTCACACGATGAGAGAAAAAGAATTGAGATCTGCCTGGTTTTGTTTCAAAGGCATGCGTTTGAATTTTGAGAACTCCTTCAACTAGCGCCTTGCTAACTTCTGCAGAAGCTCCTCCTGCTTTCTCAGGAAAAGTTGGGGCAGTGGTAGCTCCGTGATTAAAGGTCGTAAGTTCAAATACCAGCACTGCCAAGCTTCCACTGCTGGGCCCTTGAGCAAGGCCCTGAACCCTCAACTGCTCAGTTGTATAAATGAGAGAAATATAAACGTAAAGTTATGCGATAGGGTCTGTTGCCGAGCCGCGGAAAGCTAAACTGTTCAGTCGAGAAGCGCTATAAAATGAGCTTGCGCTTCCTTTTCAGGCCTCTTGGGTTCCCCGGACCTTCCCGCTCATAACGGCTCGTCCGATTCTAACTCGGTTCTAAACGGGCATGGTTCTGTCCTAAATGGGCCTAATGATCTAGTCGGGACACGACCGAGCAGCAACCATACACACACCCTCTCTCAGGGGCCTTCCCTCTGGACCAACACGCCCCCCCCCAAAAAAAAACCCCCAAAAAATTTGTCCTGCAAAGATCCCTAACAAGTCACGGTCCAGACGGATCATGCAGCTGACTTACAGTGGAACGTTTCTAACCGTACGTCCTCGAACTGCTCCCATAACACGGAGTGATCATATCTATTGTTTGAAACGGGACTACGTGTTCTTGCTGAGTCTTTAGGTGATTTCAGCTCTTAAAACGTTTAAAGTGATGCTTTAATAGGAAAATCGTCAGCGATGGGGTGGTGCCGTCGAGCGGAGTTCCTGTTCCTGCCTCGAAGTTTCCAATAACAGCATGTCCTGAAGTTTCATTTCTTCTTACAGTCCCCGCCGAATGTATTGGAACAAATTCATTTGATTGTGCCGTACATGAAAGACGCCTGGCTTTGAGATCAAAAGATGGATATGAGACAAGTTTAGGATTTCAGATTTTATTTCAAAGCCTTTGGTCTTTCCAAGGTCACTTCATCTTGGCTCCAGAACCAGTGTGGCTCGTCTGTGTATTTCTTTTTGCGAAGTCCAAGCTGGCTTTCTGATTCTTCCTGCTGATGAATGGTTTGCGTCTTGTTTTATGGCCTCTATATTTCTGCTCGTGAAGTCTTCTCCGAACCGTGGATTGTGAAACCTTCACCTCTGACCCATTCGGTGTCCGTTGCTCAGTACTCCAGTGGTTTCTTTCTTTTTCATGCCGTTCCAAATTGTCGTATCGGCTATGCCCAGTGTTTGTTCAGTGCCTCTGATTGATTTTCCCCCTTTTCTCAGCTTTAAGATGTCTCGCTTTTCTCCCATAGGCAGCTCTCTGATCTTCATGTTGGTTTATCCTTTTTAACCACAAATGCAGTCTTCACAGGCGAAACCCACGGCTCAACCCGAGAGTAATTTATTGTTTAAACAATCAATCCAACAAGACACGCGTGGGTAACAAGAAACACGTGTCAGTCACACGCTCCAATATTTATTCTCTCCTACAAATCGGGTGGTCCGATACAAAATGTGCCATGTTCTATGTCCTTTAACACAGTGGTCCCCGATCTTTTTATCACCGCGGACCGGTCAACGCTTGACAATTTTACTGCGGCCCGGAGGGGGGGTTGAACCGTCAGATAAGGCTTCTGCATGTTGGTGTGCCCGCTAAGACTCACAAGCTCTACTCTTCTCAACCACTACCCTAACGCTCTCTGACTCTGGTCGCTATGGTAACGTTTAAACATCCCTTCAAAATAAGATACAGATACGCCACAAAAACGAATATAAAGAACATTTTATTTTCATGAAAATTTTAACTCACGATAACGCGATCTTTTTAACAGCAGCCTCTCCTAGAAGTTCACGGCAAATGTCTTCAGTGGAGGGCAAGATCAATTCTTCACCAATACTGAATGGCTTTTTAGCCTTAGCAATACGGTTAGCCACCAAGTACGATGCTCTCAGTGCATTCGCATTTACTGACGTGGTGTCCCTCAGTAATTTCTTCTGTCCGTCGTGTTCCTGTTTTTTTTCTTTCAAAATACTTCAGGAGCTTGTCTTTTAATCCAGGGTGCATGGTCTCCAAGTGGCGAAGCAGTTTTGAAGGCTTCATTGCCTCATTAGCGAGCCGGTCGCGCACATATTCTGCAGAGCGGGCTTGGTATGTGGGAATCACCTACCGTCATAAATCCATATTTCAAGTAGGACTCCTGGTATTGTCTGTTAAAAGCTTTCTTTTTCTTGGAAGTGGGCTCTTCTCCTGTCTCTTCACCGGGCCTTTTCCCCTCCACAAAGAAACTTTCCAAAAACATCTGTTTCTTACACATTTTGCTCGCTTGTGGGTTCAATGTTGGCGCGCAAGACGAAACCGAGAGAATCCGGTCATTTCTCAAAATAAAAGGTTTATCGTTCAGATTCAGATAATACATAAAACGGAAATATTGAATTATTTCTTGTGCGGTCCTGTATCAATTGATCCACGGACCGGTACCGGTCCGCGGCCCGGGGGTTTGGGGACCACTGCTTTAACACATCTACATTTAAATACCTGCTGAAATAAAAGCTGAAATTCCAACCTCTCTTCTCATATTCATCTTTTGATCTCAAACCCAGATGTCTGCGGCAAAAGCGAATACATTGGCCTTGCCGTTCCAGTAGTTTTGGAGGGGACCTACAGCATCTCATGGCAATTTGCCAACACTAACAATTCTTATTAATTAAAGAAAGTCTCGTCGTAATGTTTATCCACTTAAAGTTGCATTTAATGTTGTGGATCATCTAGCAGCTATAAACAGTCGTTCTCTCACCAACCTTTTTTTTCTTTTTTTTTTTTCCATGTTAGTTTATATTCATGCGCTCGTTCTGATACGTCGTCGTTCCAACAGATATTTTGATATTTAATCAATAAAGATCAACATTGTATATTGTATCGCTCTGCATGATCAGATTTCCAGGCCTAATCTGGAAAAGTAAACATCTAAGCATTATGTTGCAATTCGGATACGTGCATAGAAACCTTTTAGAAAGTCTCCGCCTGTTACTGCGCCCTCTAGTGGAAATGCTAAACTACTGCGTTCTTTCTCTCTTTGTGCCGCTCTTTCTCAGGGTTCTCCTCTGTCCTGATGTTGCAGTCTGTCTCTCAGGGTTCTCTCAGCGGCCTGCTGCTGTCCGGAGTCCACGGTTACAGCCAGAATTACACACAGAGTCCCTCTCTCACACACTCGCACACGCACACTCCTTCGCCCCCACCGGGACTGGCGCCAATACACAAAACAGTGAGCACAGAGCAGCTCAAAACACACGTGAGTATCAGCCTGGGCTTAAGGTTTCACTGGCTTCAGTTATTCCGTTTAGTCTGAAATGTGTGTGTGTGTGTGTCTGTGTTGTAGAGGCCTTCAATGTACAGAGGGATTTCATCCGTGTCACTTACTGAATCCATGCTGGAAGCACAGGAAGTTAATGGACACAGCCACTCAGAAGCTCTTTCATCCAAATCTAGCTCTGATGAAGGTAGAAATCATAAACACACACACACACAGAGTTATCAAATAAGCATAACCAAAGTGGCACTTTATTTTATTCACCAGTTTACATTCAAAACGTCTGACAGATGAGTACAGCGAGGGGGGGGGTGGAGAGAGAGAGAGAGAACAAAGGGAAGAGAAGGGGTTTAATTTGGTTCCTTCTCCCAGGCTCGGACACGTTTGTTGAAGTGGGCATGCCCAGAAGCCCTTCCCACTCAGCCAATGGGAGCGAGCTGAAGCAGATGCTGGCTTCCTGTGCGGTGTCGTCAGGGAAACGGCAGACTGTAGAACTGCTCCAAGGCACCAAGAATTCACATCTACGGTAGGACCGAAAGACCCGAACGCACCACCATGCAATTATTCCTACATCTTCGGTAAATCCAGAACGCTCCAACAATCCATCTCCAACAATTGTTCATTCATCTTCGGTATCCACTTTATCCTGGTCAGGGTCACGGGGGATCCGAAGCCAATCCTGGGCGCGTTGGGAATACACTTGGAATGTACATCTAACACACACACGCACACACACACCCCACCTAGGGGCAGGTTACCATAATCAGTCCATCTTTAGGCATGTTTTTGGACAGAAACCCACATGAATATGTGGAGAACATGCAAAACTCCACACAGACAGGAGCCTGAGATCAGGTGACCCTGGAGCTGTGACATTTTCTATACCGCTTGGAGTCTATCCCAGGGGTCTAGGGGCACAAGGTGGAGGACTAAATATCACATACATTTACACACTACGGACAATTTAGACACGCCAAACAGCCTACAGCGCATGTCTTTGGACTGGGGGAGGAAACCCCCGAAGCACGGGGAGAACGTGCAAACTCCACGCACACAGGGCGGGAGGCGGAGACGAACCGCCAACCCCGGAGGTTCCACCGCTGCCCTCCCCCATGCTCCAACACGCCTGTTCTCTTATCAGTCTCATCTCCAATAGCAACAAAATCAGAAAACCTGCACCATCTCCACGAGGTCCGAAAGCCTTCCATTAGAGTGCACAGTAGGACCAAAACTAAAAGAACACCATCAGAAATCTGTTGTGAATTATTAGCGTGTGAATAGGGAATAATGAATGAATTATTAGCATGGAAATAGGGAATAATGAATTATTAGCGTGTGAATAGGGAATAATGAATTATTAGTGTGTGAATAGGGAATAATGAATGAATTATTAGCGTGTGAATAGGGAATAATGAATTATTAGTGTGTGAATAGGGAATAATGAATGAATTATTAGCGTGTGAATAGGGAATAATGAATTATTAGTGTGGGAATAGGGAATAATGAATGAACTATTAGTGGGTGAATAGGGAATAATGAATGAATTATTAGCGGGTGAATAGGGAATAATGAATTATTAGCGGGTGAATAGGGAATAATGAATGAATTATTAGCGTGTGAATAGGGAATAATGAATGAATTATTAGCGTGTGAATAGGGAATAATGAATGAATTATTAGCGTGTGAATAGGGAATAATGAATGAATTATTAGCGTGTGAATAGGGAATAATGAATGAATTATTAGCGTGTGAATAGGGAATAATGAATGAATTATTAGCGGGTGAATAGGGAATAATGAATGAATTATTAGCGTGGGAATAGGGAATAATGAATGAATTATTAGCGTGTGAATAGGGAATAATGAATGAATTATTAGCGTGGAATAGGGAATAATGAATGAATTATTAGCGTGTGAATAGGGAATAATGAATGAATTATTAGCGTGGGAATAGGGAATAAGGAATGAATTATTAGCGTGTGAATAGGGAATAATGAATGAATTATTAGCGGGTGAATAGGGAATAATGAATGAATTATTAGCGGGTGAATAGGGAATAATGAATTATTAGCGGTTGAATAGGGAATAATGAATGAATTATTAGTGGGTGAATAGGGAATAATGAATGAACTATTAGTATGTGAATAGGGAATAATGAATGAATTATTAGCGGGTGAATAGGGAATAATGAATGAATCATTAGCGGGTGAATAGGGAATAATGAATGAATTATTAGCGTGTGAATAGGGAATAATTAATTATTAGCGGGTGAATAGGGAATAATGAATGAATTATTAGCGTGTGAATAGGGAATAATGAATTATTAGTGTGTGAATAGGGAATAATGAATGAATTATTAGCGTGTGAATAGGGAATAATGAATTATTAGTGTGGGAATAGGGAATAATGAATGAACTATTAGTGGGTGAATAGGGAATAATGAATGAATTATTAGCGGGTGAATAGGGAATAATGAATTATTAGCGGGTGAATAGGGAATAATGAATGAATTATTAGCGTGTGAATAGGGAATAATGAATGAATTATTAGCGTGGGAATAGGGAATAAGGAATGAATTATTAGCGTGTGAATAGGGAATAATGAATGAATTATTAGCGGGTGAATAGGGAATAATGAATGAATTATTAGCGGGTGAATAGGGAATAATGAATTATTAGCGGTTGAATAGGGAATAATGAATGAATTATTAGTGGGTGAATAGGGAATAATGAATGAACTATTAGTATGTGAATAGGGAATAATGAATGAATTATTAGCGGGTGAATAGGGAATAATGAATGAATCATTGAGCGGTGAATAGGGAATAATGAATGAATTATTAGCGTGTGAATAGGGAATAATTAATTATTAGCGGGTGAATAGGGAATAATGAATGAATTATTAGCGGTGAATAGGGAATAATGAATTATAGCGTGTGTGAATAGGAATAATGAATGAATTATTAGCGGGTGAATAGGGAATAATGAATGAATTATTAGCGTGTGAATAGGGAATAAGGAATGAATTATTAGCGTGTGAATAGGGAATAATGAATGAATTATTAGCGGGTGAATAGGGAATAATGAATGAATCATTAGCGGGTGAATAGGGAATAATGAATGAATTATTAGCGTGTGAATAGGGAATAATTAATTATTAGCGGGTGAATAGGGAATAATGAATGAATTATTAGCGGGTGAATAGGGAATAATGAATTATTAGCGGGTGAATAGGGAATAATGAATGAATTATTAGCGGGTGAATAGGGAATAATGAATGAATTATTAGTGGGTGAATAGGGAATAATGAATGAACTATTAGTATGTGAATAGGGAATAATGAATGAATTATTAGCGGGTGAATAGGGAATAATGAATTATTAGCGTGGGAATAGGGAATAATGAATGAATTATTAGTGGGTGAATAGGGAATAATGAATGAATTATTAGCGTGTGAATAGGGAATAATGAATGAATTATTAGCGTGGGAATAGGGAATAATGAATGAATTATTAGTGGGTGAATAGGGAATAATGAATTATTAGCGTGGGAATAGGGAATAATGAATGAATTATTAGCGTGTGAATAGGGAATAATGAATTATTAGCGGGTGAATAGGGAATAATGAATGAATTATTAGCGTGGGAATAGGGAATAATGAATGAATTATTAGCGTGGGAATAGGGAATAATGAATGAATTATTAGTGGGTGAATAGGGAATAATGAATTATTAGCGGGTGAATAGGGAATAATGAATGAATTATTAGCGGGTGAATAGGGAATAATGAATGAATTATTAGTGGGTGAATAGGGAATAATGAATGAACTATTAGTATGTGAATATGGAATAATGAATGAATTATTAGCGGGTGAATAGGGAATAATGAATGAATCATTAGCGTGGGAATAGGGAATAATGAATGAATTATTAGCGTGGGAATAGGGAATAATGAATGAATTATTAGCGTGGGAATAGGGAATAATGAATGAGTCATTAGCGTGGGAATAGGGAATAATGAATGAATTATTAGCGTGTGAATAGTTAATAATGAATGAATTATTAGCGGGTGAATAGGGAATAATGAATGAATTATTAGCGGGTGAATAGGGAATAATGAATGAATTATTAGCATGGAAATAGGGAATAATTAATTATTAGCGGGTGAATAGGGAATAATGAATTATTAGCGGGTGAATAGGGAATAATGAATGAATTATTAGCGTGGGAATAGGGAATAATTAATGAACTATTAGTGGGTGAATAGGGAATAATGAATGAATTATTAGCGTGTGAATAGGGAATAATGAATTATTAGCGTGGGAATAGGGAATAATGAATGAATTATTAGCATGGAAATAGGGAATAATGAATGAATTATTAGCGTGGAAATAGGGAATAATGAATGAATTATTAGCGGGGGAATAGGGAATAAGGAATGAATTATTAGCGTGGAAATAGGGAATAATGAATGAATTATTAGCGTGTGAATAGGGAATAATGAATGAATTATTAGCGGGTGAATAGGGAATAATGAATGAATTATTAGCGTGTGAATAGGGAATAATGAATTATTAGCGGGTGCATAGGGAATAATGAATGAATCATTAGCGTGGGAATAGGGAATAATGAATGAATTATTAGCGTGGGAATAGGGAATAATGAATGAATCATTAGCGTGGGAATAGTTAATAATGAATGAATTATTAGCGGGTGAATAGGGAATAATGAATGAATTATTAGCGTGTGAATAGGGAATAATGAATGAATTATTAGCGGGTGAATAGGGAATAATGAATGAATTATTAGCATGGAAATAGGGAATAATTAATTATTAGCGGGTGAATAGGAAATAATGAATTATTAGCGGGTGAATAGGGAATAATGAATGAATTATTAGCGGGTGAATAGGGAATAAGGAATGAATTATTAGCGTGGAAATAGGGAATAATGAATGAATTATTAGCGTGGGAATAGGGAATAATGAATGAATTATTAGCGTGTGAATAGGGAATAATGAATTATTAGCGGGTGAATAGGGAATAATGAATTATTAGCGGGTGAATAGGGAATAATGAATGAATTATTAGCGTGGGAATAGGGAATAATGAATTAATTATTAGCGTGGGAATAGGGAATAATGAATGAATCATTAGCGTGGGAATAGTTAATAATGAATGAATTATTAGCGGGTGAATAGGGAATAATGAATGAATTATTAGCGGGTGAATAGGGAATAATGAATGAATTATTAGCGGGTGAATAGGGAATAATGAATGAATTATTAGCATGGAAATAGGGAATAATGAATTATTAGCGGGTGAATAGGGAATAATGAATGAATTATTAGCGTGGGAATAGGGAATAATGAATGAATTATTAGCGTGTGAATAGGGAATAATGAATTATTAGCGGGTGAATAGGGAATAATGAATGAATTATTAGCGTGGGAATAGGGAATAATGAATGAATTATTAGCGTGGGAATAGGGAATAATGAATGAATAATTGGCGTGGGAATAGTTAATAATGAATGAATTATTAGCGGGTGAATAGGGAATAATGAATGAATTATTAGCATGGAAATAGGGAATAATGAATTATTAGCGGGTGAATAGGGAATAATGAATGAATTATTAGCGTGGGAATAGGGAATAATGAATGAATTATTAGCATGGAAATAGGGAATAATGAATTATTAGCGGGTGAATAGGGAATAATGAATGAATTATTAGCGTGTGAATAGGGAATAATGAATTATTAGCGTGTGAATAGGGAATAATGAATGAATTATTAGCGGGGAATAGGGAATAATGAATGAATTATTAGCGTGTGAATAGGGAATAATGAATGAATTATTAGTGGGTGAATAGGGAATAATGAATGAATTATTAGCGTGGGAATAGGGAATAATGAATGAACTATTAGTGGGTGAATAGGGAATAATGAATGAATTATTAGCGGGTGAATAGGGAATAATGAATTATTAGCGGGTGAATAGGGAATAAGGAATGAATTATTAGCGTGGGAATAGGGAATAAGGAATGAATTATTAGCGTGGGAATAGGGAATAAGGAATGAATTATTAGTGGGTGAATAGGGAATAATGAATGAATTATTAGCGTGGGAATAGGGAATAATGAATGAACTATTAGTGGGTGAATAGGGAATAATGAATGAATTATTAGCGTGTGAATAGGGAATAATGAATGAATTATTAGCGTGGGAATAGGGAATAATGAATGAATTATTAGCGGGTGAATAGGGAATAATGAATTATTAGCGGGTGAATAGGGAATAATGAATGAATTATTAGCGTGTGAATAGGGAATAATGAATTATTAGCGGGTGAATAGGGAATAATGAATGAATTATTAGCGTGTGAATAGGGAATAATGAATGAATTATTAGCGGGTGAATAGGGAACAATTGAATGAATTATTAGCGGGTGAATAGGGAATAATGAATTAGGAGCGGTGAATAGGAATAATGAATTATTAGCGTGTGAATAGGGAATAATGAATTATTAGCGGGTGAATAGGGAATAATGAATGAATTATTAGCGTGTGAATAGGGAATAATGAATTATTAGCGGGTGAATAGGGAATAATGAATGAATTATTAGCGTGTGAATAGGGAATAATGAATTATTAGCGGGTGAATAGGGAATAATGAATGAATTATTAGCGTGTGAATAGGGAATAATGAATTATTAGCGGGTGAATAGGGAATAATTAATGAATTATTAGCGTGTGTCTATTAATGCCATGTCACTAGTATTACATAAAGCAGAATCTGATATTTAAGCCAGTGATTATGTCTAATTGGTTCATGTCTCATCTTAAAGGAGTTCCTGTAAATTACTGTTTTTCAACTGTGTGTGTGTGTGTGTGTGTTGTAGATCTGAATGTTTATTATCGGATTCTGAGCCTGACGCTGTAACTGATAAGAGAGCACCAGGCAGTGAGAGAGCAGCGGAGAGGAACAGACTGACACCTCATGTACAAGTACACACACACACACACACACACACACACACACAGAATACCAGTAACTTGTAAACCAGAGATGGTCCTGCAGGTGTTCAGTTATACACACAGTGCCAACATACAAGTGTCTCTTTTAATGAGCGCACCTGATCTGCAGGTGTGTTAACGGTGTGTGTGTGTGTGTGTGTGTGTGTGTGTGTGTGTGTTGTCTCTTTTAGGCCTATGACTATGAACAGAAGAAGCTACTCGCCACTAAAGGTCAGTCGAGAATCCACCAGTATGTGAACACACACACACACACACTATTAGTGTTGTCCAGTTGTCTCGTTCTAGTGAAATCTAGTGAGAGTCTCTCTCTCGCTCTGTGTGTGTGTGTGTGTGTGTGTGTGTGTTTGTTTCAGCCATGCTGAAGAAGCCAGTGGTGACCGAGGTTCGGACCCCGACCAACACGTGGAGCGGGCTCGGCTTTTCCAAGTCCATGCCTGCAGAGAGCATCAAGCAACTCCGCAGAGCCGGCCATACAGTCTACAAACCCTCCGTTAACGCTGCGGTATTTACACACGTGCGCTCACACACACACACACACGTGCGCTCACACACACACACACACGTGCGCTCACACACATGCTCACAGTGTGAATCCTGCACTCCACTTCTGATTGTCCTTTGGAATAAAAAAAACAAACATTTTCTTCTTAGGAGTGTATAAACCCTTAAGTACATGAATTATTCAACCGGATCATTGCGCTTTAATGTAACCTGAAGTCTGGCTGCGGCGTATAACGAGCGTGAACGACACGTACAGAATTTACAGACGCACGCGGACTGTACACACGCCATGCATACCGTCTCACTAGGACCAATTAGAAAAAATGCTGGAAATCATAATTGCAATGAATTGACTACTGAGACAGTTTGCTGTGTACATGCAAAGACAATCCGGTGCTTATTTGTGTGTGTGTGTGTGTGTGTGTGTGTGTGTGTGTGTCAGGGCACTCCTCTCTCCTTATCATGCACCAGGGAGACTCAGAGTATCGACGGCGACGGTGAGAGCTGGTGCACGAGAAACGGAAGCTGTGTTAGGAACGGTAGTGGAGCAGCAGCAACGCGCACGTTCCCCTCCACCATCAGCGCTCCGGAGAGGAGCAAGAGCAGGACCGGTGAGAGCGAGCTAGTAGTGTGTGTTGAACAATATAGGAAGCTTTTATTATTACATTTTTTTTTATGCTAAGTTAGTTATGCTAACTTTAGATTTGTACATCGTTAGTAGGAATTAGGGCTGGGCGATATATCAGTATAACATGGATATCGTGATGAATGATTTCTCGATACACTTTTCTGAGATATCGTTAGTGTGGTGATGTTTATTTATCTAATAAATAAACATCTAATAAATGAACATTATTTATCACCCCGTGCTGCGGGGGTTTCCTCCGGGTACTCCGGTTTCCTCCCCCAGTCCAAAGACATGCATGATTGGCGTGTCTAAATTGTCCGTAGTGTAT
The DNA here is from genome assembly GCA_012411365.1 of Ameiurus melas. NCBI lineage: Eukaryota > Metazoa > Chordata > Actinopteri > Siluriformes > Ictaluridae > Ameiurus > Ameiurus melas. The sequence continues at coordinate 27,778,301 of CM022761.1, forward strand.
GAATGGGTGTGTGTGTGTATGTGAGTGTGCCCTGCGATGGATTGGCACCCTGTCCAGGGTGTACCCCGCCTTGTGCCCGATGCTCCCTGGGATAGGCTCCAGGTTCCCCATGACCCTGAATGACCCCATGACCCTTGTCATTTCTCCCAGCCATGGATCAGTACCTGAGCAGCAGTAACTATATGGAGTGTATCTCGTTCATGGGTGGCAGTAAGGCGTTGTGTCTGAGCTCCTCTGTTAAAGGTACGGACCTGCCCGAGCTCTTCAGCACTCTGGGACTGGGCAAATACACCGACGTCTTCCAGCAGCAAGAGGTGAGCGCTAAAAAAAAAACGAACTACTGCCTAGGCGTGGGTGTTTGTTTACATTCGGGTTGTCGCGATACCATACGCGTTCTTTTACGATGCTATGCCAACTGAAGTACCACGCAGTATCGTGTTCACTCCTAATTCGAATCTACAACACGAACCGAATTTACAGAAATACACAGATATGAAGGAAAAGAGACAAACCAGATTTCCCTCTCGGAAAAACTCAAGAACAGTCGTACAGTTGGCGAGAAGCTCATTCAACGTGCCACATATTTGAAATCATCTCCTCGGAGAACTAAGAATGAAGATAACATTCGGAATAAATGAAATAAAATCCTAAAATTGGGAACGTTGGTTCGTTTTTGACTAATTTTAGCATTTACACACAGCGGGTAGAGTAATGTTAGCGCGCTTACTAACAAACAGGAAATGTAAAGGTTTCAAAATAAATACAGTGGCATCGGTGGTATTTTGAAGCTTCAGTATCGCGATACTACCGTAGTACCCTAGCTTACATTTTGATCGTGTAGTTTTTTTTTTTGTCCCCTACATTTTCTCCCTAACTTTGTCTTGGCCAGTATTCCAGTCAGCTTTCCCCGACTTTCAGCCTCTGCATCTGCATCAAACTCCTGCTCATGCTGTCACAGGACGGCGTAACGCACTCGGAGGAAACTCGATCTGCCCTCTTCAGCGTACATGAGCTCATAGAGACCCAAGATTGGCTGGTGCCTCTGTGGTTAACAGGAGAGAGGGAGTAGGCCCCTCCCACTCAGAGAGTACAACCAGTTTTGCTCTGACTTTGGCAATGTCACGATTCAAACTCGCCATGTCTGGACAATCAGGTGTATGCTTTTCTGTTGTGGCACTCTCGAGCATTTTAATGACTGTTAACTCTGTGTGTGTGTGTGTGTGTGTGTGTGTGTGTGTTGTGTGTGTGTGTTAGATTGATCTGCAGACGTTTGTCACGCTGACTGATCCAGACCTGAAGGAATTGGGAATCACGACATTTGGAGCACGTAGGAAAATGCTGCTGGCTATCTCGGGTAAGAAATCTGTGTATAATGTTAATAATGTCCATCTGGCCTTATTTAAGTACCTGGGCTATAGTTTTAGTGAAAGTAGTTTCTGGAAGTTCCTCAAAATGTTCTGGAGCCCTGTTGGAAACGTGCTTATTTTGAAGCACAAAGGCCCTATGGAATTAAACACATTCCGTAAGGCCTATGAAATTCACTGTAAGTAGTAAACAGTGATTCTACAAGGGTTCCAGAACTTTCCCAGAAGATTCACAAAAAAATCTGAACATTCCGGAACCCTTGTGGCAACAAAAATGATGGAATTAATTCCAACGCATTCTCTCAAAACCTTTTGATCTTCACTTTATACAGTGAACAATTTTTTTCCACAAACTTTCTCAAAAGGTTCCGTAACCCCCACGGAAATTTGTTTGCAGTGAAGATCATCAAAGGCCTGTTGGAATTCAATACATTCCATCAAGCCTTTGATCTTCACTGTTTTTCCACAGAGGTTTTCCACAGAGGTTCTGGAACTTCCATAAAAGAATCTGGAAATTTCTCCAAAGGTTCCAGTGAAGATCAAAGGCCTGTGGAATGATACACAAAGTGTCCGGCCTTTGATCTTCATTTTAAACAGTAAACTGTGTTTCTACAAGGGTCCTGAAACGACCTCGGAGGATTTCGGAATTTCCTCAAAATATTCCGGAACCCCTGTGGAAACTTGTGCACAGTAGATATCAAATGGAATTAAACACATTGTCTCAAACCTTTTGATCTTCACTGTAAACAGTAAACAATGTTTCTACAAAACTTCTGGAACTTTCACAAAATACTTTTTTTTTAATCCTTGTGGAAATTAGTTTACAGTGAAGATCAAAGGCCTGTTGGAATCCAAAGCATTCCATCTTCCCTGTAAGCCGTAAACCATGTTTCCAGAAGGGTTCCGGAAACATCTTCAGATGGATCTGGAACCTTTGTGGAAACATTGTTTAGTTTGAAGATCAAAGGCCTGGTGGAATTGAACACATTCTGTTAGGTATTTGATCTTCACTGTAAACAATAAACAGTAATTCTACAAGGGTTCTGGAATGTTCTCAGAAGATTCCATAACCCTTGTGGAAATTTGTTTATGGTGAAGATCAACAGCCTGGTGAGAGTAAACACATTCTGTCAAGGCTTTGACTTTCACTGTGAACAGTAAACAATGTTTTCACAAAGGTTCTGGAACTTTTGGAAAGCCCTTGTGGGAACATGTGAAGATCAAAGTTCTTGTGGTATTAAACGTTTTCTGTCATGACTTTGATCTTCAAAGTAAGCAGTAAATAATGTTTTCAGGTCTTCAGGTTCCAGAACATTTGTGGAAGCATTCAATACGTTTACATGGACGACGATAATCCGATATGAACCCGATTAAGACGATACTCTGATTAAGAAACTAGCATGTAAACGGCGATTATTGATGACTTTAATCTGATTAAAGTCATACTCGAAGTAAACACAAACGGAATGAAGACGTGTGGAGTATTCCTGTTTTAGTCGCATTATGGACGTGCGTTACACACCTTAATCACACTATTAATGTCGTGTGGGGGTTTTCAGTGAGACAGGACACGTACACACACGGCAGCGCTCGACCGTTTGACGGCAAACAATAGAGCACGGCTGCGTCCCAAACCGCGTACTTACCTGCTATATAGTAGGAGATATACACGTATCTCGGCTACTATATAGACGGTAAGTACGCGGTTTGGGACGCAGCCCACGGCTTCAAGCAGTCATCTGTTTGCACGTACAGCACGACTAATAATTAACTGCTCTTGAAGCTTTCGTAAAATGAAAAATAAAAACACCCAAAACTGTATATGGAACATAACGAATGTTGATACGTGAAATTCTGGAGGACCTGCGTCGCGTGTGAACATAATGACGTGCGTCGTTAATTGATCTATGTTCTATAACATGTGAAACGGGCACATGAAAGGAATATTCTAAAAGTGACTCATGTAAACACCTTAGTCAGAATATTATACGTCTTATACAGAATACGGTCGGTAATTAGATTACTGCTGTCCGTGTAAACATAGTGATTGCGTACTGTTTTAGAGTGAAACTCCGAGACCTTGCAGGTTTTAAACCCGTTCCGTGTCCTCTCTTCCGGACAGAGCTGAATAAGAGCCGACGGGAGCTTTTCGAGCCTTCGAACGTACGCACATCGTTCCTGGAGGGCGGAGTGAACAGCCGTCTCGCGCGACACTTCCATGCCGACGTGGCCAGCGTGAGCGGGCGCTGGTGACAGGAAAAAGCACGGCAAAAAAATCTACTAATACCTCTGTGGTATTAGTTAACGGTAGTACCTCTACATGGACTACACACCTTCCCCTTTCTAATGTGGAGATTCTGATCACTTGGAGCAAATCCTTTCATTCTATTCAAGCAGGCTGGATAACGTGGAAAGCCATAAGGGCCAATAAGATCCCATTTTTAGCCAAAATTGCCTCAAGTGCCGAAAACCAAACCGTTGACTGTCCTCAGAGGTAGGTTGGGGATGACGGGAGAAGGGGAGGGTTGGCTGCTAGTTTGTTGTTCAGAGTTAAATGTGTGTTTAAATCGTAAACTGACGCAGTGTTATTACCTGTAACGGTACTAGTTTATTGTAAAGAAGCAGACACACGTGGGCGCATTAACTTTGGTACTCCTGCCTCTTCTGGCACATTGAAGTATCAGTATTAAGCACTTTAAGATAGCTTTTACATGCGTGTGTATGTGTGTGCGCGTGTGTTTGTGTGTTGCATGTCAATCCAGTGCCAAAGCACTTACCGACCGTCAAAGTTCAAAGGTCAAAGTTCAAGTTTGAGTTGATTATATTGGTACATATTGGCGTTATTCATTGGTGTTGTTATAAGGCTGCACTTACTCTAGTGTATATTTAAATTTTTTTTATTACTTTTTTACTATAAACATTTTCAATTTATATATTTACGTTATAAATGTAGAATTTTTTTATTGTCTCATATTGTACTTATGAGTTCATTTGTGGATAACCTTGTCAGTTTTTTGTTTTGTTTTTTGTTCTCATTATGCCTCCAGATTTTCCAGGGAAAAAAAAAAGCAATTTACGGCAATAATATCCATGATGGAATTCATTATTTCAATTTTTTTTTTTTAAAGAATTCCATTCCGTATTATCGTGATCGTTTATTTAATCGGGACACATTCTATAAAGCTGACTCGCAATTCAATCTGACGAATCCGCTCAGGGCTTTCGTTACAGGACCCAAAAATCAGCTCGATTAACCCCTAAATCTGTGTTTTCATTTACAGACACTATTTCAGGATTATCCTACAATCTAGACTACAAAAAAAAAAAAAAATCTAATTTACACTTTTATGAACTTTACTTCAACCTCAAATGTAATGACCCAGCTGAGATGCGTGATTCGTTTTGTTTTGCACTAAAGCTATGAGGCTCATCCAGGTAATATCAGACCAACATCGACGTCTCTCCCCCCAACGGGCTTTAGGCTCAACAGGATCACATCGATTTAGTCAATACAGACGAATTTACACTTCTGTACGAACAATATCGTCAGTTGTATAACTTAACAACTTTCCAGTACAATTGAATCCTCCCTTATCTTCTTCTCTGTAGCACCTGCGCTGCACACTGTGTGCTGTGAACTTGAACAACGTGGTTTTAATAAATTTAGTCTTCACCCAAACAAACTGCACATATAAAATCAGTTGGAGTCGTATGTAGTATACATAATGGTCAAGTGTATTTGTAGTAAATTAATAGGAGGCTGTGTTTCTATGTTGTTGTTTTTTTTTCTTTTCACTTTTAATTATGTTCATGGCTGGTCGTCCATTATTTTATTTTATTTTTTCCGTCTCTCTTTTCTTTTTTTATTCATGATGTTGTTATTGTTGTGTTTTTTTTTTTCTTGTAATATTTCACTATTTTTTTATAAGTTGACCTCTGTGTGTTGTTTTTTGTTTGTTTGTTTGTTTGTTTGTTTTTTACAAAATAATTAAGGATAGTAACCTAACGCCCTATAGCCTTGGGATTATAGCGTGTATGCTTTTTTGTGTCCCCCGCGTGAGATTTGATTCTTTGACATTGTCCATAAATGCATTCAGAAGCCATGTTGAAAATATATATGCTAGCTTTTTTTTCGTGACAGTTCTGATTGTATCAACAGGTTTGTTTTTTTCTAGTTTATTTTACACACCTGGTTTTAGGTAAAACTTTACAGATGTTGCACATGAGGTACCCGAAGTTTTCTAAGCAGCTCATTAGCATGTCTTTATTTTATTTGTATTTGTATTTTTTTTTTTTTTTTGCAGTATTTTTAAGCTTATGTTGTTATGGGTTCGTATTAAATATTCCGATAATGCACATGAGGTACGAAGAGCTGAACTTGGATATGCAGAAAGCAGTAATAATTTACAGGAAGTGCTTTTCAGAACAGCTGTTATAAGATAAGATCTTTTTTTTTTTTTTTTTGCTGACTCATGCTAGCTTGGGTCGAGTTTATTTTCCGAATCTTCGCTAACGGTTTCAGGTGCGTTTCCGGTGTGTTTTATATGAAGGAACATCGATTCTGTTATTTCTCTTCTCCCAATATGAAGGGTTAATCCGCTGGACTGGGAATGTTTTAAGGAACATACGGTTTCAGCGACATTCCTAAAGTGTTAACTCAATATTCCTATCCTCTTTTCTTCCAAAACAAAGTGTTCTAGTTGATGGAGTTGTTGGTTTGTTTGTTTTGGAGATGGTCCGAAGACCCGTACAGGAGAATGTTTCACTCTTCGCAAGAATCACACCAACGTAAACACTTTGATTCACTTAACAACGGGAGCACAGATCATGTTTCTACATACAGGTAGAGCATATTAAACATGTAGCGATAACGATCTATCGTATCTGTGGCCTGTGCTGCAGACTGATCACTTCCTGTGCCATGAGACAAAGAGACAAAAACAATAATGATCATAATGTTCAAAAAGAAGTTCGATTGTGGTTTGGTTATGAGAATAAAAAATAAACATGCAAGCAAAGTTTTCTGAATGAATGAATGTATGAATATTTATGAATTGGTTACAAAACCTGAAAACCCCGAACGTTAATACTGGTAAGTTTCCTTAGTTTTCCTTTCCTTATTTATTTATTTATATTCTGTATGGTTTCTTGGGCCTAATTTGTCATAAGAGTGATAACTTTTTAAAAAATATATATATTTTATAGGACATAGATGGGTATAGGATAGGTATTTTTTAGGTATTAATTGTTTTACTTTATGAATTTATTTTTGAAAATGAACACTCATTTCAAATCTGATGACTGCAACACACTCCAAAAGAGTCGATTGTTTACCGCTGTGTAATATCAGCTTTTCATTTAATAACACTTATTAAGCATTTGGACGCTGAGTGAAGACACCAGCTGGTTAAGTTTAGCAAGCGGAATTTCCCCACATTCATCCATTGTGCATTTCTTCAGTTGCGGAACTGTATGGGGCCTTCGTTGTCTTATTTTATGCTTCATAATGCGCCACGCATTCTCAATCGGAGATAGGTCAGGACTGCAGGCAGGCCATGCTAGCACCCGCACTCTGCTTACGCAACCATGCGCTTGTAATCTGGGCAGAATGTGGGTTTGGTGGTGTCCTTCTCTGGATGGCAGCGTGTGTTGCTCGAAATGTGTACATATCTTTCTGCATTAATGGTGCTCTCACAGATGTGGAAGTTACCCATGCCATGAGCACTGACACGCCTCCATACCATGACAGATGCTGGCTTTTGGACCTGACGCTGTAACAGCTCGGATGGTCTTTTTCCTCTTTACCCCGGAGAACACGATGGCTGTTTTGCCCAAAAACTATTTGAAATGTCGACTCATCGGACCACAAAACACGATTCCAGTGTGCTACTGTCCATCTCGGATGAGACCGAGCCCAGAGAAGTGGGCGGAGCTTTTGGACAGTGTTGATGTGTGGCTGCTGCTTTGTATAGTAAAGTCTTAACTTGCATCTGTGGATGCAGCGGCGAATGGTGTCGGCTGACAAAGGTTTACAAAAGTATTTCCGAAACCATGTCAGGATCTCCATTACAGACTCCTGACTGTTTTTAAGACCGTGACGTCTGAGGGATCGGTGCATTCCGAAGCGGTTTTCGGCCTCGTCCTTTACACACCAGGACTTCCGGATTCCTTGAATCTTTTAATTATATTCGGCACTGTAGAAGGTAAAATGCCCAAAATCCTACCAATTTTTATTTGGGGAATGTTCTTCTCAAAGTACATTTACAAATCACTCCTCTTTGTTTTTATTAACCTTTTTTCATCCATACTGTCCCAACTTTTTTTGGAATCGGGTTGTAATTGTACATATTTATACTATATTTCATTCATATGATTGGGATCATAAAAAGATTTATTATATTTAAGTGGTTAATAATTATTTATATTATTATTCACTGGATATCAGGCCTATACTATACCATTTAATGCTATCCTAATTCTGTTATTCTGTAGGTGTGTTGTGTGTGTGTGTGTGTGTAAAATCCTCCTGTGTTTTGCATCAGGTTTTCAGTGTTTTGTCCTGTGTTTCTACACTGTTCCAGTACAGCAGGAAGCAGTACTGAGTACTGATGTGGCGTGTGCTGCTCCCATACCAAATAAGGACATGAGTGCCAATGGAGGCGACATCAGCGGTAACGCAGGGAGGATGTTGAAGTGTGTGTGTGTGTGTGTGTGTGTGTGTGTGATGCTGTAGGAGTAGTCTCTCTAAAGGAATCTTGTTCGTATTCATTTGTATCCACTCTAGCATATTTAACGATTGACGCAAAAGCATTAAAATGGAAAATAATAGAATTATAATGATTTTAAACGCTATAATCTACAGCGGTGCTTGAATGTTTGTGAACCCTTTAGAGTTTTAGTATATCTGCATAAACATGTCCTTAAACATCATATTTTCACACGAGTGCTAAACGTAGACAAAGAGAAACCAATGAAACAAATGAGGCAAAAAGATCATGCTTGGTCGTTTGTTTATTGAGGAAAATGATACAGTATGATATATCTGTGAGTGGCAGAAGTGTGAACCTCTAGGATTAGCCGTTAATTTGAAGGTGAAATTAGAGTCAGGGATCGATCAAAGTCTGATCTTTACAACACGTTTGTGGACGTTTATCATGGCACGGACAAAGGAGATTTCTGAGGACCTCAGAAAGAATTGAGGATGCCCATCAGACTGGAAAAGGTTACAGAACCATCTCTAAACAGTTTGGATGTCACCAATCCACAGTCAGAGAGATTGTGTACAAATGGAGGAAATTTAAGACCATTAATGCCCTCCACAGGACCGAAGAAGATCACTCCAAGAGCAAGACGTGTAATAGTCCACAAGGTCACAAGATAACCAAGCAATTAAAGATCTGGGGGCAGTGGTAGCTCAGTGGTTAAGATGTTGGACTTTTCACCAGAAGGTCATGAGTTCAAATCCCAGCACTGCCAATCTGGCACTGCTGGGCCCTTAATCAGGGCCCTTAACCCTCAACTGCTCAAATCAAATGTATAAATGAGATGAATGTAAATCTGGGTAAGGGTGTCGTCCAAATGCCATAAAATGTAAATGTAAAGCTAATGTTCATGAAGCCTCCATCAGGAGAACACTGGTGTGCACCAACAATTTTGTGCATGGCAGGATTGCAAGGAGAAAGCCACTGCTCTCTATAAAGAACATTGCTAAAGATCACGTGGACAAGCCAGAAGGCTATTAGAAAAAAATTTTGTGGAGGAATGAGACCAAAAAAGAACTTTTTGGTTTAAATGAGAAGCGTTATGTTTGGAGAAAGGAAAACACTGCATTCCAGCATAAGAACCTTATCCCATCTGTGAAATGTGGTGGTGGTAGTTTCATGGCTTGGGCCTGTTTTGCTGCATCTGGGCCAGGATGACTTGCCATCATTGATTGAATAATGAATACTGAATTATACCATCGAATTCTAAAGGAAATCTGTCTGTGAACTGAATCTCAAGAGAAAATGGACCATGTAGCAAGACAACGACCCTAATCTGACAAGTCGTTGTACCAAAGAATGGTTAAAGAAGAATAAAGTTAATGTTCTGGACTGGCTAAGTCAAAGTCCTGACCTTAATCCAATGGAAATTTTGTGGAAGGACCAGAAGGAAGCAGTTCATGTGAGTAAACCCGACAACATCCCAGAATTGTAGCTGTTCTGTACTGAGGAACGAGCTAAAATTCCTCCAAGACCATGTACAGGACTGCAGAAGCGGGTCACACCAGATACTGAAAGCAAACGTTCACACACTTTTACCATTCATACCTCACATGTAATATTGTATCATTTTCATCAATAAATATGAATAAGTATAATATTTTTTGTCTCATTTGTTTAACTGGGTTCTCTTTTATCTACTTTTAGGACTTGCGATGTGGACACCTGTCCATCATGCCTATATCTGCTTGATGAAGGTCCCATTCCAGATTTATCCCCCCTTTGCTGTTGTAATGCGCTCCACTCTTCTGCGAAGGCTTTCCACTAGATTTTGGGGCGTGGCAGTGGGAATTTGTGTTCATTCAGCTACAAGAACATTAGTGAGGTTAGTTACTGAGGAGGTCTGGGGTGCCGTCGGTGTTCCAGTTCATCCCAAAGGTGTTCATTGGGGATGAGGTCAGGGCTCTGTGCAGAACATTCGAGTTCTTCAGCACCAACCTTAACACACCGTGTCTTCATGGAGCTCGCTTCATGCACAGGAGAATCGTCATGCTGGAACAGTTTTAGGCCTCTTAGTTCAAGTGACGGGAAATTGTCAAGCTACTGCATAAAAGGCATTCTGCAAATATGTGTGCTTCAGA